>OY979696.1:143605543-144205543 GCA_963855945.1 Thereva nobilitata
ATATATATATATATATATATATATATATATATATATATATATATATATATATATATATATATATATATATATATATATATATATATATATATATATATATATATATATATATATATATATATATATATATATATATATATATATATATATATATATATATATATATATATATATATATATATATATATATATATATATATATATATATATATATATATATATATATATTCCAAAATATATATATATATATATATATTCCAAAACGGCTTCCTTCCATTTTTAAAAATCAGTAAAGCAATAGCGGCTTCCACCTCTCTAAACAAACTTCTTCAACCAAACTGGTCAACTTTTTTCAGTTTTACAGCTTGGTGGACATACATTTAGCAACTTTAGCTATGAAATGGGTAACAGATTGAGGTTAGGATCCCCGGAACGCCGTGCGCCGTGTTTACAAGTGTCCTACAAATTAATAACTTAGGTAAGTCTTATTTTATTGTAAATGTCCATTGTATTCATGATCTCTTCTTCATTTGTAGGGGCACTGCGCGGTGGATCGTCCATCCTGTCGGGCCTGTTGTTCCCTGCGTACCCGCGACCAAATTGGGTACTCATTAATGGAGAAGGCTTCCTGAACCCTGCGAATAAAGGATAGCAGCAGTATGGTTGCTTACGGACACACAGGTAACATGGACAAGGTTAGTATCCATAACATATTAATTCCCTTTTGTTATTAATCTTTTCTATTTTTAGGTACAAACACATGACATAATTCTTATTTTATTAACACC
This sequence comes from Thereva nobilitata, assembly GCA_963855945.1. NCBI lineage: Eukaryota > Metazoa > Arthropoda > Insecta > Diptera > Therevidae > Thereva > Thereva nobilitata. Next base: position 143,606,332 of record OY979696.1, read on the forward strand.
GGAAATTTTCGCTAGCGGCCCACGCTTTTTTAACCGACTTCAAAAAAGGAGAAGGTTATCAATTCGACGCGTAGGTATTTTTTGGTCCTGTTCACGCATAACTTTGTAACGCAATGACTTTTTTGCTTTTTTTCTTTTTTGTTTGAAAGGGTAGTTTTCCACGGTGGTCCCGTACAATTTTTTTTAAATTCTGATAAAGGAGTTCGAAGGTAGGCGTAAAAAACTGGTAAAATTAGTACACCTTGAACGGATAGAAGTATTTTCAAAGGCAGCGAACAAATTACTTTATTGTCGCATGCTCGAGAAGAGGCCGGTGGATGAATCGGCAAAGGCGTTGACCTGCAAATAAAAATTGCGGGCTCAAACCCCGGAGGGTAGTTCGACTTTTTTTCTTTTTTTCTCTTTCTAAAATCCATTCTGATTGGATTAATGTTGTAAAGAATTACAAACTCTTCGGCGAGAAATTTCATGCATACTCTACTCATGCAGACTGTAAGAGAGTATTCCTTTGGAATGAAATTGTATTTAAAGCAGTTTCTGAAAAGCTTTATTTACGTATTTAGCCATCTTGCTGTAACAATCTCCCGTAGCACAACGACTGAGAGGCTTGCCTCTCGTCCTGGAGGTTGCGAGTTCGATTCTTTGACCTCGAGCAATTTTTTTTTTAATCGACACAATAAATATTTCTTTTTAATTTCCTTTGGGGAATTTTGTTTCATATTAAATAAGTTTTTTTTAAATTGCTCCGAAAATACGCAAATTCATTACTGCAAAAACTATTTAGCTACTGCCTCAATTCTTTTCGACGGCGCGCGGCTGAGTGTCATACTTCTCGTAATAAATAATTTTTTTTTATATGGCCCCCGAAAAAAATTAACGGACTAAAATAAAATAAATTTTTAAAAACCGACTTCACAAAAACCAAAAATAATGCACAAAAAATTAACGGACTAAAAAACCGACTTCAGAAAAACCAAAAATAATGCACAAAAAATTAACGGACTAAAAAGTACGAAATAAAATAAATTTTTAAAAACCGACTTCAGAAAAACCAAAAATAATGCACAAAAAACCAAAAATAATGCACATAAAAGGATAAAATAATTGTTTGAAATTCTTTACAACATTAATTCAATCAGAATGGATTTAATAAGAAGAATCACTTTTGAAGACGGTGCCAGGTAGTAGTTGACTTTCATTGCATTAACTATTGCTGCGAAAATTGTATTCATTTCTTTGTTAGCCTTATGCCCTTAATACATCACCCCGAAAACAGGTGTTGGCACCGTCTTCAAAAGTGATTCTTCTTATTAAATCCATTCTGATTGGATTAATGTTGTAAAGAATTTCAAACAATTATTTTATCCTTTTATGTGCATTATTTTTGGTTTTTTGTGCATTATTTTTGGTTTTTCTGAAGTCGGTTTTTAAAAATTTATTTTTACATTTCGAAAGGTAGGTTGTTTCCATATTCTGGCTGGAGCAATAAAAACTTTGCATTCAAAATTATTTTTTACTTTTTAGTTCATTTTAAAATCAAAGCGTATTTTTTAGTTTTTTTAAACTATATATTTTTTATTTTCTATTTTTTAGTCTATTATATGTCTCGCCATTTTGTAGAGACCGCCATATTGGATTTTAAATATCGTTACACAGTTTACTGTACTATACTCGTCATACACTTTCATTTGTTACCCATACCGAGGGTGTTGTAAAGAAAAAGGTAGTCCGCCATTTTGTGTTTGAGGCCATTTTGAATTTTGAATGTCGCCACAGAACTAATAGTACGTCGGGTTACTGGCAAAACAAGGTAACTCCATAATTTGAACTTTTGAGAAATCGTCGTTTGAAAATTTAAATTGAAATCGTCACAGCTTGATTTATTGATTGAAAAAAATCAAAGTAAATAAAAAACAAAAGAAAAATTCCTTATAAAAATTGCTAAACAAAAACATTTTAATTTTTTTCAGTAAAAAAATTTTTATAGCACTTGTGTTTTTTTGGCAGAACAAAATTACTCGTCCTCCATATCACTTGGAACATCACTATCCTGAACATCGGGTTCAGGGATACCATCTTCCATGTTCTTAGACCTTGGTAACGACTTGTAATACTGATGAAATTCATCCGGGATGATCCCTGATTTGCAGAGCTTCAGCAAATCCTGCTTCTTCTGCATACTGATAGGTCGAGGTTTAGAGTATGCATTTTTTAAGTCGATCTCAGTGAGATTCATGGGGCGGCCTTTACCCAAAACGTTTATCTCTTTATAATCGGATTTATGATCATACCTGTATAAAATAATACCTGGTTTGGCTTTCAAATATTTCAGGCATTTTATTTTCAGCTAGCTGACTTTTTCCCCATTAGTGTTTTTGGTTTTATTTCTCATTATTAGTTTTGAAAGCTCTTTCAAATCGAATAAGTCGTTATACTTAAGCTCTTCTACGCTAAACGGCTTTTTATTTGACCTAGACGTCCTTGCCATACGGAAAATATTTTGCCAGTCATGCATAGTGTAAACTGGAACATATTTTTGTGCCTTTTCGATAGCGCTATGCATGCTATCTACCTCCATATAGCTGTGTCCACTCTCTAGGAATTTCTGTTCTACCATAGATAAGTTGGGATTTCTTTGAACCAAATACAACAACAAGGCACTAATATTTTGATTACGGTTCTGCCCGCTGCAGGTATCAGAGAAGAGAGAGATTCTGTTACAGCCGAAGGGAGTTTACCTACATACCTCAAGAGACAAGTACCAATTTCGAGGCTTCCCTTTTTCCATTTAGTTCCGTCCATGAGAAGCAATATGCATTATTGGGTAGGGGTAGTTCATACACTGTTAAATTGAATGTGCAAATTTTGCGGCTGTAGTACATTGGACTAACATCACTACTTGGAATCTGCAGTACGCATTGAAGGTCAAAAGTGCAGCAGACGAAGTTAACTTCTCGACGGGCTCTCTCTTTATCTTCCAATTTGGCTCTGTAGCAATCGCTTTTCCGCACAACGTGACTCTCGTAATTTTCTTTGAGCTGTTCCTTTTTTTCTAAATCAGCTGTCTCAAATTGTGTACAAGTCTGACATTGGTCTTTTTTGGGGGTAAAAAAAGACAGATTGTAATTCGTGAAGAATATTCTTCTGTATGTTATGAGAGATACCGGCTTCAGATTATCTTTCTCGCAAATCTCCTTATACAAGGTATGCATTTTTGCAATACTTAACTTGCTATCAAGATATTGCCTCCTCGTACATTTCCGCGTATAGTGAGATTCCATCACAGGAAGCCTTTGGATATGATTTTTCACCATCTCTATATCAGAATCCTTTGTTTTATTGTAGGGTGCCCTTTTACGTCTTTGATCATTGCTGGCAAACAAGCCTCCTTCTCCTTTAAATTAGAAGGCATGTTCAACGACTTCTTTGCTTATACAAAGAGTTTTTATAAAAAAATCCCTGCAGACTCTGCTCCTAATATTGTCATATTCAAGAATGTAGCGTTTAGAATTCAGTCGCGGCTTCTTAGTACTTCCTGGAGTTGATTTTCTTCGTTCAGGTGCATGGCTCTCAACCCTGCTTAGGATGAAATCCTTTCGCCGATTAAAATCGGTTGACCAATAGTTGTCATATATCATATTTCTTGCAACTTGATTTAACTTATCTGTGCATTTGAAGCGACAGTTAGAACAATCAATGGGTTTAGGAGCCTTAGTCTCTAATTTTTGGCGATTTTAATATTCATCTTCCATTTACACGGATCACATTTTTTCCAGCGTGTTCTAGATGACAGATCTTTCGGCAAAGTATTATTTAAATTACCATTTTTCTCTACAATATTTGAAACAAAAATAAGGGTAACGAGTTAGAACTTACTTCATAATATTATTTTGAAAAACAAATCGTCAAAATTAGATAATATAAAAAATATACCTTCTTCTGAAGAACTGTCTGATCCTGGCACATAATCTATGTCTTTTATCGAGCAATCCGAATCGTCTAAAATTGCTGCCAATTCATTACCTACACGCTCTTGTTCGGGCTCTAAATTGGATAATGCTGTTTCCTCTATATTAGTAGAGCATTCTTTAGAGGTACTGGGCTTATTATGTGAGTTATTTACCGGCATTTTGTCTTCTAACAAACGAAATAAAAACAATTACTACAGTAGATAAGCTATGGGCGTTCTAGCCCACTTTCCCCATATAAAATACATGGGCGAAAATCTCGCAACAATCCGCCATCTTGTATTTTCCTTGGTGTGCCAACTCGGGCTTTTGGATGAAGTCAAATTTTGGAGATTGTGTGTGTGTGTGTGTGTGGCTGTGTGCGCGAGTTTATCTTGCAAATTCTTGTAAAATAAAGATGTTTTTATTTTCCGGGGCCTTATCATAAGAATAAGTTATTATTTTATTTTTAACAGGAATTTTTAATATTATTTAAATAAAAATGTTATTCGAGAAGAATCAAGAGCATTAAACCGTTATAACACTACCAAGCAAGTGGATGCTAAAGAGAAGTAACAGGAATTCATAATTGAAAGCGAAATTTCACAATTGCACACACACGCTCAAATGTTGTTTCTACTCGACCATAACCTTCTATATTTACAAGCCATGAACAAGAATCTCAATTGAGAGAATCGGACCACCAAATTCTCCCAAATTCTCCAAATTTCACTAACAACATAACGTGACTTCACCGAGTTGTAGTCCGATTGAGCGGAAATTCGCTCTCAATATTTTCCTTGTTCATGGCTTGTAATATAGAAGGTTGTGACTCGACCGGTTTTGTTTACACCTCGACAGTGGACACACAAAAAAAAAAAAACAATCGGGGCAAAATGTACCTCATGCATTTCAATACATCCGTACGCATTTCGTTATCTAGATTCTCTTCGTTATCTTCTTCGGTTCTTTCTTACAAAAGCTTTCGGTACAAGGTGCAGCCAACTCAAATGAGAATAGTTCAAAGCATTCAAGTGCAGTGCGCAGCGAACACAAATTACGGCTTATGCAAGTGGATCGCAGTCAGTAGGTAAATTATTTTGTTCTACATTGAAAGCTTTTTGTTATGCATGTGCTCCTGTTACCAGATTTGTAAGATGAACGTAACAGAAGCGTATTAATTAATTAATTATGAAGTCAAATTTACCCTTCGATAAATATTATTTTATAATTATTTAATCTTGCAAAGTCCATTTACTATTTTGGTCACCTTAACATCGTGTTGGCGCTCAAAAAAGTATAAAAGGAGTAAAACTGATGAACCTGCTTATTCTTAATCTCTAAGTCATAGAGACAACATCAAAGAAAAAATCAAATAATTTATAAAAATGTCTTTTATAAAACAAGGGAAGTCAATGATAAATAGTATGGAAAAGTCGGTGAATAGTGTTAAAAAAAGTGACATAAAAGAATTAGAACAATTGTTAAAGCTGTGTTCAAAAAACCTGAGATTATTGAATGCTGCACTGAGGAATGCTCAAAATGTTGGTGAAACAAATAATTTGTTTAGCTTTATAAGTAAAATGATGGGTTTTCGAACAATATTGAAAGCTAATCTGCTACGAGGAGGAGGATACAAGCCAACGCGACCTAATAAGAAGGAGTGGACAATAAACAGAATTAAGTGGGAAGACATGAAATCTGTTTTCAATGGAAGAATAAGGAGCTCATCTATAACCAATTTGAAACACAAAGATCCAATTGAATTTTTGGAAGATTGCGGTCCTTTGTTTGTCCGCCGTATTGCAAATATTTTGAAAAACGAACCTTTTCTTAAAGTGAACGCCGTCTTTTGTGGCAAATTTGTTAAATCTTCATTAAAGGAAGAACTCGAAGATTTCAAATATTTACCCACTAAAAATAAAATAATTTCAAGAGATACAAATCTCCCGGAATGGTTTGCAGAAAATATTATGAACACCATTCTTTCGGATTTGGACGACTTCCAGGAGCGTGACTCTGGGTGGGCCTTAAAAGAGGTGGTCAATTTAATGATTAACATCAACAAATATACACCCCTGGTGGGTTCATCTTATATCGAACTGCCACCGCCTATTATGAAAAGGCACGCTTGCGTCAATGTCCAAAATAACGACAACGCGTGCTTTGCTTGGGCGGTGGTGTCAGCAATGTACCCCGTTGAAAAACATCCACAAAGAGTTACAAGGTATCCACACTACTCCACCGTATTAAAATTTGAAGGAATCACTTTCCCTATAAGCAGGTCGGATATAGAAAAGTTTGAAAAACAAAATAATTTGAGCATAAATGTCTACATTCTCAACAAAAGTAAAGGTGAATTCACCGTTGCACCAACAAGACTCACAAATAATAAGAAAGAACAGCACATCAACCTTTTGTTGCTACAAAATTGTTACGATGAAGGTAAAGGCGAGCATCGAGTTAAATATCATTATGTTTGGATAAAGAATTTGTCTCGTTTGATATCATCCCAGCTAAGTAATCACCACAGTAAGAAATTCTTTTGCGATCGCTGTCTTCATTATTTTTATAGTTTTGCTGATTTGGAGAAACATTCGATAGATTGTGAAAAAGTAAACAACTACAAAGTGATCTTCCCAAAGGAGGGTAGGCTGAAGTTTGAAAACTTTAAGAATAAGGAACGTGTACCATTTATTATCTATGCTGACTTTGAATGTATCTTAAAGCCGATCTCGTATAAAACGTTTCATATTGAACGCTACCAACAACATGAAGCACACAGTATGGGATACTACTATAAATGCTGCTATGATGACACGCTATCATATTATAAAAGCTACAGAAGACACGATTGCGCAAAATGGTTTGCTGACCAGTTACAGGAGATAGCAGAAAATGTAGAAAATATTCACCTTTCTCCCCTAGCGATGGCTCCGCTAACTTCAGAGCAGGCAAAAAGTTTCATAAATGCTGTAAACTGTCACATATGTGAAAAGCCCTTTGCGGAGAAAGATAAAGTGGTGAAAGATCACTACCATTTGACAGGAAATTACAGAGGCCCTGCTCACGATAGTTGTAACATTAATTATCAGGACTCTCGAACTATCCCTGTAGTTTTTCACAATTTGACTAATTACGATGCACATTTGCTTATAAAAGATGTATCTCTTGCCATACCTGGATCTTTAAAAATAATTCCAAATAGCACAGAGAAATATATTTCTATGGTAAAGTACATAGACGGGTACAAAACAAATTTCAAATTTATTGACTCGTTTCGATTCATGGCATCATCGTTGGATAAACTAGCGTCTTACTTGCAAGAAAAAAGAATTGTTCGTGCAGAGTATCCTAATCTTAATGATAAAAAGTTTAAGCTTTTAACGAGGAAAGGTGTGTTCCCATACGAGTATATCCAGAATGAGGAAAAATTGCTGGAAACACAGCTTCCAGCTTTTGAACAATTTTATAGTACTTTATCGGAATGTAACATTACAAAGGAGGAATATGTGCACGCGCTTATGGTATGGCAGGAGTTTGAAATCAAAACCTTAGGAGAATACAGCGACTTATACATGAAAGTAGACGTTCTTTTGTTAGCAGACATATTTGAAAACTTCCGTGATACCTGTATTAAAGATTACAATCTTGATCCTGCGCATTATTACACCTCACCAGGATTAGCTTGGGATGCTATGTTAAAATATACAAATGTGGAACTAGATTACATCAGCGACGTAGATATCTTAATGTTCTTGGAAAAGGGAGTACGAGGAGGTTTAACGCAATGTTCTAAGAGGCATGCGAAAGCTAACAACAAATATATGCACGAGTATGATCCCAATTATGCAGATAAATTCCTTATGTATTTCGACGTTAATGCCATGTATTCTTGGGCTATGTCACAATATTTACCATACGGAGAGCTCGAATGGGTCAAAGATATTGATACCGTTGATTTAAATACACCGGATGACTCACCAGTGGGATATATCTTGGAAGTAGATTTAGAATATCCCGAAGATATACATAATAGACACAAAGACTTACCTATGGCTCCAGAAAAATGTTCTCCTCCAGGCTGTAAAGAGCAAAAAATGATGGCTACCTTGAATAATAAGAAGAACTATGTAGTGCATTATAGAAATTTAAAACAGTACTTATCGGAAGGATTAAAAATTTTTAAAATACATAGAGCGTTAAAATTCAAACAGTCGGATTGGATGAAGAAATATATAGATCTGAACGCGAATTTGCGTAAAAGTGCTAAGAATGAATTCGAAAAGAACTTGTACAAACTTATGTGTAATGCTGTATTTGGGAAAACAATGGAAAATGTTCGGCTTCGACGCGATATTAAGCTTAAAACAAAATGGGGTGGATGATATGGAGCAGAAGCATTAATTTCAAAACCAAACTTTCATTCACGTACTATTTTTGACGACAATTTAATTGCGATCGAACTTCTACGATCTGAAGTGCTTTTTAACAAACCAATATACGTTGGAATGTGTATTCTAGAAATATCGAAAACCATATTGTACGAGTTTCATTATACATTTATGAAAGAAAAATATGGTGGCCAGTGTAATTTGTGTTACACAGATACGGACTCGCTCATATATGAGGTTCAAGTTGAGGACGTATACAAAGATTTAAAAGAAAACTTACACCGATTTGACACCTCAGATTACCCCCCAGACAACTTATATGACATACCACGAGTTAACAAGAAGATACCAGGTCTTATGAAGGATGAAAATAATGGTTCAATCATGTTAGAATTTGTCGGACTCCGAGCGAAAATGTACTCTTTACGTGTTCGGACAAATGGTGAAAATCAAAATACTACAAAGAAAGCTAAAGGTGTAAAAAGATACGTAGTTAAAAATAAAATCACATTTGACGACTATTTAAAATGTTTGTTTGAGAATGAAGAAATGACGCATGAGCAAAACGGAATTAGATCTTATCACCATACTCTCTTCAGCACTACTCAAAGAAAATTAACGCTAAGCCCTTTTGATAACAAGCGATATGTTAAGCCTAACTCAGTAGAAACGCTACCATGGGGGCACTTCAGCATTATGAATGTAGACTAAAAATAAATTAGTTTACATAAATAAAATTTTTTTTGTCTTATTGTTCATACATATTACATGTTTAATTCTTATAGATTTGTAATCTAAGCTGTTGTTTCTGTAAAAATTATATTTATACATATATTAATAAAGTCATTATAAACAAACTTAAAGTGTGTTTTTTTTTTCATTTTATAAATTGAGTTGAACTTTTCAGGAAAGTATTAACAGTTTGGACAAATGTTTTTTTTTCAGATATTGTTATGATAAAAAGAAAAGTCTTTTTTTATCATAAGGTAACTTAAATTGAAATTATCGTGTGAGAGAGAAGGATTACGATGTGTGAGAATGTTCATGGTAAATTATGATGTGAAAAAAGGCAGTTTTTATTTTCGGGTTATTATAATCATCGGAAGAGAGGATATTTTTTTTTTTACCAACATTTTTATATTACGAGTATTATTTATTATTTTAAATAAATGTTACGCGCCAAAACAATCATCAAAAGTATTTAAAATGAAATTTGCGTGAAAACGAAGTGGCTGTAAAAGCAAAGAAAGTAACAGGACCACAGATATTAGGAAAGACACAGCACTTCAATTAGCACACCTCACCAACAAAGTCGATTTTGTTACGCATAAAACTTGCTGGGCAGCTCTTAATCGCAACAAGAATCTTACAGCAGAAACTGCTTAAGCAGTAAACAACTGATTCTGCTCTGATATAAGAAAAAAAACAAACATTCGATGGAAGCAACCAAGCAAATCAATTTTGGCAAATATCTTTTTTTTCAGTTGAAAAAAGCCTGCTAGAGTACATAACTTTTTGCAAAAAAAAAAGCTTTTCGTTCACGTTAGTAGACAACCTACTTCTTTGTTGGAAGCCCCTGCCTAGTCGCAAGATGCCAATTGGAATTTTAATTTATGTGTTTTTACATATACTCGAAAAGGGTCTTCTAAGCATATTAAAATCTTTTTGCACATGCGTGTCTGTTAGCTGGAAAAACATTTGCGTTGAGTTCTTGTTTCGTTTAAGAATAGAATTTCTCAATTAGATGTAACCATAGATCGAGATTAATAATAAATAAAATTCCAAACAAATAAACTACTTTTTATTTGCTATATTATTGTCCGACAAAAAAAAACATTACACTTTTTCTCACACTAGTAGTGCTAATTTATATAATTGTTTAATAATAGGATAGAAGAGGGACATGTTTTAGTAGTGTGGCAGAAATATTAAAACCAGCCATCCTATATTTTTATTATTAACAGCAATTGATAATATTATTTATAATAAAAATGTTATGCTAGAGCAAACAAAAACATTTCAAAAGCAAAATATCTAACTGTATGTACTAGTGGATCTAAAGAAAAGTATAGCAGGAACACAGAATTGAAGAAAGTCAGAAATACAACGCAAAGTTGCATATTATCTTTATCGCAGTTGCAAAGAGGCCGCGAATTCAGGTATAAGGAAAAACAAAAACAAAACTTAAACGTTCGAGCTACTAGAAGGGTGTCAATCCTGCCGGTTATTATAAGTCAGAGCCCTGTGCAAATTATTCGCAATATGCATAAGCTGGCGCCATGCATCTTTGTATTCATAAGTTATGAAAGAAGAATTTACACTTGCGCATAGATGATCGCCTGGTAGAAGATCCAAAGCAGCAAGAAAATTAGTTCCTAGTAAATTAAGTCCCCGGATTTAATTAATGATTAACGCATCCTTTGAAATATAATTAAAATAAAAAAAAATATTTAAAATTCTTACTTTCTTTATTTTGTTTTCTTCAATTTAGATCTAGATTTTAACTGAGAAACTCTTATTTCCTAACATTTACCGTAATTTCAAGGTTTTTTTAGGGTACGCAAAGTTAAAATAAAACAACAAAGCCATCTCAATCTATGATAATCTAGTTTTTATAAAAATAATTTTTTTTTGCTAATTGTTTTTCAAACATCAACGATCAATAAATAACACGTCTGTTTTATTTTAACCAAAAATTGCACACCAACGCCGGTGCACCACCACTGGCGTCACACCAAAACCGGTGCGCCAATATGCGCATACGTTGCGCCGCGGTGAAGCTTTTTTTATACCTTGCGAAATTGGTTGGCGGTGAAGCTCTGAATAAACCTTGCTTTGCTCGGTATTTTTATTTGTTGTTGGTTAATATGTTTTTCGCCAGGCATGCAATTTTTGGTTGCATGCATTTATGAATGCCTGGTAGCAGGTGATGAATAAAGTACAGAGCCAGCCTAGCGCGTTTTTTTTTTTTTTTTTTTTTGATGTTATTTTTCTCGCATAATTTTTTGTTTACAAATAATATTATTGACTTTGTTAAAAATTAAAATTCTATTAGTACTTTTATTTAACAACAAAAAAGTATAAAAGAAGTAAAAATAGTCAAGTAGTTCATTCTTCACCTCTCACCTGGCATTCATAAATGCATGCAACCAAAAATTGCATGCCTGGCGAAAAACATATTAACCAACAACAAATAAAAATACCGAGCAAAGCAAGGTTTATTCAGAGCTTCACCGCCAACCAATTTCGCAAGGTATAAAAAAAGCTTCACCGCGGCGCAACGTATGCGCATATTGGCGCACCGGTTTTGGTGTGACGCCAGTGGTGGTGCACCGGCGTTGGTGTGCAATTTTTGGTTAAAATAAAACAGACGTGTTATTTATTGATCGTTGATGTTTGAAAAACAATTAGCAAAAAAAAATTATTTTTATAAAAACTAGATTATCATAGATTGAGATGGCTTTGTTGTTTTATTTTAACTTTGCGTACCCTAAAAAAACCTTGAAATTACGGTAAATGTTAGGAAATAAGAGTTTCTCAGTTAAAATCTAGATCTAAATTGAAGAAAACAAAATAAAGAAAGTAAGAATTTTAAATATTTTTTTTTATTTTAATTATATTTCAAAGGATGCGTTAATCATTAATTAAATCCGGGGACTTAATTTACTAGGAACTAATTTTCTTGCTGCTTTGGATCTTCTACCAGGCGATCATCTATGCGCAAGTGTAAATTCTTCTTTCATAACTTATGAATACAAAGATGCATGGCGCCAGCTTATGCATATTGCGAATAATTTGCACAGGGCTCTGACTTATAATAACCGGCAGGATTGACACCCTTCTAGTAGCTCGAACGTTTAAGTTTTGTTTTTGTTTTTCCTTATACCTGAATTCGCGGCCTCTTTGCAACTGCGATAAAGATAATATGCAACTTTGCGTTGTATTTCTGACTTTCTTCAATTCTGTGTTCCTGCTATACTTTTCTTTAGATCCACTAGTACATACAGTTAGATATTTTGCTTTTGAAATGTTTTTGTTTGCTCTAGCATAACATTTTTATTATAAATAATATTATCAATTGCTGTTAATAATAAAAATATAGGATGGCTGGTTTTAATATTTCTGCCACACTACTAAAACATGTCCCTCTTCTATCCTATTATTAAACAATTATATAAATTAGCACTACTAGTGTGAGAAAAAGTGTAATGTTTTTTTTTGTCGGACAATAATATAGCAAATAAAAAGTAGTTTATTTGTTTGGAATTTTATTTATTATTAATCTCGATCTATGGTTACATCTAATTGAGAAATTCTATTCTTAAACGAAACAAGAACTCAACGCAAATGTTTTTCCAGCTAACAGACACGCATGTGCAAAAAGATTTTAATATGCTTAGAAGACCCTTTTCGAGTATATGTAAAAACACATAAATTAAAATTCCAATTGGCATCTTGCGACTAGGCAGGGGCTTCCAACAAAGAAGTAGGTTGTCTACTAACGTGAACGAAAAGCTTTTTTTTTTGCAAAAAGTTATGTACTCTAGCAGGCTTTTTTCAACTGAAAAAAAAGATATTTGCCAAAATTGATTTGCTTGGTTGCTTCCATCGAATGTTTGTTTTTTTTTCTTATATCAGAGCAGAATCAGTTGTTTACTGCTTAAGCAGTTTCTGCTGTAAGATTCTTGTTGCGATTAAGAGCTGCCCAGCAAGTTTTATGCGTAACAAAATCGACTTTGTTGGTGAGGTGTGCTAATTGAAGTGCTGTGTCTTTCCTAATATCTGTGGTCCTGTTACTTTCTTTGCTTTTACAGCCACTTCGTTTTCACGCAAATTTCATTTTAAATACTTTTGATGATTGTTTTGGCGCGTAACATTTATTTAAAATAATAAATAATACTCGTAATATAAAAATGTTGGTAAAAAAAAAAATATCCTCTCTTCCGATGATTATAATAACCCGAAAATAAAAACTGCCTTTTTTCACATCATAATTTACCATGAACATTCTCACACATCGTAATCCTTCTCTCTCACACGATAATTTCAATTTAAGTTACCTTATGATAAAAAAAGACTTTTCTTTTTATCATAACAATATCTGAAAAAAAAACATTTGTCCAAACTGTTAATACTTTCCTGAAAAGTTCAACTCAATTTATAAAATGAAAAAAAAAACACACTTTAAGTTTGTTTATAATGACTTTATTAATATATGTATAAATATAATTTTTACAGAAACAACAGCTTAGATTACAAATCTATAAGAATTAAACATGTAATATGTATGAACAATAAGACAAAAAAAATTTTATTTATGTAAACTAATTTATTTTTAGTCTACATTCATAATGCTGAAGTGCCCCCATGGTAGCGTTTCTACTGAGTTAGGCTTAACATATCGCTTGTTATCAAAAGGGCTTAGCGTTAATTTTCTTTGAGTAGTGCTGAAGAGAGTATGGTGATAAGATCTAATTCCGTTTTGCTCATGCGTCATTTCTTCATTCTCAAACAAACATTTTAAATAGTCGTCAAATGTGATTTTATTTTTAACTACGTATCTTTTTACACCTTTAGCTTTCTTTGTAGTATTTTGATTTTCACCATTTGTCCGAACACGTAAAGAGTACATTTTCGCTCAGAGTCCGACAAATTCTAACATGATTGAACCATTATTTTCATCCTTCATAAGACCTGGTATCTTCTTGTTAACTCGTGGTATGTCATATAAGTTGTCTGGGGGGTAATCTGAGGTGTCAAATCGGTGTAAGTTTTCTTTTAAATCTTTGTATACGTCCTCAACTTGAACCTCATATATGAGCGAGTCCGTATCTGTGTAACACAAATTACACTGGCCACCATATTTTTCTTTCATAAATGTATAATGAAACTCGTACAATATGGTTTTCGATATTTCTAGAATACACATTCCAACGTATATTGGTTTGTTAAAAAGCACTTCAGATCGTAGAAGTTCGATCGCAATTAAATTGTCGTCAAAAATAGTACGTGAATGAAAGTTTGGTTTTGAAATTAATGCTTCTGCTCCATATCATCCACCCCATTTTGTTTTAAGCTTAATATCGCGTCGAAGCCGAACATTTTCCATTGTTTTCCCAAATACAGCATTACACATAAGTTTGTACAAGTTCTTTTCGAATTCATTCTTAGCACTTTTACGCAAATTCGCGTTCAGATCTATATATTTCTTCATCCAATCCGACTGTTTGAATTTTAACGCTCTATGTATTTTAAAAATTTTTAATCCTTCCGATAAGTACTGTTTTAAATTTCTATAATGCACTACATAGTTCTTCTTATTATTCAAGGTAGCCATCATTTTTTGCTCTTTACAGCCTGGAGGAGAACATTTTTCTGGAGCCATAGGTAAGTCTTTGTGTCTATTATGTATATCTTCGGGATATTCTAAATCTACTTCCAAGATATATCCCACTGGTGAGTCATCCGGTGTATTTAAATCAACGGTATCAATATCTTTGACCCATTCGAGCTCTCCGTATGGTAAATATTGTGACATAGCCCAAGAATACATGGCATTAACGTCGAAATACATAAGGAATCATACTCGTGCATATATTTGTTGTTAGCTTTCGCATGCCTCTTAGAACATTGCGTTAAACCTCCTCGTACTCCCTTTTCCAAGAACATTAAGATATCTACGTCGCTGATGTAATCTAGTTCCACATTTGTATATTTTAACATAGCATCCCAAGCTAATCCTGGTGAGGTGTAATAATGCGCAGGATCAAGATTGTAATCTTTAATACAGGTATCACGGAAGTTTTCAAATATGTCTGCTAACAAAAGAACGTCTACTTTCATGTATAAGTCGCTGTATTCTCCTAAGGTTTTGATTTCAAACTCCTGCCATACCATAAGCGCGTGCACATATTCCTCCTTTGTAATGTTACATTCCGATAAAGTACTATAAAATTGTTCAAAAGCTGGAAGCTGTGTTTCCAGCAATTTTTCCTCATTCTGGATATACTCGTATGGGAACACACCTTTCCTCGTTAAAAGCTTAAACTTTTTATCATTAAGATTAGGATACTCTGCACGAACAATTCTTTTTTCTTGCAAGTAAGACGCTAGTTTATCCAACGATGATGCCATGAATCGAAACGAGTCAATAAATTTGAAATTTGTTTTGTACCCGTCTATGTACTTTACCATAGAAATATATTTCTCTGTGCTATTTGGAATTATTTTTAAAGATCCAGGTATGGCAAGAGATACATCTTTTATAAGCAAATGTGCATCGTAATTAGTCAAATTGTGAAAAACTACAGGGATAGTTCGAGAGTCCTGATAATTAATGTTACAACTATCGTGAGCAGGGCCTCTGTAATTTCCTGTCAAATGGTAGTGATCTTTCACCACTTTATCTTTCTCCGCAAAGGGCTTTTCACATATGTGACAGTTTACAGCATTTATGAAACTTTTTGCCTGCTCTGAAGTTAGCGGAGCCATCGCTAGGGGAGAAAGGTGAATATTTTCTACATTTTCTGCTATCTCCTGTAACTGGTCAGCAAACCATTTTGCGCAATCGTGTCTTCTGTAGCTTTTATAATATGATAGCGTGTCATCATAGCAGCATTTATAGTAGTATCCCATACTGTGTGCTTCATGTTGTTGGTAGCGTTCAATATGAAACGTTTTATACGAGATCGGCTTTAAGATACATTCAAAGTCAGCATAGATAATAAATGGTACACGTTCCTTATTCTTAAAGTTTTCAAACTTCAGCCTACCCTCCTTTGGGAAGATCACTTTGTAGTTGTTTACTTTTTCACAATCTATCGAATGTTTCTCCAAATCAGCAAAACTATAAAAATAATGAAGACAGCGATCGCAAAAGAATTTCTTACTGTGGTGATTACTTAGCTGGGATGATATCAAACGAGACAAATTCTTTATCCAAACATAATGATATTTAACTCGATGCTCGCCTTTACCTTCATCGTAACAATTTTGTAGCAACAAAAGGTTGATGTGCTGTTCTTTCTTATTATTTGTGAGTCTTGTTGGTGCAACGGTGAATTCACCTTTACTTTTGTTGAGAATGTAGACATTTATGCTCAAATTATTTTGTTTTTCAAACTTTTCTATATCCGACCTGCTTATAGGGAAAGTGATTCCTTCAAATTTTAATACGGTGGAGTAGTGTGGATACCTTGTAACTCTTTGTGGATGTTTTTCAACGGGGTACATTGCTGACACCACCGCCCAAGCAAAGCACGCGTTGTCGTTATTTTGGACATTGACGCAAGCGTGCCTTTTCATAATAGGCGGTGGCAGTTCGATATAAGATGAACCCACCAGGGGTGTATATTTGTTGATGTTAATCATTAAATTGACCACCTCTTTTAAGGCCCACCCAGAGTCACGCTCCTGGAAGTCGTCCAAATCCGAAAGAATGGTGTTCATAATATTTTCTGCAAACCATTCCGGGAGATTTGTATCTCTTGAAATTATTTTATTTTTAGTGGGTAAATATTTGAAATCTTCGAGTTCTTCCTTTAATGAAGATTTAACAAATTTGCCACAAAAGACGGCGTTCACTTTAAGAAAAGGTTCGTTTTTCAAAATATTTGCAATACGGCGGACAAACAAAGGACCGCAATCTTCCAAAAATTCAATTGGATCTTTGTGTTTCAAATTGGTTATAGATGAGCTCCTTATTCTTCCATTGAAAACAGATTTCATGTCTTCCCACTTAATTCTGTTTATTGTCCACTCCTTCTTATTAGGTCGCGTTGGCTTGTATCCTCCTCCTCGTAGCAGATTAGCTTTCAATATTGTTCGAAAACCCATCATTTTACTTATAAAGCTAAACAAATTATTTGTTTCACCAACATTTTGAGCATTCCTCAGTGCAGCATTCAATAATCTCAGGTTTTTTGAACACAGCTTTAACAATTGTTCTAATTCTTTTATGTCACTTTTTTTAACACTATTCACCGACTTTTCCATACTATTTATCATTGACTTCCCTTGTTTTATAAAAGACATTTTTATAAATTATTTGATTTTTTCTTTGATGTTGTCTCTATGACTTAGAGATTAAGAATAAGCAGGTTCATCAGTTTTACTCCTTTTATACTTTTTTGAGCGCCAACACGATGTTAAGGTGACCAAAATAGTAAATGGACTTTGCAAGATTAAATAATTATAAAATAATATTTATCGAAGGGTAAATTTGACTTCATAATTAATTAATTAATACGCTTCTGTTACGTTCATCTTACAAATCTGGTAACAGGAGCACATGCATAACAAAAAGCTTTCAATGTAGAACAAAATAATTTACCTACTGACTGCGATCCACTTGCATAAGCCGTAATTTGTGTTCGCTGCGCACTGCACTTGAATGCTTTGAACTATTCTCATTTGAGTTGGCTGCACCTTGTACCGAAAGCTTTTGTAAGAAAGAACCGAAGAAGATAACGAAGAGAATCTAGATAACGAAATGCGTACGGATGTATTGAAATGCATGAGGTACATTTTGCCCCGATTGTTTTTTTTTTTTTGTGTGTCCACTGTCGAGGTGTAAACAAAACCGGTCGAGTCACAACCTTCTATATTACAAGCCATGAACAAGGAAAATATTGAGAGCGAATTTCCGCTCAATCGGACTACAACTCGGTGAAGTCACGTTATGTTGTTAGTGAAATTTGGAGAATTTGGGAGAATTTGGTGGTCCGATTCTCTCAATTGAGATTCTTGTTCATGGCTTGTAAATATAGAAGGTTATGGTCGAGTAGAAACAACACTTGAGCGTGTGTGTGCAATTGTGAAATTTCGCTTTCAATTATGAATTCCTGTTACTTCTCTTTAGCATCCACTTGCTTGGTAGTGTTATAACGGTTTAATGCTCTTGATTCTTCTCGAATAACATTTTTATTTAAATAATATTAAAAATTCCTGTTAAAAATAAAATAATAACTTATTCTTATGATAAGGCCCCGGAAAATAAAAACATCTTTATTTTACAAGAATTTGCAAGATAAACTCGCGCACACAGCCACACACACACACACACACAATCTCCAAAATTTGACTTCATCCAAAAGCCCGAGTTGGCACACCAAGGAAAATACAAGATGGCGGATTGTTGCGAGATTTTCGCCCATGTATTTTATATGGGGAAAGTGGGCTAGAACGCCCATAGCTTATCTACTTACTACGTTTATAAGCGGAGTTTCACTCCCATATCTTCAATCCGAAGTGAAATTCCCGATGGGTTTATTAGCAATGGCAGTCAAAATCCAAAATACTTTCTGGTTTGAGATGACAGCTCCGAGCTCAAATTTAAAATGGCAACAAACACAAATATTAACCCAATTTTTAATTTAATGTATTTAAAAACATTTATAAGAATGGAAAAAAAACTATTGTAGCAAAATAAAAAATCCAGCTGCTTCTACAGTAAGTTTTTTTCCTTCTGAAAAAAATTAAAAATTACTCTCCGGTCATCTCACTTCCAGTCAGCGTTTATAAGCATACCATAAACCGGGAGCGAAGTTTCATTCCGGCTTTTTCTTGGGGAGCGAAAGTCCAAGTTCTGGATTTTCATTCCCCGTTTATAAGCGGTATTTCACTCCGGATCGAAACTTCCATCCGGAGGGAGACTCCGCTTATAAACATGGTAAATGGTTATGTTTATACAAAAACTTTAGACAAATCCGAACAGCTGATACAGAATCACGTAGAATATTTCCGAATTTTATACTGCCAAAATAAACTACATAAGTGCCAATTATTTTACTGAATATGATGAAGATTGTGTATTTTGCCGAAAACAGTACAGCGAAAACCAGATATCTGGCAGATGTCTTAGGGTGCCTTCCATTTAGACACAGAAAGACAATTGTGTCCGACACAGCGTGTCGCTCTGTGTCGTTCTGTGTAAGCCCAAATGGAACACATAAGTTCATGAAAAATCCGCCACGGCGCACTTTCCTCGTTTTTATTTTTGTTTGGCAAGTAAATCGTAAATTTTATGTTGATAATTTCTTTAAATTAATTACCCGACATCTTATAAATGCTGGGAATCTTAAAAATGAAACAATATTGTTGTAATTATAAATTGACGATCACATTTCAATTGGCGAGGGTTGGTAGCGGGTGCCTTCCATTTAGACACAGAGAGACACAGTGTTACACTGTGTCCGACACAGAAGTGTTCCATCAACGACACAGCTAGACACCGCCGGGCACAACTAAGACAATGCTACCAACCCTCGCCAATTGAAATGCGATCGTTAATTTATAATTACAACAATATTGTTTCATTTTTAAGATTCCCAGCATTTATAAGATGTCGGGTAGTTAATTTAAAGAAATTATCAACATAAAATTTACGATTTACTTGCCAAACAAAAATAAAAACGAGGAAAGTGCGCCGTGGCGGATTTTTTATGAACTTATGCGTTCCATTTGGGCTTACACAGAACGACACAGAGCGACACGCTGTGTCGGACACAATTGTCTTTCTGTGTGTAAATGGAAGGCACCCAGCATTGTCTTAGTTGTGCCCGGCTGTGTCTAGCTGTGTCGTTGATGGAACACTTCTGTGTCGGACACAGTGTAACACTGTGTCTCTCTGTGTCTAAAGCTGGTGACATATACAAGCGTACATGCATTGCATTCACCGGCTCCCTGATATGCGGAGATTTTCCACTGACACATAATTGCATGGTTGCGTTCCGTCCCGGCCCTCACAGATAGCCCAAAAATCTGAGTAACGAGCACATGTGTTTGTTGTGTATGCTTGTGTGTCCTATGTCGAATGCGGCAATGCAGAAAAAGTTGAAAGTTGCCCGACATTTGCGTGGCATGCGGAACATTCACGGAATATTTCGTCAGGTCGCATTTGAATACACACACTTCTATATTATCTGTCAACGAATGCAACGCATGTACGCTTGGATATGTCACCAGCTTAAATGGAAGGCACCCTTAGTTTCGCATGTTAAAAATATACTTATAAAATATTTTCTTACAGCAAAAATAAGCTAACTGACTTTTGTCTTGTTTTGGTAGAACTAGAAGGTTTCAAATAATAAAATATTTTTCTATTTTGAGATCCAACTGTACTTATCTCGTTTTAGCAGACTAAAAGTTGTAAAAATGGAGTTGGGTTTTTTAGAGCACTTGTTTTGCCTGCCTTAACAGTTTGTTTGTAGTTGTCTAGTTTTGTCAGTATGTTTTTCGAACATTTTTTAATCTAATGGAGTACTTAACTCCGAATTGAGTAAAAGTGGAGTTTGCTTGTTTTGGCAGTAACCCGACGTATTCTACTTGTCATTTCCTTTCATTTTATACCCATATCGAGTGGGTTGTAAAGAAAAAGGTAGTCCGCCATTTTTTGTTGGCCGCCATTTTGAATTTTGAATAACGCCACATAGCTAATTGTATTCTACTTGTAATACTCTTTCATTTGATACCCATGTCGGGGGTCGGGGAGCACAATTGCAAAATTCGGCCGCCATCTTGGAACCGCCATCTTGATTTTTTTACAAAATGGTCAGATTGCATTGTCACGCGAACTATACATATGTGAAAAATTTCAAGTTGATTCGTTACCTGGAAGTGGGTCAAAATCAAGTTGCAAGATTTGTTTACATGAAACATACAACATACAACATACAACATACAACATACACATACAACATACAACATACAACATACAACGTACAGGTCAAGCTAATATAAAGCGTATAAAAAATTAAAAGGGAGTTGAACAAGATAAGTATTTCCTTTTATTGTTTGGTGATGGGAAGTCCGGTTTAAACCGGTACCATATTGCATTGCATTGAATGGGGGCTTCCCTCACTGGCTAGGCCCAAGACACCTTTTTTTAGCTCTCCCAAATGAGAAATAAACAGAAAATAAAATAATGAATTAATAATAAATATTGTATAAAATAGTCGAATAAGTTTTTATCATTAATAGAATAGTTTAAACAATGAATAGGTGATACCCGCGCATCAAGACAGTAAAGAGAGAGAAAAATATAGTTTAAAAAAACTAAAAAATACGCTTTTATGTTAAAATGAACTAAAAATTAAAAAATAATTTTGAATGTAAAGTTTTTTTTGCTCCAGCCAGTATATGGAAACAACCTACCTTTCCAAATGTAAAACAGCGTGGGACTCTTAACCTATATTCTTATTTTATTAATACCGGAACTTTTCGCTAGCGCCCCACGCTTTTTTTACATTTCGAAAGGTAGGTTGTTTCCATATACTGGCTGGAGCAATAAAAACTTTACATTCAAAATTATTTTTTAATTTTTAGTTCATTTTAACATAAAAGCGTATTTTTTAGTTTTTTTAAACTATATTTTTTTTTATTTTCTACTTTTTAGTCTGTCATATATCTTCCGCCATTTTGTTGTGGCCGCCATAATAGATTTAAAATTACGTCACACAGCTTACTGTTATGTATTCGTCATATACTTTCATTTGATACCCGTACCAGGGCGCTGTAAAGAAAAAGGTAAGCCGCTATTTTGTGTTGGCCGTCATTTTGAAAATGGAGTGTAGCCATACAGCTAATTGTATTCTACTTGTCATACCCTTGTAACCCTTGTTGGGGGAAGACATTTGCAAAAATTTTTACAAAAAAAGTCAGATTGCATTCTCCCGCGAACTATATATATGTGCAAAATTTGAAAGTGTGTCAAACAACTGGAACATATGTAAATTAATCTTTTTTGCTTTGAGTCCATATAAAACAATGAATAAAGTCATGAATTCAATATTTTATTTAGGCGGAGGGTGTTTGGCTGAGGATTTCCAAAGAAAAAACTGCACACTCTACACAACTAAAAATGTTTAAAATACTTTAGACTATTCTGGGTGGGCATTTTCAAAGAGAGAACGAAGTGAAAAGCACAACCAAATGTGCGCAAGATATTTTGGACTGTTTTGGCCTATGATTTGCTTGTGTTTTTCACTTTGTTCTCTCTTCGAAAATCCTCAGCAAAACAGTTCAAAGTATCTTGTGCATATTTGGTTGGGTTCAGAAAGCCAAATTATTTTGTAAATACGCAATTAGGCACTTAAGCACTTTTGCCGGTCCGATAACTTAGCAAGCGCAGCTCAGTTTGAGACAAGAAAGCAATTATAAATAAGGGAATACGGAATAGAAAAATGCAATAAACTCAAAATCATCGAATTTGCACTTAAGCATTTCTGGCTTGTGCAATATTTTCAGCTAATTTTAAAATGTGTTGGCCGCCATTTTGAATTTGGAATGACGCCACGCAGCACAGTATTCTACTTGTCATATCCTTTCATTTGATACCCATACCGAGTGGGTTGTAAAGAAAAAGGTAGTCCGCCATTTTGTGTTGGCCGCCATTTTGAATTTGGAATGACGACACGCAGCAAAGTATTGTACTTGTCATATCCTTTCATTTGATACCCATATCGATTGGGTTGTAAAGAAAAGGGTAGTCCGCCATTTTGTGTTGGCCGCCATTTTGAATTTGGAATGACGCGAATTGTACTCTATTTGTCATACCCTTTCATTTGATACCCATGTCGGGGGTCGGGGAGCACGATTGCAAAATTCGGCCACTATCTTGGAACCGCCATCTTGATTTTTTTACAAAATGGTCAGATTGCATTGTCACGCCAGCTTTACATATGGGCAAAATTTGAAGTTGATCGGTTATATGGAAGTGGGTCAAAATCAAGTTGCAAGATTTGTCTACATACATACATACACACATAAATACATACATACATACATACATACATACGGCTGAAGCTAATAAAAGCGGTAACATACATACATACATACATACATACATACATACATACATAGATACATACATACATACAGGTGAAGCTAATATAAAGCGTATAAAAAGGGGAAAGAAGTGAAGTTTGATATTGTTTTTTTGAGGTCATGAAGTTTTTTTTACATAGAAAGATGGGTTTTCACCTTTTCCTCGGTTCCTCTTTCATTTAAAATTATTAATAAGTAATTAGCATTATTATAATATATAAAACATATAAAAGGAAATAACGTGGTGGAAAATTCGTTTTGACTAGTTGTAATAAGGTTCTCTTGATAAGTTTTTTAACCGACTTCAAAAAAGGAGGAGGTTATCAATTCGACGCGTAGGTATTTTTTGGTCCTGTTCACGCATAACTTTGTAACGCAATGATTTTTTTGCTTTTTTTTCTTTTTTGTTTGAAAGGGTAGTTTCCCACGGTGGTCCCGTACAATTTTTTTTAAATTCTGATAAAGGAGTTCGAAGGTAGGCGTAAAAAACTAGTAAAATTAGTACACCTTGAACGGATAGAAGTATTTTCAAAGGCAGCGAACAAATTACTTTATTGTTGCGTGCTCGAGAAGAGGCCGGTGGATGAATCGGCAAAGGCGTTGACCTACACCAGTGTTCGCGCGAATTCTGACCTTGAGAACCATTTCAGATTACTGAACCATTTCAGATTATCTAATGAAATTGAAGCTTGGAAATCCGAGAATCGATCAATCATCGAATTCAGTGAAGACTGCCCAGCCAATGACATTCCCGCGGCCCAACTAAATTCTACTTTCATTAGAAAAATCGATCTGCTGTCAACATTTCGTCGTCTAAACAATAAGAAGTCGTCTGGGGTAGATGGTATTCCAAACATCGTCCTAAAGCATTTGCCCCTGGTGGCCATAGACACATACACCACTCTGTTTAACAATGCGTTAAACAACGCCCATTTTCCAGGACACTGGAAGACGGCCGTGGTGTACCCAATACCCAAGAAGGGTAAAGATAAAAGTAACCCTGCGAATCTTCGGTCAATAAGTCTGCTTCCGAATATCAGTAAGGTGTTTGAAACAGTAATTAATAGATCATTATCCAAATGGGTTGAGGAAAAGAAAATAATTCCCGATAACCAATTCGGATTCCGGGCAAGGCATGATACTATTCATGCCGTGTCGAAATTGGTATCAGACATACACTGGAACTTTATGAAAGGCCAGTGTACCGGAGCATGCCTGATCGATTTTGAGAAGGCATTCGATACAGTATGGATCGAAGGTCTTCTCTACAAACTGGTTAGGCTCGGCATGACCGGACCTCAGCTATACACGATCTATAATATGATTTCCAAGAAGAAGTTCGTCGTCAAAAGTGGCAACTTCACATCAAGTAGGGTCTTTGACATTAAAAACGGTCTGCAACAAGGTGCGGTAAACTCGCCGCTCTTATTTAATATCTTTACGAGTGACCTAATCAGTTCACTCCGCTTCGCATTAGCGTACGCGGATGACCTGATTGTGTACAGGACGGGGCCGAAGATTGGAGTGATCCAGACGCTCCTGCAACGTGACTTCGAAACAATCGAACGCTACAGTGATGATTGGAAGTTGAAGATCAATTTTAGCAAATGCGAATCGATCCTCTTTCGGACTGTTTTAAACAGAGCTTCTTACGATGTTCAGAGGAATTGGAAAAATTTCCGAATTTCGAACAATGCTGGACAAGCATTAGAAAAGAAATCGGAAGTGAAATACCTTGGTCTTTGGCTGGATCAGTACTTATATTTCAATAGAAATGTGAGTGCTGCTCTTGACAAGGCAAACAAGGCGTTTCACATGACAAAAAGGCTTTTTTATAGCAGACACCTAAGCTCACGGGTGAAGGTGATCTGCTATCAAGCCTTGGTCAGACCGATTTTAACTTATGGTTGCCCAGTGTGGTTCAACATATCCCCTTTTTATATGGAAAAGCTTCGGGCTTTCGAAAGACAATGCTTAAGGGCGTGCTTAAGGTTGTATCGGACACCCGAATCTGGCTTCACGAAGTTTCACGCCAACAATATTCTTTACGATAAGGCATTTGTTAATAGGATCGACAACTTCATAATCAAGTTGATTCGAGGCCATATTGTCAGAGCGACGGAGAGCGACAATCCTCTCATTCGGGGAGCGTTCTACCCGAACGCGAGATACCACAAAACAGCTTGTGAACGCGGCTTTATTCCTCCAGAGGTATTTGTCTATCTGGATTCAAAAAGATTGGTCCAAGATAGATCGGGGGTGCCTCTCTTATACCACTTGCATCGCAGGGCGTGTGACAAGCGATATGCTTTTAGCGAAGAGGATGGGAATGTTCAGGATCTCTTGAGGTTCAGTACAAGAATCTCAGAAAGGGACAAAAAAGAAGCCGCCAACGCCAGCACTTTGTACTGGTGGTTGGAGGACGACTAATTATGGCGTATTCGCCCTAAAGAATAATATAGATTAGTATTACTTAGATATAGATTAGTTTTTTAAGCATTAGCTTAGACTTAGATAGGATCTAGTTCTAGTCTTTACAATAGTAATAAATATAGGTTAAGTAAGCTAGGGTAACGGTGCGGACTTTCATGAACCCTTGTTGTTCTCACAAACTCGGATCCATGAAAGCCCGTCGCCTGGACGGGGGCCACCTGAGGCAGTAACACCTTCGCTGTCCCCCGTCCAGATAGTCTCTTTTAGTATTAAGATGCCTTTTAAGACCTGTGTCGTTTATTAGGGGAATAGATAGTGCGGGCTTCCATGAACTCTTGATGTTTTGTGTATCTCGAGTCTGTGGAAGCCCGTCGCCTGGACGGGGGTTAGCCGAATCAGCACTGCTTCTGCTATCCCCTGCCCAGATAGCTAGGCTAGTTAGGTTTAGTAATTTAAGTTAGTTTAAGTTTTATTTTATAAAAAAAAATATATATATATAGTTTCTAAGCTTTTTTCTTTATTAATTTTTCTTAGAAGTAAGCCAAAAATAAAGATTATTTTTTATAAAGTAAAAATAGATACATAAGTTTTAGCTGAAAGGCATAATTTAGATAAGATATAGATTAATTTAGAGTGCCTGCTGAGGGCCAGTAAGTTAGACAGATTAGAATAGGCTAGAATAATTAACTTTAAGCATTAGTTAAATTTATATTAAGATAGATGGTAAGTGAAATAAATGCTTCTATAAACTAAAAAAAGGCGTTGACCTGCAAATAAAAATTGCGGGTTCAAACCCCGGAGGGTAGTTCGACTTTTTTTCTTTTTTTCTCTTTCTAAAATCCATTCTGATTGGATTAATGTTGTAAAGAATTACAAACTCTTCGGTGAGCAATTTCATGCATACTCTACTCATGCAGACTGTAGAGAGTATTCCTTTGGAATGAAATTCTATTTAAAGCAGTTTCTGAAAAGCTTTATTTACGTATTTAGCCATCTTGCTGTAACAATCTCCCGTAGCACAACGACTGAGAGGCTTGCCTCTCGTCCTGGAGGTTGCGAGTTCGATTCTTTGACCTGGAGCAATTCTTTTTTCAATCGACACAATAAATATTTCTTTTTAATTTCCTTTGGGGAATTTTGTTTCATATTAAATAAGTTTTTTTTAAATTGCTCCGAAAATACGCAAATAGATTACTGCAAAAACTATTTAGCTACTGCCTCAATTCTTTTCGACGGCGCGCGGCTGAGTGTCATACTTCTCGTAATAAATAATTTTTTTTATATGGCCCCCGAAAAAAATCAACGGACTAAAAAGTACGAAATAAAATAAATTTTTAAAAACCGACTTCAGAAAAACCGAAAATAATGCACAAAAAACCAAAAATAATGCACAAAAAAGGATAAAATAATTGTTTGAAATTCTTTACAACATTAATCCAATCAGAATGGATTTAATAAGAAGAATCACTTTTGAAGACGGTGCCAACACCTGTTTTCGGGGTGATGTATTAAGGGCATAAGCCTAACAAAGAAATGAATACAATTTTCGCAGCAATAGTTAATGCAATGAAAGTCAACTACTACCTGGCACCGTCTTCAAAAGTGATTCTTCCTATTAAATCCATTCTGATTGGATTAATGTTGTAAAGAATTTCAAACAATTATTTTATCCTTTTTTGTGCATTATTTTTGGTTTTTTGTGCATTATTTTTGGTTTTTCTGAAGTCGGTTTTTATTTTCATAAAAACAAAAAAAAGGGGGGGGCGAACGATTTTCGCCAGCTTTAGAAATTCCCGCTACAGAAAAGAACTCGTAAATATTAGCAGACACTTAAAACAATTTCTTCAAATTCAATTATTATCCGAGAAAAGCATATAAATATTAGCTATTGCACATAAGTTTAAGGGAAAGCTAACAAATTTTCTTAATCTACATTTATGTTGGTTTTGAGACATATTATTTCTATTATTTGAGTATCTTCCTCTTTTTTTTCTGTGGTTGATTATTGTGCGCGGTGTTAGAGCCTGTTGGTAAAGGAATCAAATCTTGGGCATTTATCTAATTTGGTATATACGAGCACATCCTGATTTTGTAGCTAGAGTGGATTATTAATGACGCGGGGAAGTGATTTTATAAAAGAAAAATATAAGAAGTGAGAAATTTTTTTTGCGGTTTTGAAGATTTATTTCAGAAATTATTTATTAAGAAAAAGTGGAACCTAGGGGGGAAGGAAAAAAAAGAAAGGAAAAAAGGGAAAGCATCAAACAGGGAGCGACTCAGAGTCTTGGGAGCAAAAGTTAAGTTTTATTATGAATGTAAATAAATATAACTATTAATTGGCTTTGTATAAAATAAAACGATGTATTTGTTAAAATGTTGCTTTGCAGGTATGAAGAAGAACAATTAACCTTTTTCGGTACATTTTCCTTTTTATAAAATAAAATCAATATCTATTTCTTTTAAGTTTCTAGTTAAATTAAGAAAAAATAAAGATTTATTTACCAAAACGAAAATTCACACGTAGAAACCAAAGGTTAAATTCTTCGGTAGGGTTATTTGCGATGAAGTAAGAGAAAAAAAAATAAAATTAAATTTATGAATACTATTAGGATTATGCGTATACAGATCATTAATTAAATAATTCCACTTGATGAAGAAAAGAATAGCAGGAAAAGAAATTTTGGGTAAGAAGAGGACTTATGGAAATATTTATTATAATTTTGATTGAATTTTGTAGTCCTTAAAAGGAAGAACCATCCTTTGTTACTTCGCCAAGGTTATGAGAACAGTTAACTCTAGGCATCGCATTATAATTCAATTGCATTAGCGCTCTAAATGCGAGGGTTAATTATTACAAATCGGAAAAGCCATCAAGCTTCAAGGTACCAATTCCAAATGCTTGCACATTCGTTAAATTAAAGTACAAATTAGGTGGGATAATTGGGCACTTTGTAATTTAAATGCATTTCTCGTTAGCTACGGTATAATCAACTCGTGCATGAAACATTTACAACTTAAATAAAAGATTGACTAGATGAATAGATATTAAGAATATAAAATCGGATTAGGATATGTAAATAAATAATGACAGATAAGATAATCTAAACAGTTCCAACTTGAATATATTGAACTAAATAAATAACCTAAGTAAGTCAAGAATTAATAACCTCCTCCTTTTTTGAAGTCGGTTAAAAAGGGGTATAAATACATAGTAACTAGGACTTTATATAATTATACAAACCCATACTAACTCCGCTGTCAAATGATGAAGTAGGCGCAGTTTACCCTGAGGCTTACTCAGAAACGTAAAGCAAGCCACTCTGAGGATAGTCGGTTAAGTAACACTCCTTGGACCTGGACGGTAATTGTTAAAATAACAAAAAAAGTAAGTCTTGAATATTCCGGTATCGCATAGAACTATCATGCTTAAGAGATTTCCTTATATTTTTTTTCGATATCCTCACCTTATAAGGCCGAAGTAAGGGTAAACTATTTTTCGGTGTCTAAAGTTTTTTTAATGTATATTTGGTAAGGGAAATGATTGAATAGAGACGCCTCCGTAGGTGTGGCCCCGGATTAAGGATGCCCATACCAAAGTACGTGCCTTCCTCAAACATCTGATTGTCTGATATTATGTAGCCCTAGGGATGACCCGGTAACCAGTGACCACCCTTTCTCTCTTCTTCCCCCTTTTTGCCCCTCTCGTCGACCCTGGACGTAGTTCCTCCCCCTTATCGCCCTACTTAGTTTAAAGGCACGAGTTTTTCTTTTGTTCAGTTAACTGCCAAACCTCTTACATCCTGGCACCACGAACCCCACCCCATCCGGCGAGCTGGTCTGCGCTCAGCATGTCGTGCCGCAGCCGGTGTCATGGATGTAAATAGCGTTAGGGATACCCTCCCGGCGGTCGAACCGTCCGAGCTACCCACTTTTTTGAATCCCCTTTTCCACGTTTTTTTTGTAACGATAGTCTCTTGGCCTTTAAGGCATCTTCCCTTCGTCGTGCTCCGGCACTCCAATTATCCAGACAGTTATTACAGCCTTCAATATAAATTAGACTCTCACTAGGTAGAATGTACAAATCCTGATGTTGTACTACAATTCGAATCTCATCGCTGTTTTTAAATGAAGTTAAAAATGGTGAATAACTGTGGTATTCTACTTTTGCTATACTGTTATCATAAGGCGGGGTTAACATCTGCAATTTATTCGCCGAATTTATTAGTGGAATAAATCTTTCTTAGTTCAAAAGCGACATCTCGACACAAACTTACGTACATTTATTCCTAGAACAAGAGCTCAAAAATATTCGTGAATAAATTCACCGAATATAATTCAGAATAGTTTACATCTATATAAATATAATTGGAGTGTCTGTCTGTGATTTCAAAATAATTGTCATTTTCTAAGTTCATATGGTTATTTACACGATATTAACACGAAATCAAGTATTTTTAAAATTTTTGTCTGTCTGTATGTCTGTATGTCTGTATGTCTGTATGTCTGTATGTCTGTATGTCTGTATGTCTGTCTGTCTGTCTGTTTGTCCGGGCGAATCTCGGAAACGGCTTATCCGATTGCGATGGGACTTTCACTGGAAGATTCAGTATTTTCTTGGGCATGTTTTAGGCTATTTTTTTTACTAGGATCCGACTATCGGATCCGATTATCGGGCCCGATTACCGTGTTCGACTACCAGATTAGACCGAAAACTTGAACCTTGCAACTTGATTTTTACCCACTTCTATATAACCGATCAACTTCAAATTTTGCCCATATGTATAGTTCGCGTGACAATGCAATTTAACCATTTTTGGAAAAAAATCAACATGGCGGTTCCAAGATGGCGGCCGAATTTTGCAATTGTGTTCCCGGACCCCCCGACATGGATATCAAATGAAAGGGTAAGACAAGTAGATTACAATAAGCTATGTGGGGTCATTCAAAATTCAAAATGGTGGCCAGCACAAAATGGCGGATTATTCTTCGGTATGGGCATTAAATGAAAGTGAGTATAGTGCAGTAAGCGGTGTGCCGTCATTTTAAATATAATATGACGGTCACTACAAAGTGGTGGAAGACATATAATAGACTAAAAAGTAGAAAATAAAAAATATAGTCTAAAAAAACTAAAAAATACGCTTTTATTTTAAAATAAACTAAAAAGTAAAAAAACCGAAAATAATGCACAAAAAACCAAAAATAATGCACAAAAAAGGATAAAATAATTGTTTGAAATTCTTTACAACATTAATCCAATCAGAATGGATTTAATAGGAAGAATCACTTTTGAAGACGGTGCCAGGTAGTAGTTGACTTTCATTGCATTAACTATTGCTGCGAAAATTGTATTCATTTCTTTGTTAGGCTTATGCCCTTAATACATCACCCCGAAAACAGGTGTTGGCACCGTCTTCAAAAGTGATTCTTCTTATTAAATCCATTCTGATTGGATTAATGTTGTAAAGAATTTCAAACAATTATTTTATCCTTTTTTGTGCATTATTTTTGGTTTTTTGAGCATTATTTTCGGTTTTTCTGAAGTCGGTTTTTAAAAATTTATTTTATTTCGTACTTTTTAGTCCGTTGATTTTTTTCGGGGGCCATATAAAAAAATTATTTATTACGAGAAGTATGACACTCAGCCGCGCGCCGTCGAAAAGAATTGAGGCAGTAGCTAAATAGTTTTTGCAGTAATCTATTTGCGTATTTTCGGAGCAATTTAAAAAAAACTTATTTAATATGAAACAAAATTCCCCAAAGGAAATTAAAAAGAAATATTTATTGTGTCGATTGAAAAAAGAATTGCTCCAGGTCAAAGAATCGAACTCGCAACCTCCAGGACGAGAGGCAAGCCTCTCAGTCGTTGTGCTACGGGAGATTGTTACAGCAAGATGGCTAAATACGTAAATAAAGCTTTTCAGAAACTGCTTTAAATAGAATTTCATTCCAAAGGAATACTCTCTACAGTCTGCATGAGTAGAGTATGCATGAAATTGCTCACCGAAGAGTTTGTAATTCTTTACAACATTAATCCAATCAGAATGGATTTTAGAAAGAGAAAAAAAGAAAAAAAGTCGAACTACCCTCCGGGGTTTGAACCCGCAATTTTTATTTGCAGGTCAACGCCTTTTTTTAGTTTATAGAAGCATTTATTTCACTTACCATCTATCTTAATATAAATTTAACTAATGCTTAAAGTTAATTATTCTAGCCTATTCTAATCTGTCTAACTTACTGGCCCTCAGCAGGCACTCTAAATTAATCTATATCTTATCTAAATTATGCCTTTCAGCTAAAACTTATGTATCTATTTTTACTTTATAAAAAATAATCTTTATTTTTGGCTTACTTCTAAGAAAAATTAATAAAGAAAAAAGCTTAGAAACTATATATATATATTTTTTTTTATAAAATAAAACTTAAACTAACTTAAATTACTAAACCTAACTAGCCTAGCTATCTGGGCAGGGGATAGCAGAAGCAGTGCTGATTCGGCTAACCCCCGTCCAGGCGACGGGCTTCCACAGACTCGAGATACACAAAACATCAAGAGTTCATGGAAGCCCGCACTATCTATTCCCCTAATAAACGACACAGGTCTTAAAAGGCATCTTAATACTAAAAGAGACTATCTGGACGGGGGACAGCGAAGGTGTTACTGCCTCAGGTGGCCCCCGTCCAGGCGACGGGCTTTCATGGATCCGAGTTTGTGAGAACAACAAGGGTTCATGAAAGTCCGCACCGTTACCCTAGCTTACTTAACCTATATTTATTACTATTGTAAAGACTAGAACTAGATCCTATCTAAGTCTAAGCTAATGCTTAAAAAACTAATCTATATCTAAGTAATACTAATCTATATTATTCTTTAGGGCGAATACGCCATAATTAGTCGTCCTCCAACCACCAGTACAAAGTGCTGGCGTTGGCGGCTTCTTTTTTGTCCCTTTCTGAGATTCTTGTACTGAACCTCAAGAGATCCTGAACATTCCCATCCTCTTCGCTAAAAGCATATCGCTTGTCACACGCCCTGCGATGCAAGTGGTATAAGAGAGGCACCCCCAATCTATCTTGGACCAATCTTTTTGAATCCAGATAGACAAATACCTCTGGAGGAATAAAGCCGCGTTCACAAGCTGTTTTGTGGTATCTCGCGTTCGGGTAGAACGCTCCCCGAATGAGAGGATTGTCGCTCTCCGTCGCTCTGACAATATGGCCTCGAATCAACTTGATTATGAAGTTGTCGATCCTATTAACAAATGCCTTATCGTAAAGAATATTGTTGGCGTGAAACTTCGTGAAGCCAGATTCGGGTGTCCGATACAACCTTAAGCACGCCCTTAAGCATTGTCTTTCGAAAGCCCGAAGCTTTTCCATATAAAAAGGGGATATGTTGAACCACACTGGGCAACCATAAGTTAAAATCGGTCTGACCAAGGCTTGATAGCAGATCACCTTCACCCGTGAGCTTAGGTGTCTGCTATAAAAAAGCCTTTTTGTCATGTGAAACGCCTTGTTTGCCTTGTCAAGAGCAGCACTCACATTTCTATTGAAATATAAGTACTGATCCAGCCAAAGACCAAGGTATTTCACATCCGATTTCTTTTCTAATGCTTGTCCAGCATTGTTCGAAATTCGGAAATTTTTCCAATTCCTCTGAACATCGTAAGAAGCTCTGTTTAAAACAGTCCGAAAGAGGATCGATTCGCATTTGCTAAAATTGATCTTCAACTTCCAATCATCACTGTAGCGTTCGATTGTTTCGAAGTCACGTTGCAGGAGCGTCTGGATCACTCCAATCTTCGGCCCCGTCCTGTACACAATCAGGTCATCCGCGTACGCTAATGCGAAGCGGAGTGAACTGATTAGGTCACTCGTAAAGATATTAAATAAGAGCGGCGAGTTTACCGCACCTTGTTGCAGACCGTTTTTAATGTCAAAGACCCTACTTGATGTGAAGTTGCCACTTTTGACGACGAACTTCTTCTTGGAAATCATATTATAGATCGTGTATAGCTGAGGTCCGGTCATGCCGAGCCTAACCAGTTTGCAGAGAAGACCTTCGATCCATACTGTATCGAATGCCTTCTCAAAATCGATCAGGCATGCTCCGGTACACTGGCCTTTCATAAAGTTCCAGTGTATGTCTGATACCAATTTCGACACGGCATGAATAGTATCATGCCTTGCCCGGAATCCGAATTGGTTATCGGGAATTATTTTCTTTTCCTCAACCCATTTGGATAATGATCTATTAATTACTGTTTCAAACACCTTACTGATATTCGGAAGCAGACTTATTGACCGAAGATTCGCAGGGTTACTTTTATCTTTACCCTTCTTGGGTATTGGGTACACCACGGCCGTCTTCCAGTGTCCTGGAAAATGGGCGTTGTTTAACGCATTGTTAAACAGAGTGGTGTATGTGTCTATGGCCACCAGGGGCAAATGCTTTAGGACGATGTTTGGAATACCATCTACCCCAGACGACTTCTTATTGTTTAGACGACGAAATGTTGACAGCAGATCGATTTTTCTAATGAAAGTAGAATTTAGTTGGGCCGCGGGAATGTCATTGGCTGGGCAGTCTTCACTGAATTCGATGATTGATCGATTCTCGGATTTCCAAGCTTCAATTTCATTAGATAATCTGAAATGGTTCAGTAATCTGAAATGGTTCTCAAGGTCAGAATTCGCGCGAACACTGGTGTAGGTCAACGCCTTTGCCGATTCATCCACTGGCCTCTTCTCGAGCACGCAACAATAAAGTAATTTGTTCGCTGCCTTTGAAAATACTTCTATCCGTTCAAGGTGTACTAATTTTACCAGTTTTTTACGCCTACCTTCGAACTCCTTTATCAGAATTTAAAAAAAATTGTACGGGACCACCGTGGGAAACTACCCTTTCAAACAAAAAAGAAAAAAAAGCAAAAAAATCATTGCGTTACAAAGTTATGCGTGAACAGGACCAAAAAATACCTACGCGTCGAATTGATAACCTCCTCCTTTTTTGAAGTCGGTTAAAAAATAATTTTGAATGTAAAGTTTTTATTGCTCCAGCCAGTATATAATAACCTAGCTACCTACGTACCAACAACGGCTAATCCGATTGCGATGGGATTTTCACGGGAAGATTCAGTATTTTCTTGGGCATGTTCTAGGCTTCACTCGGTTCCGACTATTGATTCTGGCGGAAAACTTGATGCTATAGTCGCAGAAAAGCCAGTGGAAACTTTTTTTATCATTCCAATTGTAAACCTCAAAGCTCGGAACGGTTAATCCGATTTTAGGACTTTAACGGGATGATTCAGAATCTTCTTAGGCGTTTAGCATACTTTTCCCTATTATCCGACTGTCGGGTTAGACCGAAAACATGACTCGATAATCGAAGGAACGCGAATGAAATGCTGTCACGGCGAGATATTGTTCTTTCATTTTGCGGAAATACTGTGAAGATTATGGTTTGCCATCTCCGCAAATGATCGATAGGTCTGATGAAAATTAAAACAGAGAATATATCGAACTCAATAAACAAATGGGAACAAAATGTTGAGGACGCTATTGGGCAAGTTCCGCACAGGGTGAGGCACGTGTTCTGAATGTGATTGTTGTGCATGTAGCACACAATTTTTCCGAAAGGTGGCGCTCAACACCGCATTTTAAAAAAGTTCTAACACATTTTTTATAAGTAACTTTAAATTTTTTTATTTGTTTTATGTGGCAGTGCCAAGCTCAGGAATCACCCTTTGTACTAACAGTCCGTTGTCGTTTGCACGTCATGGCGCAATGTCTAGCAGGGAGCTTAGTAAGGGGGAATAGGTTAAGGGTTATGGGGGTTCGGGGGGGGGGGGTTGTTGAAGAAGGTGCGGATTAACCCTGCGTTTGAACTCTTGGATATTGTAGGAGTTCGGAAATACTGACTGTGAGAGATTATTCTATAGTCGAGTTGTGTGCCCTAAATTATGTTTTGCAAATTTGTTATTTTTTTCATTATACCTATTTCCTATCCCGGACTGTGCACACATTAGTTTTTTAACCGACTTCAAAAAAGGAGGAGGTTATCAATTCGACGCGTAGGTATTTTTTGGTCCTGTTCACGCATAACTTTGTAACGCAATGACTTTTTTGCTTTTTTTCTTTTTTGTTTGAAAGGGTAGTTTCCCACGGTGGTCCCGTACAATTTTTTTTAAATTCTGATAAAGGAGTTCGAAGGTAGGCGTAAAAAACTGGTAAAATTAGTACACCTTGAACGGATAGAAGTATTTTCAAAGGCAGCGAACAAATTACTTTATTGTCGCGTGATCGAGAAGAGGCCGGTGGATGAATCGGCAAAGGCGTTGACGTGCGTCTTGTTTGAACTCTTGTCAAGAGCGGACAGACTGCGAGCGTAGTATCGAGGTATTGTGAAAAACTTGTGTACAGAGTGATTAGGGGTCGAATCCCGTTTGACTAATTCCTAATTAAGTTTTTTTTCTATTAACATTAAAAAAAACAGTTTAGTTAAGAGAACAGCAATATTTGATATAATTGACAAATCAAAGGAAGTTAAGAAGAATAGCGGTGCAGAGCATGAGCACGTAAGTGACATGTCTCAAGTGGACACCAAAATAAAAAAAAGTGCGAATATGAACACATCAAGTGCAAGTGGTGACGATAACTCAATCGTTAGCGACGACAATAATATCGAACGGCGTTTAGGAAACAAAAGGCGTCGAAAAATAAAAATAATTCCCAACCTCATTCAAAGGTTGAAGGCTGACAATGAAAAAAAGCAGCCACAGCAGCATCAACAACGAACGGCGACGGCATCAGTGTCTGGAACTACGGTTTCACACGATGCAATAATGACTGACTCAGAGGAAAAATCTGCAAATAATCCCGTCCCTGACCAATATAATGGCCAGGGAAACAGTTTCGGAGTTCTGGCTACCGAAACTGAGGAAGACGAAACCAGACTAGAAAAATTAATAGAGGAGCTGAAGGAAAAAAATTTCCCCAAGCTCCCCTCACCGAAAGCTACCAAACCGGTGGCTGAACAACAGCAACAGCAGCAGCAACAACAACAGCAACGGACGCAGAATAAGGCCCAGTATCAGCTGCAATCACAGCAGCCGGCAGGAAAACAGCAAAAGGAGCAACAACAAAAACAACAACAAAAGGAGAAGGTACCTCCAATTAATATCTTCCACCAAAAACCGGTGGATACCATTAGATTGACAAAACAGGTACTAAAACACACTAATTTTTTCGTCAAACGGCTTAATGGTAATAAGCATGCTCTAGTATTAAGTAAGTTAGAAGACCATAAAAAAATTAAAAATTTTTTAGAGAGGGCAAATACCCAATATTTTACGTTTACTGCTAAGGGCGAAAAAACTCAAAGCGTCCTATTGAAAGGGCTTGACCCGGGGTTTGAGCCTCAAGAGATCCTGGAAGAACTTGAATCCCTCAAGGTCAAAGAATTAAAATTTAAAGCGGTTAAAAGATTCACTACCGCACGTTCGCGAGACTCAGAGAGGCAACTGCCGATTTTCTTGGTCCAATTGACTCCCGAGAGCAAGCTGGACAATTTAAAAAATATTAAATATCTAAGCTTCCATGTAGTGTCATGGGAGAAATTAAACAAAAGAGACATCCTGCAATGCATGCGATGTCAGAGATTTGGGCACGCCGCAGCTAATTGCCAAATGGCATTTAGATGCGTGAAGTGCGAAAATAATCACAAACCTGGCGAATGCCCTCTGGGGAAAGATAAGGTAAATAACAAAAACAAGCTGTTCTGTGTACTCTGCAGATCAAATGGGCATCCTGCGAGCTATAGAGGTTGCCCAAAATATGCAGAGTTCAAAAAAAGAATACAAGCGCGTAAAGAGCAACTCGAGGCTCAGAAAGCGCAAAAGAGCAAAATGATAAACAATTTTGTAATGCCTGGAATGTCCTTCGCCCAAATGGCAACAGGAACCCAGCCCACAAAACAGCAAGCTCCAAAAGCTGCTCCGGCAGCTAGTTCTGGAGATAGTGAGCTGAAGGCGGTTCTCTTGTCCATACAAGGGCAGATCGCGCAGCTTCAAAAACAACTAAGCGAGCAAACAACTCGTTTAGACTTCGTATACTCAGCTCTCTTTACGACAGAAACCATCTCTGGGTAAATCTAATGGCTTTACACAGGGAGGACACGATCAAGGTCATTGCGGTGAATGTCAACTCGTTGATAAGAAACGAGAGAAGGGCGAATTTACTAACTCTGTTGCAAAACCAAAATCCTGATGTGCTTCTCGCTAGTGAAACTAAACTAAGCGAGAAACACAAAGTGGATTACAAAGATTATGTGGTAATTAGGCGCGATAGACCTAATTCCAGACAAGGTGGGGGTCTACTAATATTAGTAAAGACTACCCTTAAACACAAGATCATGTATAGCAGGGACATCGCAAAGTTCCGGGTGTTAGAAGCGTGCGTTATATACCTCCCTCTGTCTAGTGGCAGAAGGTTGTACATAATTGCCGCGTACGCAGCCCAAACCTCCCAATCCAGGCTATTCATAGAGGAAATGAGCTCGCTTTTTCAAACCCTCCAACTGGAGTCGGAGCAAAACTTTTACTTGTTGGCCGGAGATTTAAACGCACGCCATGCGGCATGGGGAAATCAAACGGCTAACACCAGGGGCAACCAACTGAATGACTGGTTGGTCCAGAATAGAATACAGCGAAAAGTAAATGTTTACGCTACTGATATGCCATCATACCCAAACGGCGGTTCTTTTCTGGATATATGCTTGATAGACTCTCGGATGGGCCTACTAGGGGTAAACACAAACGTGACAAACTGTCTAACGACAGTGCCGTACGACAGCGACCACCAAGGACTGGAAATAACAGTACAAGTCCCGGACGACTCCATGGAACTTCTCGAATATTGCGAAGTGCATCCTTTTGCCTACCAGAAGATGCACTGGCCAAAATTCGAGAAGGCTATGGAAAGGGCAATACAAAATAACGGACTACTACCTCCTACAACTAGGAACTTGACCAACAACGAGATTGATACATATTTGAAAGATATGGACAACCTCATTGTACAGACTATGGACAGAACTATACCACGGACGAAGAAAAAGAACAGTACAGACTGTTACAAGAACGCTACCATCGACGCACTACAAAAACACAAAAGTAGAGTACTGACGAGACTGAAGTCCCTACACCGCCAGTTCCAAGATAGACAGAGCCCGGAGATTGTAACCCTTAAATCGGTTATGAAAAACCTCCAACAACTCCTCAAACAACAATTCTCACAGTCTGTGAATCTGTACTGGAACAAAAAGATTCGTGCTATACAATCCAATAGCGCGAGCATGTTCCCACAGATAAATAAAATCTTTAGGAGTAAAACACATAACCGATTGGACAAGTTACGTATTCCCAGGACCCTGGCTAACCAGGAACTTCTGAGGTCTGCAAACATAGATCCTGAAGAAACCAGTCATGCAGACGATAATTATTGTATAGAGGACGAGCAGGAGAAGGTGGATCTAGTGGGGGCGTACTATCAGGGAATTTATTCGGTGAACACTTGTGTTCGACCGAATTTTGACCTTGAAAATAGGGCCCTGCTGAACCACTTCAGATTAACCAGAGAGATCGAGGTTTGGAAATCTGAGAACCGAAGAATCATCGAGTTCAGTGAAGACTGCCCAGCGAACAATATTCCTGAGGCGCAAGCAAATCCTCTGCTCACTACAAAAATCGATCTCCTGCTAACATTTCGTCGTCTAAACAATAAGAAGTCGTCTGGGGTAGACGGTATTCCAAACATCGTTCTAAAGCATTTGCCCCTGGTGGCTATAGACACATACACCACTCTGTTTAACAATGCGTTAAACAACGCCCATTTTCCAGGTCACTGGAAGACGGCAGTGGTGTATCCAATACCCAAGAAAGGTAAAGATAAAAGTAACCCTGCGAATCTTCGGTCAATAAGTCTGCTTCCGAATATCAGTAAGGTGTTTGAATCAGTAATTAATAGATCATTATCCAAATGGGTTGAGGAAAAGAAAATAATTCCCGATAACCAATTCGGTTTCAGGGCGGGACATGATACTATTCATGCCGCGTCGAAATTGGTATCAGACATACACTGGAACCTAATGAAAGGCCAGTGCACCGGAGCATGCTTGATCGACTATGAGAAGGCGTTCGACACAGTGTGGATCGAGGGCCTCCTCTACAAATTAGTCAGATACGGGATGACCGGACCTCTGTTATACATGATCTATAATATGATCTCCAAGAAGAAGTTCATCGTTAAAAGTGGGAACTTCACATCAGGAAAGGTATTTGACATTAAAAATGGTCTGCAACAGGGCGCAGTGAATTCGCCGCTCTTATTTAATATCTTTACGAGTGACCTAATCAGTTCACTCCGCTTCGCATTAGCGTATGCGGATGACCTGATTGTGTACAGGACGGGGCCGAAGATTGGAGTGATCCAGACGCTCCTGCAACGTGACTTCGAAACAATCGAACGCTATAGTGATGATTGGAAGTTGAAGATCAATTTTAGCAAATGCGAATCGATCCTTTTCCGGACTCCTCTAATCAGAGCTTCTCGCGATGTGCAGAGGAACTGGAAAACCTTCCGAATTTCGAACTATGCTGGACAAGCGTTAGAACATAAATCGGAAGTGAAATACCTTGGGCTTTGGCTGGATCAGTACTTGTATTTCAATAGAAATGTAAGTGCTGCTCTCGACAAGGCAAACAAGGCGTTTCACATGACAAAAAGGCTTTTTTACAGCAGGCACCTAAGTTCACGGGTAAAGGTGATCTGCTATCAAGCCTTGGTCAGACCGATTTTGACCTATGGTTTTCCAGTATGGTTCAACATATCTCCCTTTTATATGGAAAAGCTTCGGGTCTTCGAAAGACAATGCTTAAGGGCGTGCTTAAGGTTGTATCGGACACCCGAATCTGGCTTCACGAAGTTTCACGCCAACAATGTCCTCTATGATAAGGCATTTGTTAATAGGATCGACAACTTCATAATCAAGTTGATTCGAAGACATATTGTTAGAGCGACGGTGAGCGAGAATCCTCTTATTCGGGGAGCGTTCTACCCGAACGCTGAATATCACAGAGCTGCTTGTGAACGCGGCTTTATCCCTCCAGAGGCATTTGTCTATCTGGATTCAAAAAGATTGGTCCAAGATGGTTCGGGGGTGCCCCTCTTTTACCACCTACATCGTTCCGCGACAGATAAGCGATATTTATATAGTAACGAGGATATGCAAGTTCAGGAGCTCCTGAGGTTCAGTACTCGAATCTCGGAGAGAGACAGACGAGACGCCTCCACTGCAAGTACTCTGTACTGGTGGGTGGAGGATACTTAGATATTGCGTATTCGCCCTGATAATTTTAGATATAGAATAGTTTAGCTTGTAATTTATTTTTAATGATTAGCTTAGGGCTTAGGTAGGATTAGTTCTAGTTTTTACGGTAGTAATATATATAGGTTAAGTAAGTTAGGTTAAGGGTGCGGACTTCCATGAACCCCTGTTGTTCTATCAAACTCGGATCCATGGAAGCCCGTCGCCTGGACGGGGGCCACCTGAGGCAGTAAAACCTCCGCTGCCCCCCGTCCAGATAGTCTCTTTTAGTATTAAGTTGCCTTAAGACCTGAATTGTTTATTAGGGGAGTAGATAGTGCGGGCTTCCATGAACTCTTGATGTTTTGTATATCTCGAATCCATGGAAGCCCGTCGCCTGGACGGGGGTTAGCCGAAGCAGCGTTGCTTCTGCTATCCCCTGCCCAGATAGCTAGGCTAGCTAGGTTAAGTAAGTTAAGTTAGTTTAAGTTTTATTTTATATATAAAAAATATATATATATAGTTTCTAAGTTTTTTTGTTAGTAATTTTTCTTAGAAGTAAGCCAAAAATAAAGATATTTTTTATAAAGTAAAAATACATATATAAGTTTTAGCTGAAAGGCATAAGTTAGATAAGATAGTGAGTAATTTAGAGCGCCTGCTGAGGGCCAGTAAGTTAGATAGTTTAGAATAGGATAGAATAAGTAGCTTTAAGCATTAGCTGCATTTATGTTAGGTTAGATATAAGATATGAAAATAAAATGCTTTAAAAAAAAAAAAAAAAAAAAGGCGTTGACGTGCAAATAAAAATTGCGGGTTCAAACCCCGGAGGGTAGTTCGAATTTTTTTCTTTTTTTCTCTTTCTAAAATCCATTCTGATTGGATTAATGTTGTAAAGAATTACAAACTCTTCGGTGAGAAATTTCATGCATACTCGACTCATGCAGACTGTAAGAGAGTATTCCTTTGGAATGAAATTCTATTTAAAGCAGTTTCTGAAAAGCTTTATTTACGTATTTAGCCATCTTGTTGTAACAATCTCCCGTAGCACAGCGACTGAGAGGCTTGCCTCTCGTCCTGGAGGTTGCGAGTTCGATTCTTTGACCTGGAGCAATTTTTTTTTCAATCGACACAATAAATATTTCTTTTTAATTTCCTTTGGGGAATTTTGTTTCATATTAAATGTTTTTTTTAAAATTGCTCCGAAAATACGCAAATTCATTACTGCAAAAACTATTTAGCTACTGCCTCAATTCTTTTCGACGGCGCGCGGCTGAGTATCATACTTCTCGTAATAAATAATTTTTTTTTATATTGCCCCCGAAAAAAAATTAACGGACTAAAAAGTACGAAATAAAATAAATTTTTAAAAACCGACTTCAGAAAAACCAAAAATAATGCACAAAAAACCAAAAATAATGCACAAAAAAGGATAAAATAATTGTTTGAAATTCTTTACAACATTAATCCTTTCAGAAAGGATTTAATAAGAAGAATCACTTTTGAAGACTGTGCCAACACTTGTTTTCGGGGTGATGTATTAAGGCCTTCCGCACACTTGTCCATAACATTAAAACAAAAACCGGTTTTATAGGCAAGGGGTCGCAGGGAAGACAGTTTTTCTTCCATAATTTTCCATCATTTGTTCACCCAAACATTTTCTGGTTTCACCGTCCATAACACTAACACAAGCATGTTTTCGTTCTCGGCAAAGCTGCTTCGCTGTGCTTGCATCCCACACTACTCCATAGGCATTACAATCGTTACACGAAAATGATGGAGAAAAGTAAGTTCCGAGTGTACTATTGAACTCATGTTAAAACCGGTTTGAAATTATGGACAAGTCTGCGAAGGGCATAAGGCTAACAAAGAAATGAATACAATTTTCGCAGCAATAGTTAATGCAATGAAAGTCAACTACTACCTGGCACCGTCTTCAAAAGTGATTCTTCTTATTAAATCCATTCTGATTGGATTAATGTTGTAAAGAATTTCAAACAATTATTTTATCCTTTTTTGTGCATTATTTTTGGTTTTTTGTGCATTATTTTTGGTTTTTCTGAAGTCGGTTTTTAAAAATTTATTCTGAAGTCGGTTTTTAAAAATTTTTATTAAAAGGCGTTGCAACGCACGCGGGTTTTTGCTAGTTATAAATAAAATTCTATGTAAAAATTGCAGAAGCGTTTACATATAGCAAAAGTGTGGAGCATTCCAACAAA
Organism: Thereva nobilitata; assembly: GCA_963855945.1. Lineage (NCBI taxonomy): Eukaryota > Metazoa > Arthropoda > Insecta > Diptera > Therevidae > Thereva > Thereva nobilitata. The sequence continues at coordinate 143,649,515 of OY979696.1, forward strand.
TTATGTCCGAGCTCTTGATAGAAGATCCTAGCAAATGCGTAATTTTTTACGGATGACAGTAAGTGACTTTGAAGAGCTTGTCTCAAGAATTGCTCCAATTGTCCAGAAATAAATACGCATTTTCGAAAAGCAATTTCTGTGCAACAGCGGCTGGCAGTCACTGATACTTTGCGTCAGGTAAGTGTTATCGTATAAATTTAAAATCCCAAACAACAGTAGACGGTTAAAACTTCACGGGCACGGTAAAACCCCTGAATGATATTCATTTTGCCTGAGTAGGGCGGAGTGATAAACTTAGGGCCGTTTTCGCCATCTCCGGTTAAACGTTGACTGAAACTTTAACCATCAGTTAGTTAAAAATGCCGTTTCACAATCTCTGGTTAGAGTCAATCTGTCAGCAGTGATGGGAATTTACGCGTAGGCTTGAGTTGTCTACGTTTAGGAGTAGAATACTCGTAAACAACTCGTTTTAGCGTAGACAACTCGTAGACAATTGGTTTTAGCGTAGACAATTCGTAGACAACTCGTTTTGGCGTATACAATTCATTTTTACGTAGACAACTTAGACAGCCTTGCATATGTCATTATTTTTATTGTCATCACTTTCTTCTCATAACGATTTTATTCTTAGTGAGGTGCAGTTGTGAAATTTTTTTCGATTAAGCCGTTGCAAATATGCCAGGCGGAAGACCTAAAAATTCTTCTTTCAATGAATTAGGATTCACACTTAAGAAGGAAATTAGTAAATATGTTGCGATATGCTCCATATGCAACAAGAAGTTAGTCAATACTGCTGCATCTCGCTTAAAGGCACATAGGTAATCTTTTTTACTCATAGTAAAGTTTTTTTTTCAAATATATAACATCTTAATTTATTTTTAGGAATATGTGCAAGACAATGGAAAAAACTAATTCAGATGTGGAAGTAGATACCATGGAATTAATCATCATAGACCAGGGAAGCAAAACGTCTGAAAATTTCACTAATCTTGAATATCAGGAACATGAACTTATTATCGAAAATCCCAATGTAAATTTAACATTACATTCTAGTATGTCAATAATAAGTTAAAGTTTCTTTTAGGATCAAGTGCAAGATCAAATGAATGTTTCAATGTCTTCAGAAACAGAAAGTCAGTGTGCTGTAGTATTTCTTTCACCAGAAGTTCCTCAGTTTAATGCTCCCTGTACTTCTTCATCTTTTTCATCAAATAGGAGCCGAGTACAGTCAACATCTACATTATCTTCCAGTTCATCATCTCTGTCGAAGCCTTTTCATTCAGGTCTAGCTAACCGTACGAGAAAAAGTAATATTACTAAATATATGGATGAATTATCATCAAAAGAAGAGGGGGAAATAAGTAACACTCTTGCAAAATTTATTTTCGGATGCAATCTTCCATTGAATATAGTTGAGTCACAACATTTCAAAACGTTTATTAAAAAAATTCGTCCTGCATATTATGAAAAAATACCTAATAGGAAACATTTATCCTCAACTCTTCTCGACCAAACGTACGAAAACTGTATAGAATATAACAAGAAGACAATTGGAAAGGAGTCAGTGTTATTAATAGATGGGTGGAAGAATTCATTGACCAACAGCAAGACTGTTGTATCTATGATTCACAATGCCAATGGCGAGCAAGCTTTTCTTAACGCTTGGGATCTTACAGGAGAAATTGAAAGTGGAGAAAAGTTGGCTGACATAGTATATGAATCAATGGATATTGCTAAGGATACATATGGTACTGAAATTTATGCGGTTGTATCAGACAACGCCAGTGTTATGCTAAAAATGGGAAGATTGTCAAATCATGTTGTTTGGCATAGTACTTGCAACAGTCATACAGCAAACTTACTGGCCAAAGATGTCCTTGATAAGACTCTTAACAATAAAGTGATTTCCGTTCAAAAGGAATTTAAAAACTCAGATTTTGAAAAGGCTATAATTGATAAAGGAGGACATCGTGTAAAATTACCATGCGAGACGCGGTGGTGCTCATATAGAGACTGTTTCATCAAGATAATTTACAATATATGAAAGGTTGTGCTGCTTACAACGCTATTAAAAAACTTAAACCAGCTATTATAAAACTACTTTTTGAAGAAGAATTCATCGATGAAATCAAGGAAGCAATCAAAATATTTGAACCAATATGCCATTTAATAAATACATGTCAGAAGAAAGACTGTTCCTTAGCCGATGCAGTAAATATGTGGTTCAATTTGGAATTGCCTGAAAAATTCCAAGATAATTTAGAAAAGAGAAAAAAATGGCCTTACTACGATAACTCAAAGCTTCAAAATGAGCATATGGATAAAGTAAATCAATTTTTGTTTCAGCACCTGAATTCGAAAGGCATCGAAGACTGGGATGATTTTAGAAATTCTACCGGCTTTTTTAGAGATTTGTATAATAAGGGGGTAATGAAACCAATGGTTTTTTGGAGTACTTCAGGAATTAAGCACCCAGAGCTTTCATCATTGGCGAAACGTTTAATGAATTTACCTGCCTCTACAGCCCAAATTGAGAGAATGTTCTCAAATTGGGCCCATGTGCATTCTCCAATAAGAAATAGATTAACTTTTGAGCGGTCTAAAAAACTCTTAAGTATTTATTATTCATTAAGATTAGTAGATTATAGTGATGATGATAATGAAGAGAATGATGAGAATTGTTATTGAAAAATATTATTTTATAATAAAACAAAAGACATGACATAATAAAACATGATACATACTAAAAATATTAATGTAGTTTTAATTACATTCCATTTTTCATCTATATAATGAATATAATATTTTTTTATTTTGATACATATTTTACGTATTTCAATAATTTGTTTTGGTATTTTTTTAGTTGTCTACGTTGTCTACATCGTCTACGTTGTCTACGTGAAAAGGGGTTACGTAAATTACGTTGTTGTCTACGTGTAAAGAACTGAGTAGTTTACATTAGGTAGATTACGTGCCCATCACTGTCTGTCAGTTAATTACGAATTATTAAAGGAGCTCCAAAGCCCATTTTAGCGAAATTTTCAAAATGCTATAAAATAATTTTTCTTCGTATGTATAATTTCAAAAAAATCGATAAGATTATGACCCATTATGATTTCGAATCTGAAAATCTTAATATATAAAAACTACGTGTCACAAGCTTTGTTCACGCTAATCTCCGAAACCGCCCCACAGATTTAAATAAAAATTTGGGAATGTGTAGTGTTGGTTCCGGATTGAGAGATAGGATAGTTTTGGTCCAGATAAGTGAAGCTGTTCTCGAAATATAGAGAATTTGAATGTTTCACTGATTATATTTAAGTTGGCGGAGCGAAAAAATAATTAATTTTAATTGTCATGTACGTACATATAAAAAATAAATTTTTAAAAACCGACTTCAGAAAAACCGAAAATAATGCACAAAAAACCAAAAATAATGCACAAAAAAGGATAAAATAATTGTTTGAAATTCTTTACAACATTAATCCAATCAGAATGGATTTAATAAGAAGAATCACTTTTGAAGACGGTGCCAGGTAGTAGTTGACTTTCATTGCATTAACTATTGCTGCGAAAATTGTATTCATTTCTTTGTTAGCCTTTCGCAGACTTGTCCATAATTTCAAACCGGTTTTAACATGAGTTCAATAGTACACTCGGAACTTACTTTTCTCCATCATTTTCGTGTAACGATTGTAATGCCTATGGAGTAGTGTGGGATGCAAGCACAGCGAAGCAGCTTTGCCGAGAACGAAAACATGCTTGTGTTAGTGTTATGGACGGTGAAACCAGAAAATGTTTGGGTGAACAAATGATGGAAAATTATGGAAGAAAAACTGTCTTCCCTGCGACCCCTTGCCTATAAAACCGGTTTTTGTTTTAATGTTATGGACAAGTGTGCGGAAGGCCTTAATACATCACCCCGAAAACAAGTGTTGGCACAGTCTTCAAAAGTGATTCTTCTTATTAAATCCTTTCTGAAAGGATTAATGTTGTAAAGAATTTCAAACAATTATTTTATCCTTTTTTGTGCATTATTTTTGGTTTTTTGTGCATTATTTTTGGTTTTTCTGAAGTCGGTTTTTAAAAATTTATTTTATTTCGTACTTTTTAGTCCGTTAATTTTTTTTCGGGGGCAATATAAAAAAAATTATTTATTACGAGAAGTATGACACTCAGCCGCGCGCCGTCGAAAAGAATTGAGGCAGTAGCTAAATAGTTTTTGCAGTAATGAATTTGCGTATTTTCGGAGCAATTTTAAAAAAAACATTTAATATGAAACAAAATTCCCCAAAGGAAATTAAAAAGAAATATTTATTGTGTCGATTGAAAAAAAAATTGCTCCAGGTCAAAGAATCGAACTCGCAACCTCCAGGACGAGAGGCAAGCCTCTCAGTCGCTGTGCTACGGGAGATTGTTACAAGATGGCTAAATACGTAAATAAAGCTTTTCAGAAACTGCTTTAAATAGAATTTCATTCCAAAGGAATACTCTCTTACAGTCTGCATGAGTCGAGTATGCATGAAATTTCTCACCGAAGAGTTTGTAATTCTTTACAACATTAATCCAATCAGAATGGATTTTAGAAAGAGAAAAAAAAAGTCGAACTGCCCTCCGCGGTTTGAACCTGCAATTTTTATTTGCAGGTCAACGCCTTTGCCGATTCATCCACCGGCCTCTTCTCGATCACGCGACAATAAAGTAATTTGTTCGCTGCCTTTGAAAATACTTCTATCCGTTCAAGGTGTACTAATTTTACCAGTTTTTTACGCCTACCTTCGAACTCCTTTATCAGAATTTAAAAAAAATTGTACGGGACCACCGTGGGAAACTACCCTTTCAAACAAAAAAGAAAAAAAGCAAAAAAGTCATTGCGTTACAAAGTTATGCGTGAACAGGACCAAAAAATACCTACGCGTCGAATTGATGACCTCCTCCTTTTTTGAAGTCGGTTAAAAAACCGTTACAATTTCAAATGACAATTTTTAGTTTTTGTAGTTGCATTAAATAAAGTGTAAAAGGATTGAACCAAGAAAATATATAAAGGGTGAGTTTTTCCATTATGCCTTAGATTTAGATATGTATTTTGGTGTGTAAAATTAATTTTTTTCAATTTTAGATTAATTTGAAGATTTTGCAGGACCAAGAAGATATATGAACAGCACGGACGGATTGAACAAAGAAAATATATAAAGGGTGAGTTTTTCCATTATGCATTAGATTTAGATATGTATTGTGGTGTTTAAAATTAATTTTTTTCAATTTTAGATTAATTTCAAGATTTTGCAGGACCAAGAAGATATATGAACAGCACGGACGGATTGAACAAAGAAAATATATAAATGGTGAGTTTTTGCATTATGCATTAGATTTAGATATGTATTGTGGTGTTTAAAATTAATTTTTTTCAATTTTAGATTAATTTGAAGATTTTGCAGGACCAAGAAGATATATGAACAGCACGGACGGATTGAACAAAGAAAATATATAAATGGTGAGTTTTTCCATTATGCCTTAGATTTAGATATGTATTTTGGTGTGTAAAATTAATTTTTTACAATTTTAGATTAATTTGAAGATTTTGCAGGACCAAGAAGATATATGAACAGCACGGGGATTGAACAAAGAAAATATATAAATGGTGAGTTTTTGCATTATGCATTAGATTTAGATATGTATTGTGGTGTTTAAAATTAATTTTTTTCAATTTTAGATTAATTTGAAGATTTTGCAGGACCAAGAAGATATATGAACAGCACGGACGGATTGAACAAAGAAAATATATAAATAGTGAGTTTTTGCATTATGCATTAGATTTAGATATGTATTGTGGTGTTTAAAATTAATTTTTTTCAATTTTAGATTAATTTGAAGATTTTGCAGGACCAAGAAGATATATGAACAGCACGGGGATTGAACAAAGAAAATATATAAATGGTGAGTTTTTCCATTATGCCTTAGATTTAGATATGTATTTTGGTGTGTAAAATTAATTTTTTACAATTTTAGATTAATTTGAAGATTTTTCAGGACCAAGAAGATATATGAACAGCACGGGGATTGAACAAAGAAAATATATAAATGGTGAGTTTTTGCATTATGCATTAGATTTAGATATGTATTTTGGTGTGTAAAATTAATTTTTTACAATTTTAGATTAATTTGAAGATTTTGCAGGACCAAGAAGATATATGAACAGCACGGGGATTGAACAAAGAAAATATATAAATGGTGAGTTTTTGCATTATGCATTAGATTTAGATATGTATTGTGGTGTTTAAAATTAATTTTTTTCAATTTTAGATTAATTTGAAGATTTTGCAGGACCAAGAAGATATATGAACAGCACGGGGATTGAACAAAGAAAATATATAAATGGTGAGTTTTTGCATTATGCATTAGATTTAGATATGTATTGTGGTGTTTAAAATTAATTTTTTTCAATTTTAGATTAATTTGAAGATTTTGCACGACCAAGAAGATATATGAACAGCACGGACGGATTGAACAAAGAAAATATATAAAGGGTGAGTTTTTCCATTATGCCTTAGATTTAGATATGTATTTTGGTGTGTAAAATTAATTTTTTTCAATTTTAGATTAATTTGAAGATTTTGCAGGACCAAGAAGATATATGAACAGCACGGGGATTGAACAAAGAAAATATATAAATGGTGAGTTTTTGCATTATGCATTAGATTTAGATATGTATTGTGGTGTTTAAAATTAATTTTTTTCAATTTTAGATTAATTTGAAGATTTTGCAGGACCAAGAAGATATATGAACAGCACGGACGGATTGAACAAATAAAATATATAAATAGTGAGTTTTTGCATTATGCATTACATTTAGATATGTATTGTGGTGTTTAAAATTAATTTTTTTCAATTTTAGATTAATTTCAAGATTTTGCAGGACCAAGAAGATATATGAACAGCACGGACGGATTGAACAAAGAAAATATATAAAGGGTGAGTTTTTCCATTATGCCTTAGATTTAGATATGTATTTTGGTGTGTAAAATTAATTTTTTTCAATTTTAGATTAATTTGAAGATTTTGCAGGACCAAGAAGATATATGAACAGCACGGACTGATTGAACAAAGAAAATATATAAATGGTGAGTTTTTGCATTATGCATTAGATTTAGATATGTATTGTGGTGTTTAAAATTAATTTTTTTCAATTTTAGATTAATTTGAAGATTTTGCAGGACCAAGAAGATATATGAACAGCACGGACGGATTGAACAAAGAAAATATATAAATGGTGAGTTTTTCCATTATGCCTTAGATTTAGATATGTATTTTGGTGTGTAAAATTAATTTTTTACAATTTTAGATTAATTTGAAGATTTTGCAGGACCAAGAAGATATATGAACAGCACGGGGATTGAACAAAGAAAATATATAAATGGTGAGTTTTTGCATTCTGCATTAGATTTAGATATGTATTGTGGTGTTTAAAATTATTTTTTTTCAATTTTAGATTAATTTGAAGATTTTGCAGGACCAAGAAGATATATGAACAGCACGGACGGATTGAACAAAGAAAATATATAAATAGTGAGTTTTTGCATTATGCATTAGATTTAGATATGTATTGTGGTGTTTAAAATTAATTTTTTTCAATTTTAGATTAATTTCAAGATTTTGCAGGACCAAGAAGATATATGAACAGCACGGACGGATTGAACAAAGAAAATATATAAATGGTGAGTTTTTGCATTATGCATTAGATTTAGATATGTATTGTGGTGTTTAAAATTAATTTTTTTCAATTTTAGATTAATTTGAAGATTTTGCAGGACCAAGAAGATATATGAACAGCACGGACGGATTGAACAAAGAAAATATATAAATGGTGAGTTTTTCCATTATGCCTTAGATTTAGATATGTATTTTGGTGTGTAAAATTAATTTTTTACAATTTTAGATTAATTTGAAGATTTTGCAGGACCAAGAAGATATATGAACAGCACGGGGATTGAACAAAGAAAATATATAAATGGTGAGTTTTTGCATTATGCATTAGATTTAGATATGTATTGTGGTGTTTAAAATTAATTTTTTTCAATTTTAGATTAATTTCAAGATTTTGCAGGACCAAGAAGATATATGAACAGCACGGGGATTGAACATAGAAAATATATAAATGGTCAGTTTTTGCATTATGCATTAGATTTAGATATGCATTGTGGTGTTTAAAATTATTTTTTTTCAATTTTAGATTAATTTGAAGATTTTGCAGGACCAAGAAGATATATGAACAGCACGGGGATTGAACAAAGAAAATATATAAATGGTGAGTTTTTGCATTATGCATTAGATTTAGATATGTATTGTGGTGTTTAAAATTAATTTTTTTTCAATTTTAGATTAATTTGAAGATTTTGCAGGACCAAGAAGATATATGAACAGCACGGACGGATTGAACAAAGAAAATATATAAAGGGTGAGTTTTTCCATTATGCCTTAGATTTAGATATGTATTTTGGTGTGTAAAATTAATTTTTTTCAATTTTAGATTAATTTGAAGATTTTGCAGGACCAAGAAGATATATGAACAGCACGGGGATTGAACAAAGAAAATATATAAATGGTGAGTTTTTGCATTATGCATTAGATTTAGATATGTATTGTGGTGTTTAAAATTAATTTTTTACAATTTTAGATTAATTTGAAGATTTTGCAGGACCAAGAAGATATATGAACAGCACGGGGATTGAACAAAGAAAATATATAAATGGTGAGTTTTTGCATTATGCATTAGATTTAGATATGTATTGTGGTGTTTAAAATTAATTTTTTTCAATTTTAGAATAATTTGAAGATTTTGCAGGACCAAGAAGATATATGAACAGCACGGACGGATTGAACAAATAAAATATATAAATAGTGAGTTTTTGCATTATGCATTAGATTTAGATATGTATTGTGGTGTTTAAAATTAATTTTTTTCAATTTTAGATTAATTTCAAGATTTTGCAGGACCAAGAAGATATATGAACAGCACGGACGGATTGAACAAAGAAAATATATAAAGGGTGAGATTTTCCATTATGCCTTAGATTTAGATATGTATTTTGGTGTGTAAAATTAATTTTTTTCAATTTTAGATTAATTTGAAGATTTTGCAGGACCAAGAAGATATATGAACAGCACGGACGGATTGAACAAAGAAAATATATAAATGGTGAGTTTTTGCATTATGCATTAGATTTAGATATGTATTGTGGTGTTTAAAATTAATTTTTTTCAATTTTAGATTAATTTGAAGATTTTGCAGGACCAAGAAGATATATGAACAGCACGGACGGATTGAACAAAGAAAATATATAAATGGTGAGTTTTTCCATTATGCCTTAGATTTAGATATGTATTTTGGTGTGTAAAATTAATTTTTTACAATTTTAGATTAATTTGAAGATTTTGCAGGACCAAGAAGATATATGAACAGCACGGGGATTGAACAAAAAAAATATATAAATGGTGAGTTTTTGCATTATGCATTAGATTTAGATATGTATTGTGGTGTTTAAAATTAATTTTTTTCAATTTTAGATTAATTTGAAGATTTTGCAGGACCAAGAAGATATATGAACAGCACGGACGGATTGAACAAAGAAAATATATAAATAGTGAGTTTTTGCATTATGCATTAGATTTAGATATGTATTGTGGTGTTTAAAATTAATTTTTTTCAATTTTAGATTAATTTGAAGATTTTGCAGGACCAAGAAGATATATGAACAGCACGGACGGATTGAACAAAGAAAATATATAAATGGTGAGTTTTTGCATTATGCATTAGATTTAGATATGTATAGTGGTGTTTAAAATTAATTTTTTTCAATTTTAGATTAATTTGAAGATTTTGCAGGACCAAGAAGATATATGAACAGCACGGACGGATTGAACAAAGAAAATATATAAAGGGTGAGTTTTTCCATTATGCATTAGATTTAGATATGTATTGTGGTGTTTAAAATTATTTTTTTCAATTTTAGATTAATTTCAAGATTTTGCAGGACCAAGAAGATATATGAACAGCACGGACGGATTGAACAAAGAAAATATATAAATGGTGAGTTTTTGCATTATGCATTAGATTTAGATATGTATTGTGGTGTTTAAAATTAATTTTTTTCAATTTTAGATTAATTTGAAGATTTTGCAGGACCAAGAAGATATATGAACAGCACGGACGGATTGAACAAAGAAAATATATAAATGGTGAGTTTTTCCATTATGCCTTAGATTTAGATATGTATTTTGGTGTGTAAAATTAATTTTTTACAATTTTAGATTAATTTGAAGATTTTGCAGGACCAAGAAGATATATGAACAGCACGGGGATTGAACAAAGAAAATATATAAATGGTGAATTTTTGCATTATGCATTAGATTTAGATATGTATTGTGGTATTTAAAATTAATTTTTTTCAATTTTAGATTAATTTGAAGATTTTGCAGGACCAAGAAGATATATGAACAGCACGGACGGATTGAACAAAGAAAATATATAAATAGTGAGTTTTTGCATTATGCATTAGATTTAGATATGTATTGTGGTGTTTAAAATTAATTTTTTTCAATTTTAGATTAATTTGAAGATTTTGCAGGACCAAGAAGATATATGAACAGCACGGACGGATTGAACAAAGAAAATATATAAATGGTGAGTTTTTCCATTATGCCTTAGATTTAGAAATGTATTTTGGTGTGTAAAATTAATTTTTTACAATTTTAGATTAATTTGAAGATTTTGCAGGACCAAGAAGATATATGAACAGCAAGGGGATTGAACAAAGAAAATATATAAATGGTGAGTTTTTGCATTATGCATTAGATTTAGATATGTATTTTGGTGTGTAAAATTAATTTTTTACAATTTTAGATTAATTTGAAGATTTTGCAGGACCAAGAAGATATATATGAACAGCACGGACGGATTGAACAAAGAAAATATATAAATGGTGAGTTTTTGCATTATGCATTAGATTTAGATATGTATTGTGGTGTTTAAAATTAATTTTTTTCAATTTTAGATTAATTTCAAGATTTTGCAGGACCAAGAAGATATATGAACAGCACGGGGATTGAACAAAGGAAATATATAAATGGTGAGTTTTTGCATTATGCATTAGATTTAGATATGTATTGTGGTGTTTAAAATTAATTTTTTTCAATTTTAGATTAATTTGAAGATTTTGCAGGACCAAGAAGATATATGAACAGCACGGACGGATTGAACAAAGAAAATATATAAAGGGTGAGTTTTTCCATTATGCCTTAGATTTAGATATGTATTTTGGTGTGTAAAATTAATTTTTTTCAATTTTAGATTAATTTGAAGATTTTGCAGGACCAAGAAGATATATGAACAGCACGGGGATTGAACAAAGAAAATATATAAATGGTGAGTTTTTGCATTATGCATTAGATTTAGATATGTATTGTGGTGTTTAAAATTAATTTTTTTCAATTTTAGATTAATTTGAAGATTTTGCAGGACCAAGAAGATATATGAACAGCACGGGGATTGAACAAAGAAAATATATAAATGGTGAGTTTTTGCATTATGCATTAGATTTAGATATGTATTGTGGTGTTTAAAATTAATTTTTTTCAATTTTAGATTAATTTGAAGATTTTGCAGGACCAAGAAGATATATGAACAGCACGGACGGATTGAACAAAGAAAATATATAAATAGTGAGTTTTTGCATTATGCATTAGATTTAGATATGTATTGTGGTGTTTAAAATTAATTTTTTTCAATTTTAGATTAATTTGAAGATTTTGCAGGACCAAGAAGATATATGAACAGCACGGACGGATTGAACAAAGAAAATATATAAAGGGTGAGTTTTTCCATTATGCCTTAGATTTAGATATGTATTTTGGTGTGTAAAATTAATTTTTTTCAATTTTAGATTAATTTGAAGATTTTGCAGGACCAAGAAGATATATGAACAGCACGGGGATTGAACAAAGAAAATATATAAATGGTGAGTTTTTGCATTATGCATTAGATTTAGATATGTATTGTGGTGTTTAAAATTAATTTTTTTCAATTTTAGATTAATTTGAAGATTTTGCAGGACCAAGAAGATATATGAACAGCACGGACGGATTGAACAAAGAAAATATATAAATGGTGAGTTTTTCCATTATGCCTTAGATTTAGAAATGTATTTTGGTGTGTAAAATTAATTTTTTACAATTTTAGATTAATTTGAAGATTTTGCAGGACCAAGAAGATATATGAACAGCAAGGGGATTGAACAAAGAAAATATATAAATGGTGAGTTTTTGCATTATGCATTAGATTTAGATATGTATTTTGGTGTGTAAAATTAATTTTTTACAATTTTAGATTAATTTGAAGATTTTGCAGGACCAAGAAGATATATGAACAGCACGGGGATTGAACAAAGAAAATATATAAATGGTGAGTTTTTGCATTATGCATTAGATTTAGATATGTATTGTGGTGTTTAAAATTAATTTTTTTCAATTTTAGATTAATTTCAAGATTTTGCAGGACCAAGAAGATATATGAACAGCACGGGGATTGAACAAAGGAAATATATAAATGGTGAGTTTTTGCATTATGCATTAGATTTAGATATGTATTGTGGTGTTTAAAATTAATTTTTTTCAATTTTAGATTAATTTGAAGATTTTGCAGGACCAAGAAGATATATGAACAGCACGGACGGATTGAACAAAGAAAATATATAAAGGGTGAGTTTTTCCATTATGCCTTAGATTTAGATATGTATTTTGGTGTGTAAAATTAATTTTTTTCAATTTTAGATTAATTTGAAGATTTTGCAGGACCAAGAAGATATATGAACAGCACGGGGATTGAACAAAGAAAATATATAAATGGTGAGTTTTTGCATTATGCATTAGATTTAGATATGTATTGTGGTGTTTAAAATTAATTTTTTTCAATTTTAGATTAATTTGAAGATTTTGCAGGACCAAGAAGATATATGAACAGCACGGGGATTGAACAAAGAAAATATATAAAGGGTGAGTTTTTCCATTATGCCTTAGATTTAGATATGTATTTTGGTGTGTAAAATTAATTTTTTTCAATTTTAGTTTAATTTGAAGATTTTGCAGGACCAAGAAGATATATGAACAGCACGGACGGATTGAACAAAGAAAATATATAAATGGTGAGTTTTTGCATTATGCATTAGATTTAGATATGTATTTTGGTGTGTAAAATTAATTTTTTACAATTTTAGATTAATTTGAAGATTTTGCAGGACCAAGAAGATATATGAACAGCACGGGGATTGAACAAAGAAAATATATAAATGGTGAGTTTTTGCATTCTGCATTAGATTTAGATATGTATTGTGGTGTTTAAAATTAATTTTTTTCAATTTTAGATTAATTTGAAGATTTTGCAGGACCAAGAAGATATATGAACAGCACGGACGGATTGAACAAAGAAAATATATAAATGGTGAGTTTTTCCATTATGCCTTAGATTTAGATATGTATTTTGGTGTGTAAAATTAATTTTTTACAATTTTAGATTAATTTGAAGATTTTGCAGGACCAAGAAGATATATGAACAGCACGGGGATTGAACAAAGAAAATATATAAATGGTGAGTTTTTGCATTCTGCATTAGATTTAGATATGTATTGTGGTGTTTAAAATTAATTTTTTTCAATTTTAGATTAATTTGAAGATTTTGCAGGACCAAGAAGATATATGAACAGCACGGACGGATTGAACAAAGAAAATATATAAATAGTGAGTTTTTGCATTATGCATTAGATTTAGATATGTATTGTGGTGTTTAAAATTAATTTTTTTCAATTTTAGATTAATTTCAAGATTTTGCAGGACCAAGAAGATATATGAACAGCACGGGGATTGAACAAAGAAAATATATAAATGGTGAGTTTTTGCATTATGCATTAGATTTAGATATGTATTGTGGTGTTTAAAATTAATTTTTTTCAATTTTAGATTAATTTGAAGATTTTGCAGGACCAAGAAGATATATGAACAGCACGGACGGATTGAACAAAGAAAATATATAAATGGTGAGTTTTTCCATTATGCCTTAGATTTAGATATGTATTTTGGTGTGTAAAATTAATTTTTTACAATTTTAGATTAATTTGAAGATTTTGCAGGACCAAGAAGATATATGAACAGCACGGGGATTGAACAAAGAAAATATATAAATGGTGAGTTTTTGCATTATGCATTAGATTTAGATATGTATTGTGGTGTTTAAAATTAATTTTTTTCAATTTTAGATTAATTTCAAGATTTTGCAGGACCAAGAAGATATATGAACAGCACGGGGATTGAACATAGAAAATATATAAATGGTGAGTTTTTGCATTATGCATTAGATTTAGATATGCATTGTGGTGTTTAAAATTATTTTTTTTCAATTTTAGATTAATTTGAAGATTTTGCAGGACCAAGAAGATATATGAACAGCACGGACGGATTGAACAAAGAAAATATATAAAGGGTGAGTTTTTCCATTATGCCTTAGATTTAGATATGTATTTTGGTGTGTAAAATTAATTTTTTTCAATTTTAGATTAATTTGAAGATTTTGCAGGACCAAGAAGATATATATGAACAGCACGGACGGATTGAACAAAGAAAATATATAAATGGTGAGTTTTTGCATTATGCATTAGATTTAGATATGTATTATGGTGTTTAAAATTAATTTTTTTCAATTTTAGATTAATTTGAAGATTTTGCAGGACCAAGAAGATATATGAACAGCACGGACGGATTGAACAAAGAAAATATATAAAGGGTGAGTTTTTCCATTATGCCTTAGATTTAGATATGTATTTTAGTGTGTAAAATTAATTTTTTTCAATTTTAGATTAATTTGAAGATTTTGCAGGACCAAGAAGATATATGAACAGCACGGGGATTGAACAAAGAAAATATATAAATGGTGAGTTTTTGCATTATGCATTAGATTTAGATATGTATTGTGGTGTTTAAAATTAATTTTTTTCAATTTTAGATTAATTTGAAGATTTTGCAGGACCAAGAAGATATATGAACAGCACGGGGATTGAACAAAGAAAATATATAAATGGTGAGTTTTTGCATTATGCATTAGATTTAGATATGTATTGTGGTGTTTAAAATTAATTTTTTTCAATTTTAGATTAATTTGAAGATTTTGCAGGACCAAGAAGATATATGAACAGCACGGACGGATTGAACAAATAAAATATATAAATAGTGAGTTTTTGCATTATGCATTAGATTTAGATATGTATTGTGGTGTTTAAAATTAATTTTTTTCAATTTTAGATTAATTTCAAGATTTTGCAGGACCAAGAAGATATATGAACAGCACGGACGGATTGAACAAAGAAAATATATAAAGGGTGAGTTTTTCCATTATGCCTTAGATTTAGATATGTATTTTGGTGTGTAAAATTAATTTTTTTCAATTTTAGATTAATTTGAAGATTTTGCAGGACCAAGAAGATATATGAACAGCACGGACGGATTGAACAAAGAAAATATATAAATGGTGAGTTTTTGCATTATGCATTAGATTTAGATATGTATTGTGGTGTTTAAAATTAATTTTTTTCAATTTTAGATTAATTTGAAGATTTTGCAGGACCAAGAAGATATATGAACAGCACGGACGGATTGAACAAATAAAATATATAAATAGTGAGTTTTTGCATTATGCATTAGATTTAGATATGTATTGTGGTGTTTAAAATTAATTTTTTTCAATTTTAGATTAATTTCAAGATTTTGCAGGACCAAGAAGATATATGAACAGCACGGACGGATTGAACAAAGAAAATATATAAAGGGTGAGTTTTTCCATTATGCCTTAGATTTAGATATGTATTTTGGTGTGTAAAATTAATTTTTTTCAATTTTAGATTAATTTGAAGATTTTGCAGGACCAAGAAGATATATGAACAGCACGGACGGATTGAACAAAGAAAATATATAAATGGTGAGTTTTTGCATTATGCATTAGATTTAGATATGTATTGTGGTGTTTAAAATTAATTTTTTTCAATTTTAGATTAATTTGAAGATTTTGCAGGACCAAGAAGATATATGAACAGCACGGACGGATTGAACAAATAAAATATATAAATAGTGAGTTTTTGCATTATGCATTAGATTTAGATATGTATTGTGGTGTTTAAAATTAATTTTTTTCAATTTTAGATTAATTTCAAGATTTTGCAGGACCAAGAAGATATATGAACAGCACGGACGGATTGAACAAAGAAAATATATAAAGGGTGAGTTTTTCCATTATGCCTTAGATTTAGATATGTATTTTGGTGTGTAAAATTAATTTTTTTCAATTTTAGATTAATTTGAAGATTTTGCAGGACCAAGAAGATATATGAACAGCACGGACGGATTGAACAAAGAAAATATATAAAGGGTGAGTTTTTCCATTATGCCTTAGATTTAGATATGTATTTTGGTGTGTAAAATTAATTTTTTTCAATTTTAGATTATTTTGAAGATTTTGCAGGACCAAGAAGATATATGAACAGCACGGACGGATTGAACAAAGAAAATATATAAAGGGTGAGTTTTTCCATTATGCCTTAGATTTAGATATGTATTTTGGTGTGTAAAATTAATTTTTTTCAATTTTAGATTAATTTGAAGATTTTGCAGGACCAAGAAGATATATGAACAGCACGGGGATTGAACAAAGAAAATATATAAATGGTGAGTTTTTGCATTATGCATTAGATTTAGATATGTATTGTGGTGTTTAAAATTAATTTTTTTCAATTTTAGATTAATTTGAAGATTTTGCAGGACCAAGAAGATATATGAACAGCACGGGGATTGAACAAAGAAAATATATAAATGGTGAGTTTTTGCATTATGCATTAGATTTAGATATGTATTGTGGTGTTTAAAATTAATTTTTTTCAATTTTAGATTAATTTGAAGATTTTGCAGGACCAAGAAGATATATGAACAGCACGGACGGATTGAACAAATAAAATATATAAATAGTGAGTTTTTGCATTATGCATTAGATTTAGATATGTATTGTGGTGTTTAAAATTAATTTTTTTCAATTTTAGATTAATTTCAAGATTTTGCAGGACCAAGAAGATATATGAACAGCACGGACGGATTGAACAAAGAAAATATATAAAGGGTGAGTTTTTCCATTATGCCTTAGATTTAGATATGTATTTTGGTGTGTAAAATTAATTTTTTTCAATTTTAGATTAATTTGAAGATTTTGCAGGACCAAGAAGATATATGAACAGCACGGACGGATTGAACAAAGAAAATATATAAATGGTGAGTTTTTGCATTATGCATTAGATTTAGATATGTATTGTGGTGTTTAAAATTAATTTTTTTCAATTTTAGATTAATTTGAAGATTTTGCAGGACCAAGAAGATATATGAACAGCACGGACGGATTGAACAAAGAAAATATATAAATGGTGAGTTTTTCCATTATGCCTTAGATTTAGATATGTATTTTGGTGTGTAAAATTAATTTTTTACAATTTTAGATTAATTTGAAGATTTTGCAGGACCAAGAAGATATATGAACAGCACGGGGATTGAACAAAGAAAATATATAAATGGTGAGTTTTTGCATTATGCATTAGATTTAGATATGTATTGTGGTGTTTAAAATTAATTTTTTTCAATTTTAGATTAATTTGAAGATTTTGCAGGACCAAGAAGATATATGAACAGCACGGGGATTGAACAAAGAAAATATATAAATGGTGAGTTTTTGCATTATGCATTAGATTTAGATATGTATTGTGGTGTTTAAAATTAATTTTTTTCAATTTTAGATTAATTTGAAGATTTTGCAGGACCAAGAAGATATATGAACAGCACGGACGGATTGAACAAAGAAAATATATAAATAGTGAGTTTTTGCATTATGCATTAGATTTAGATATGTATTGTGGTGTTTAAAATTAATTTTTTTCAATTTTAGATTAATTTGAAGATTTTGCAGGACCAAGAAGATATATGAACAGCACGGACGGATTGAACAAAGAAAATATATAAAGGGTGAGTTTTTCCATTATGCCTTAGATTTAGATATGTATTTTGGTGTGTAAAATTAATTTTTTTCAATTTTAGATTAATTTGAAGATTTTGCAGGACCAAGAAGATATATGAACAGCACGGGGATTGAACAAAGAAAATATATAAATGGTGAGTTTTTGCATTATGCATTAGATTTAGATATGTATTGTGGTGTTTAAAATTAATTTTTTTCAATTTTAGATTAATTTGAAGATTTTGCAGGACCAAGAAGATATATGAACAGCACGGACGGATTGAACAAAGAAAATATATAAATGGTGAGTTTTTCCATTATGCCTTAGATTTAGAAATGTATTTTGGTGTGTAAAATTAATTTTTTACAATTTTAGATTAATTTGAAGATTTTGCAGGACCAAGAAGATATATGAACAGCAAGGGGATTGAACAAAGAAAATATATAAATGGTGAGTTTTTGCATTATGCATTAGATTTAGATATGTATTTTGGTGTGTAAAATTAATTTTTTACAATTTTAGATTAATTTGAAGATTTTGCAGGACCAAGAAGATATATGAACAGCACGGGGATTGAACAAAGAAAATATATAAATGGTGAGTTTTTGCATTATGCATTAGATTTAGATATGTATTGTGGTGTTTAAAATTAATTTTTTTCAATTTTAGATTAATTTCAAGATTTTGCAGGACCAAGAAGATATATGAACAGCACGGGGATTGAACAAAGGAAATATATAAATGGTGAGTTTTTGCATTATGCATTAGATTTAGATATGTATTGTGGTGTTTAAAATTAATTTTTTTCAATTTTAGATTAATTTGAAGATTTTGCAGGACCAAGAAGATATATGAACAGCACGGACGGATTGAACAAAGAAAATATATAAAGGGTGAGTTTTTCCATTATGCCTTAGATTTAGATATGTATTTTGGTGTGTAAAATTAATTTTTTTCAATTTTAGATTAATTTGAAGATTTTGCAGGACCAAGAAGATATATGAACAGCACGGGGATTGAACAAAGAAAATATATAAATGGTGAGTTTTTGCATTATGCATTAGATTTAGATATGTATTGTGGTGTTTAAAATTAATTTTTTTCAATTTTAGATTAATTTGAAGATTTTGCAGGACCAAGAAGATATATGAACAGCACGGGGATTGAACAAAGAAAATATATAAAGGGTGAGTTTTTCCATTATGCCTTAGATTTAGATATGTATTTTGGTGTGTAAAATTAATTTTTTTCAATTTTAGATTTATTTGAAGATTTTGCAGGACCAAGAAGATATATGAACAGCACGGACGGATTGAACAAAGAAAATATATAAATGGTGAGTTTTTGCATTATGCATTAGATTTAGATATGTATTTTGGTGTGTAAAATTAATTTTTTACAATTTTAGATTAATTTGAAGATTTTGCAGGACCAAGAAGATATATGAACAGCACGGGGATTGAACAAAGAAAATATATAAATGGTGAGTTTTTGCATTCTGCATTAGATTTAGATATGTATTGTGGTGTTTAAAATTAATTTTTTTCAATTTTAGATTAATTTGAAGATTTTGCAGGACCAAGAAGATATATGAACAGCACGGACGGATTGAACAAAGAAAATATATAAATGGTGAGTTTTTCCATTATGCCTTAGATTTAGATATGTATTTTGGTGTGTAAAATTAATTTTTTACAATTTTAGATTAATTTGAAGATTTTGCAGGACCAAGAAGATATATGAACAGCACGGGGATTGAACAAAGAAAATATATAAATGGTGAGTTTTTGCATTCTGCATTAGATTTAGATATGTATTGTGGTGTTTAAAATTAATTTTTTTCAATTTTAGATTAATTTGAAGATTTTGCAGGACCAAGAAGATATATGAACAGCACGGACGGATTGAACAAAGAAAATATATAAATAGTGAGTTTTTGCATTATGCATTAGATTTAGATATGTATTGTGGTGTTTAAAATTAATTTTTTTCAATTTTAGATTAATTTCAAGATTTTGCAGGACCAAGAAGATATATGAACAGCACGGGGATTGAACAAAGAAAATATATAAATGGTGAGTTTTTGCATTATGCATTAGATTTAGATATGTATTGTGGTGTTTAAAATTAATTTTTTTCAATTTTAGATTAATTTGAAGATTTTGCAGGACCAAGAAGATATATGAACAGCACGGACGGATTGAACAAAGAAAATATATAAATGGTGAGTTTTTCCATTATGCCTTAGATTTAGATATGTATTTTGGTGTGTAAAATTAATTTTTTACAATTTTAGATTAATTTGAAGATTTTGCAGGACCAAGAAGATATATGAACAGCACGGGGATTGAACAAAGAAAATATATAAATGGTGAGTTTTTGCATTATGCATTAGATTTAGATATGTATTGTGGTGTTTAAAATTAATTTTTTTCAATTTTAGATTAATTTCAAGATTTTGCAGGACCAAGAAGATATATGAACAGCACGGGGATTGAACATAGAAAATATATAAATGGTGAGTTTTTGCATTATGCATTAGATTTAGATATGCATTGTGGTGTTTAAAATTATTTTTTTTCAATTTTAGATTAATTTGAAGATTTTGCAGGACCAAGAAGATATATGAACAGCACGGACGGATTGAACAAAGAAAATATATAAAGGGTGAGTTTTTCCATTATGCCTTAGATTTAGATATGTATTTTGGTGTGTAAAATTAATTTTTTTCAATTTTAGATTAATTTGAAGATTTTGCAGGACCAAGAAGATATATATGAACAGCACGGACGGATTGAACAAAGAAAATATATAAATGGTGAGTTTTTGCATTATGCATTAGATTTAGATATGTATTATGGTGTTTAAAATTAATTTTTTTCAATTTTAGATTAATTTGAAGATTTTGCAGGACCAAGAAGATATATGAACAGCACGGACGGATTGAACAAAGAAAATATATAAAGGGTGAGTTTTTCCATTATGCCTTAGATTTAGATATGTATTTTAGTGTGTAAAATTAATTTTTTTCAATTTTAGATTAATTTGAAGATTTTGCAGGACCAAGAAGATATATGAACAGCACGGGGATTGAACAAAGAAAATATATAAATGGTGAGTTTTTGCATTATGCATTAGATTTAGATATGTATTGTGGTGTTTAAAATTAATTTTTTTCAATTTTAGATTAATTTGAAGATTTTGCAGGACCAAGAAGATATATGAACAGCACGGGGATTGAACAAAGAAAATATATAAATGGTGAGTTTTTGCATTATGCATTAGATTTAGATATGTATTGTGGTGTTTAAAATTAATTTTTTTCAATTTTAGATTAATTTGAAGATTTTGCAGGACCAAGAAGATATATGAACAGCACGGACGGATTGAACAAATAAAATATATAAATAGTGAGTTTTTGCATTATGCATTAGATTTAGATATGTATTGTGGTGTTTAAAATTAATTTTTTTCAATTTTAGATTAATTTCAAGATTTTGCAGGACCAAGAAGATATATGAACAGCACGGACGGATTGAACAAAGAAAATATATAAAGGGTGAGTTTTTCCATTATGCCTTAGATTTAGATATGTATTTTGGTGTGTAAAATTAATTTTTTTCAATTTTAGATTAATTTGAAGATTTTGCAGGACCAAGAAGATATATGAACAGCACGGACGGATTGAACAAAGAAAATATATAAATGGTGAGTTTTTGCATTATGCATTAGATTTAGATATGTATTGTGGTGTTTAAAATTAATTTTTTTCAATTTTAGATTAATTTGAAGATTTTGCAGGACCAAGAAGATATATGAACAGCACGGACGGATTGAACAAATAAAATATATAAATAGTGAGTTTTTGCATTATGCATTAGATTTAGATATGTATTGTGGTGTTTAAAATTAATTTTTTTCAATTTTAGATTAATTTCAAGATTTTGCAGGACCAAGAAGATATATGAACAGCACGGACGGATTGAACAAAGAAAATATATAAAGGGTGAGTTTTTCCATTATGCCTTAGATTTAGATATGTATTTTGGTGTGTAAAATTAATTTTTTTCAATTTTAGATTAATTTGAAGATTTTGCAGGACCAAGAAGATATATGAACAGCACGGACGGATTGAACAAAGAAAATATATAAATGGTGAGTTTTTGCATTATGCATTAGATTTAGATATGTATTGTGGTGTTTAAAATTAATTTTTTTCAATTTTAGATTAATTTGAAGATTTTGCAGGACCAAGAAGATATATGAACAGCACGGACGGATTGAACAAATAAAATATATAAATAGTGAGTTTTTGCATTATGCATTAGATTTAGATATGTATTGTGGTGTTTAAAATTAATTTTTTTCAATTTTAGATTAATTTCAAGATTTTGCAGGACCAAGAAGATATATGAACAGCACGGACGGATTGAACAAAGAAAATATATAAAGGGTGAGTTTTTCCATTATGCCTTAGATTTAGATATGTATTTTGGTGTGTAAAATTAATTTTTTTCAATTTTAGATTAATTTGAAGATTTTGCAGGACCAAGAAGATATATGAACAGCACGGACGGATTGAACAAAGAAAATATATAAAGGGTGAGTTTTTCCATTATGCCTTAGATTTAGATATGTATTTTGGTGTGTAAAATTAATTTTTTTCAATTTTAGATTATTTTGAAGATTTTGCAGGACCAAGAAGATATATGAACAGCACGGACGGATTGAACAAAGAAAATATATAAAGGGTGAGTTTTTCCATTATGCCTTAGATTTAGATATGTATTTTGGTGTGTAAAATTAATTTTTTTCAATTTTAGATTAATTTGAAGATTTTGCAGGACCAAGAAGATATATGAACAGCACGGGGATTTAACAAAGAAAATATATAAATGGTGAGTTTTTGCATTATGCATTAGATTTAGATATGTATTGTGGTGTTTAAAATTAATTTTTTTCAATTTTAGATTAATTTGAAGATTTTGCAGGACCAAGAAGATATATGAACAGCACGGGGATTGAACAAAGAAAATATATAAATGGTGAGTTTTTGCATTATGCATTAGATTTAGATATGTATTGTGGTGTTTAAAATTAATTTTTTTCAATTTTAGATTAATTTGAAGATTTTGCAGGACCAAGAAGATATATGAACAGCACGGACGGATTGAACAAATAAAATATATAAATAGTGAGTTTTTGCATTATGCATTAGATTTAGATATGTATTGTGGTGTTTAAAATTAATTTTTTTCAATTTTAGATTAATTTCAAGATTTTGCAGGACCAAGAAGATATATGAACAGCACGGACGGATTGAACAAAGAAAATATATAAAGGGTGAGTTTTTCCATTATGCCTTAGATTTAGATATGTATTTTGGTGTGTAAAATTAATTTTTTTCAATTTTAGATTAATTTGAAGATTTTGCAGGACCAAGAAGATATATGAACAGCACGGACGGATTGAACAAAGAAAATATATAAATGGTGAGTTTTTGCATTATGCATTAGATTTAGATATGTATTGTGGTGTTTAAAATTAATTTTTTTCAATTTTAGATTAATTTGAAGATTTTGCAGGACCAAGAAGATATATGAACAGCACGGACGGATTGAACAAAGAAAATATATAAATGGTGAGTTTTTCCATTATGCCTTAGATTTAGATATGTATTTTGGTGTGTAAAATTAATTTTTTACAATTTTAGATTAATTTGAAGATTTTGCAGGACCAAGAAGATATATGAACAGCACGGTCGGATTGAACAAAGAAAATATATAAATAGTGAGTTTTTGCATTATGCATTAGATTTAGATATGTATTGTGGTGTTTAAAATTAATTTTTTTCAATTTTAGATTAATTTGAAGATTTTGCAGGACCAAGAAGATATATGAACAGCACGGACGGATTGAACAAAGAAAATATATAAATGGTGAGTTTTTGCATTATGCATTAGATTTAGATATGTATTGTGGTGTTTAAAATTAATTTTTTTCAATTTTAGATTAATTTGAAGATTTTGCAGGACCAAGAAGATATATGAACAGCACGGACGGATTGAACAAAGAAAATATATAAATGGTGAGTTTTTCCATTATGCCTTAGATTTAGATATGTATTTTGGTGTGTAAAATTAATTTTTTACAATTTTAGATTAATTTGAAGATTTTGCAGGACCAAGAAGATATATGAACAGCACGGGGATTGAACAAAGAAAATATATAAATGGTGAGTTTTTGCATTATGCATTAGATTTAGATATGTATTGTGGTGTTTAAAATTAATTTTTTTCAATTTTAGATTAATTTCAAGATTTTGCAGGACCAAGAAGATATATGAACAGCACGGGGATTGAACATAGAAAATATATAAATGGTGAGTTTTTGCATTATGCATTAGATTTAGATATGCATTGTGGTGTTTAAAATTAATTTTTTTCAATTTTAGATTAATTTGAAGATTTTGCAGGACCAAGAAGATATATGAACAGCACGGACGGATTGAACAAAGAAAATATATAAAGGGTGAGTTTTTCCATTATGCCTTAGATTTAGATATGTATTTTGGTGTGTAAAATTAATTTTTTTCAATTTTAGATTAATTTGAAGATTTTGCAGGACCAAGAAGATATATGAACAGCACGGGGATTGAACAAAGAAAATATATAAATGGTGAGTTTTTGCATTATGCATTAGATTTAGATATGTATTGTGGTGTTTAAAATTAATTTTTTTCAATTTTAGATTAATTTGAAGATTTTGCAGGACCAAGAAGATATATGAACAGCACGGACGGATTGAACAAATAAAATATATAAATAGTGAGTTTTTGCATTATGCATTAGATTTAGATATGTGTTGTGATGTTTAAAATTAATTTTTTTCAATTTTAGATTAATTTCAAGATTTTGCAGGACCAAGAAGATATACGGTTTTTAATTTTTTTAAATATTAGATTAAATAAAGTGTGGATATTTCAATTTTAGATATAACAAAGAAAATATATAAACGGTGATATAAGGAAATAAACAAACTGTGAGTTTAAGTTTATTAACCGACTTCAAAAAAGGAGGAGGTCATCAATTCGACGCGTAGGTATTTTTTGGTCCTGTTCACGCATAACTTTGTAACGCAATGACTTTTTTGCTTTTTTTCTTTTTTGTTTGAAAGGGTAGTTTCCCACGGTGGTCCCGTACAATTTTTTTTAAATTCTGATAAAGGAGTTCGAAGGTAGGCGTAAAAAACTGGTAAAATTAGTACACCTTGAACGGATAGAAGTATTTTCAAAGGCAGCGAACAAATTACTTTATTGTTGCGTGCTCGAGAAGAGGCCGGTGGATGAATCGGCAAAGGCGTTGACCCGCAAATAAAAATTGCGGGTTCAAACCCCGGAGGGTAGTTCGACTTTTTTTCTTTTTTTCTCTTTCAAAAATCCATTCTGATTGGATTAATGTTGTAAAGAATTACAAACTCTTCGGTGAGCAATTTCATGCATACTCTACTCATGCAGACTGTAGAGAGTATTCCTTTGGAATGAAATTCTATTTAAAGCAGTTTCTGAAAAGCTTTATTTACGTATTTAGCCATCTTGTTGTAACAATCTCCCGTAGCACAACGACTGAGAGGCTTGCCTCTCGTCCTGGAGGTTGCGAGTTCGATTCTTTGACCTGGAGCAATTCTTTTTTCAATCGACACAATAAATATTTCTTTTTAATTTCCTTTGGGGAATTTTGTTTCATATTAAATAAGTTTTTTTTTAAATTGCTCCGAAAATACGCAAATAGATTACTGCAAAAACTATTTAGCTACTGCCTCAATTCTTTTCGACGGCGCGCGGCTGAGTGTCATACTTCTCGTAATAAATAATTTTTTTTATATGGCCCCCGAAAAAAATCAACGGACTAAAAAGTACGAAATAAAATAAATTTTTAAAAACCGACTTCAGAAAAACCGAAAATAATGCACAAAAAACCAAAAATAATGCACAAAAAAGGATAAAATAATTGTTTGAAATTCTTTACAACATTAATCCAATCAGAATGGATTTAATAAGAAAAATCACTTTTGAAGACGGTGCCAACACCTGTTTTCGGGGTGATGTATTAAGGGCATAAGCCTAACAAAGATATGAATACAATTTTCGCAGCAATAGTTAATGCAATGAAAGTCAACTACTACCTGGCACCGTCTTCAAAAGTGATTCTTCCTATTAAATCCATTCTGATTGGATTAATGTTGTAAAGAATTTCAAACAATTATTTTATCCTTTTTTGTGCATTATTTTTGGTTTTTTGTGCATTATTTTCGGTTTTTCTGAAGTCGGTTTTTAAAAATTTATTTTTTAAATTTGATTTTATTTTAATTGTGCTTTCGTGTATTATTTTTAGTTGTAACAAAATGCCTCGAAGAAGGTCAAATCTAAATAATGCACGCAGTGTAGCAGCACGACGTCAAAGGAATGAAAGAGGCAATATAACGCACTCACAAACTGGGCAAATAAATGAAGAACAAATGGGCATGACAGTAGAGAGACATACGCAAGAATCGAATGCACATCGCAGCGAACGTTTGCGGCAAAATTTTTTAAGAGGGAGAGCGGGCCGTCAACACAATATAGACACGTTAAGAGCACAAGAACGACAAAGGCAGCAAATGAGCCGCGCATTAGCACGTGCATCGTTTGTTCGTCTTGCGTTCGAATACGCACCGGACATAAATTATTCAGCACATTATAAAATTGCCATTGGTGCAATGGACAAAGAATGCCAACATTGTCACGCGTTAAAATTCCGCAATGAAACACCCGGCATGTGTTGCGCATCAGGAAAAGTTGTATTGCCTCCTTTTTACACCCCGCCGGAACCTATAAAAACACTTATTGCTGGGGAATCACACGATTCGAAATTGTTTTTGCGCAAGATACGAAAATTCAATTCTTGCTTCCAAATGACGTCCTTCGGAGCAACAAAAATTAACTGTCATACATCCAACGGACGCAACTTTGAATCTACATTCAAAATACAAGGCCAGGTGTACCACAAAATTGGTTCGTTGATGCCAATGCCTAATGAAGATCCGAAGTTTCTCCAAATTTATTTTATGGGCAGTGATGAAGAACGCGTGACAATCCGGTGCCAGTACAATTTCATCGAACGGGCCAAAGAGCTGGCAATTGTGGAATTGTTGGAAATTTTTTTGGAAAATCAAAACCAACTAATTCAATTATTTAAAAGAGTGTCGCCACAGCTGAGAAATGACAACTATCAAATCGTCATCAAGGCCGACAAAGTACCATCAGGAGAACACGCTGGCAGGTACAACGCACCAACCATAGACGAAATTGCTGTTATTATGGTCGGTGATCCAGTTGAAAGCCGAGCGATCAAAATCACACGCAGGGACAGTAATGTGAGTATGATTTCAGATATACACCGTTCATACGACGCACTCCAATATCCGCTGATATTTTGGGAAGGACAGGATGGATATCACATCAATATTAAACAGCGAGATCCAGTTACAGGTATCGCAACAAACAAAAAAGTCCGCTCTATGAATTACTACGCATACAGATTGATGATTAGAAGTAATCAGGACAGCCACATCCTTCGATATCGCCAACTCTACCATCAATATGTGGTTGACATGTACGCTAAGATCGAAAGCGAACGTTTGCGATATATTCGATTTAACCAGGCAAAATTGCGATCAGAGGAATACATCCACTTACGAGATGCTATTATGGGAAACCTCGATGGAAATTTAAATATAAACAACATCGGTAATGCATTTATTCTACATTCAAGCTACATCGGTAGTCCACGACATATGCAGGAATACATACAAGATGCGATGACTTACGTACGTCTCTACGGCCGTCCAGATTTGTTTATTACATTTACATGTGATCCGAAATGGGAGGAAATACAAAATTTGCTATTGCCAGGCCAACAACAAATGCATCGTCATGATATCACTGCACGTTTGTTGTTGGTGAATGTTCCAGGACCAACATCTTTCGAATTCTTACGAACAGTCAATGGTCAAATATTCAATACATTTCAAGATGCATGTCGCGAGTTGCAGTTGCTGGAAGACGACAATCATTGGGATCTGACACTTGCTGATGCAGCATTTGCATCCACGCCGTATAACATTCGTCAACTGTTCGCAATTATATTGACGACATGTTATCCAACAGAACCATCGGCTTTGTGGGAAAAATACAAGAACTGCATGACCGAAGACATACTTCACAGAATTAGACAAACAAACCAATGTCCAAACATTAATTACGCACCAGAAATGTACAATGAAGCATTAGTGTTGATCGAGGATTTGTGTATTAAAATTTCAAATTTGCCACTGAATCATTACGGTATGCCATCACCTGATCGCCCAGCGGCAGACTTACTTGACAGTGATGTGCAGCGAGAACAACAGTATAACAACGTTGATTTAGCTACATTTGTTGCGAACAACGAGCCATTAATGAATGCCGAACAAAAAATAATTTACGATCGAATCATGTTGACTGCTTCTACTAAACCAGGTGGCTTTTTCTTCATGGATGCACCTGGCGGGACCGGAAAGACATTTTTAATTTCACTTATCCTTGCAAAGATACGTTCGCAGAAACAAATAGCTTTGGCATTTGCATCGTCGGGCATTGCTGCCACTTTGTTAGATGGTGGGCGAACGGCGCATTCAGCACTCAAGCTGCCATTAGACGTTCATAGCAAACCAAACGCAATGTGCAACATTAGTAAAAAAAGCGGAATGGCTGCAGTATTGAAAAAATGTACAATCATTATCTGGGATGAATGTACTATGGCTCATAAACATTCACTCGAAGCCCTTCATAGAACTATGCAAGATTTAAACAGCAACAACAAACTATTCGGTGGTGCTCTTTTATTACTATCTGGTGATTTCAGACAGACATTGCCTCAACTTATGCCGATGAGATTAACGCATGTTTAAAACAATCTTTTTTATGGCAAAGCGTCAAGACAGTTCGATTGACCATCAACATGAGAGTACAACTCCAAAATGATCCGTCAGCACATATATTTTCTAAACAATTGCTGGATATTGGCAACGGTAAAATAGAACTGCATCCAAACGGACAATGCATAAAATTGCCGGACAATTTCTGCACTATTGTTAATTCAAAACAAGAATTAATTGAAAATGTCTTCCCGGCCATATTGAATAATTACGTGAATCATAATTGGCTCAGTGAACGTGCTGTTTTGGCAGCGAAAAATGTTGATGTTGACGAAATTAACTTCTACATACAAGAGTCGTTGCCAGGCGAACTGATGTCTTTAAAATCAATCGATACTGTGGTTGATGAAAACGAAGCAGTAAATTATACAACTGAATTTTTGAATTCATTAAATATACCGGGAATGCCACCACACCATCTTAGATTGAAGATTGGTTCGCCGATAATTCTGCTGCGTAATTTGAACCCACCCAGATTATGTAACGGGATACGTTTGGTCATCAAACGGATGACCGGACACGTTATTGAAGCAACCATTTTAAACGGAAAGTTTAAGGGAGAAATCGTTCTGTTGCCACGTATCCCAATGATACCGTCGGAGAGTACAATCCCATTCAAAAGGCTTCAATTTCCGATCCGTTTGGCATTTGCAATGACCATTAATAAATCTCAAGGCCATACAATGTCCATTTGTGGCCTGGACTTACAAAATCAATGTTTCTCCCATGGTCAATTATATGTTGCATGCTCACGAGTAGGTAAACCATCAAAATTATTCATATTGGCAAAAGACGGATTAGCAAAAAATATTGTTCACCAATTAGCATTACATTAAATAAAATTCATTAGTATAATTTAAAATTAACAATATAAAAGAAAATAAAAGTTGGTTTTTTGGCATTGCTTTTTCGAACTATAAAATATTTGTTTCATTTTTCGATTATGTTTTATTGTTCTCGAAAGATTGCCTTTTTCAAACTCTCCTACTGTATATTAAAATTCATATCACCTGATTACTACTATTGGCTTATGGGAGCAGCATAGGCGCGCCGGGTCCCAACTAGTAAATAAATAAAAAACAAAAAACGTTAGATTCAAGTGAATATATTTAAAAGTAGAAATCAGTTCTACTTGTGAATTTTTTCCAATTTCTACAATACAAACATAAAATTCTGTAAACACCAAAGCAACTGCTGATGTTTCATGAATTTATTCAATCGCATTCTCTTCCGTAAACTTCTACGAACTTTTCGGATAGTGAATATATAGCAAAGGGGTTTACATTGCAACTAGTTTTGCTGAACTAATTTCACTGAATTTTTTAAGAAATATAGTGAACTTCCCAAATGTATCACCGGAATTTATTCCATAAAAATTGTGCGAATAAAATTCATCTATTGTTTCAAAATAGTTTACATTAGCTTTCTGAATTTCTTCCTCGATAGAAAGTGAACTTTTATGAATAAAATTCCTATCGAAAAATTCGCGAATAAATTCCAGATGTAAACCCCGCCTAAGAAACACCTTTAGGTATTTTTTGGTCCTGTTCACGCATAACTTTGTAACGCAATGACTTTTTTGCTTTTTTTCTTTTTTGTTTGAAAGGGTAGTTTCCCACGGTGGTCCCGTACACAATTTTTTTTAAATTCTGATAAAGGAGTTCGAAGGTAGGCGTAAAAAACTGGTAAAATTAGTACACCTTGAACGGTTAGTAGTATTTTCAAAGGCAGCGAACACATTACTTTATTGTCGCGTGATCGAGAAGAGGCCGGTGGATGAATCGGCAAAGGCGTTAACCTGCAAATAAAAATTGCGGGTTCAAACCGCGGAGGGCAGTTCGACTTTTTTTTCTCTTTCTAAAATCCATTCTGATTGGATTAATGTTGTAAAGAATTACAAACTCTTCGGTGAGCAATTTCATGCATACTCTACTCATGCAGACTGTAGAGAGTATTCCTTTGGAATGAAATTCTATTTAAAGCAGTTTCTGAAAAGCTTTATTTACGTATTTAGCCATCTTGTTGTAACAATCTCCCGTAGCACAACGACTGAGAGGCTTGCCTCTCGTCCTGGAGGTTGCGAGTGCGATTCTTTGACCTGGAGCAATTCTTTTTTCAATCGACACAATAAATATTTCTTTTTAATTTCCTTTGGGGAATTTTGTTTCATATTAAATAAGTTTTTTTTTAAATTGCTCCGAAAATACGCAAATAGATTACTGCAAAAACTATTTAGCTACTGCCTCAATTCTTTTCGACGGCGCGCGGCTGAGTGTCATACTTCTCGTAATAAATAATTTTTTTTATATGGCCCCCGAAAAAAATCAACGGACTAAAAAGTACGAAATAAAATAAATTTTTAAAAACCGACTTCAGAAAAACCGAAAATAATGCACAAAAAACCAAAAATAATGCACAAAAAAGGATAAAATAATTGTTTGAAATTCTTTACAACATTAATCCAATCAGAATGGATTTAATAAGAAGAATCACTTTTGAAGACGGTGCCAACACCTGTTTTCGGGGTGATGTATTAAGGGCATAAGCCTAACAAAGATATGAATACAATTTTCGCAGCAATAGTTAATGCAATGAAAGTCAACTACTACCTGGCACCGTCTTCATTTTTTGTGCATTATTTTTGGTTTTTTGTGCATTATTTTCGGTTTTTCTGAAGTCGGTTTTTTTGTGTATTATTTTTGGTTTTTCTGAAGTCGGTTTTTAAAAAATTTTTTTTTTAACTTAAGTGAATGAGGTATTAAAAATTGTATGTTAGCTAACGTTAACTTCGGTCTTATTCTTGGTAAAGTCATTAAAGTACTGGAGGGTTGGATAGCTTTCTGTAATCTTTTTTTATTATTATCACTTTCCCTGTTATATATCAGCATATGGCTTTAAGTGTAATCTGACAGTAATTGTCTGTCCTCTAAAGTTTATCAGTTCACCGTCTTGATCAACTAATTTTAATACAATTGAGCTTATCCTTTTCACGTTCACAGGCAAATAAATAACGTTTCTGGGTAATTTAACTATTTTATACCCTGGGCCCACTTTGGGAGAAAATTCGTGAAGCGTGTGAATCGGTGTATTATTTATAAATGATCCCGTTACAATGTTGCACTCAACACGAATTAAATTAATTTTTATTATATTAACTGGTAAATCTGACACATTTAATTTGTTGGGTTCCAATTCAGAATTCACGTTTACTAAACCCTAGTAATGGACCAATCGAGTGTGGTTTATTAAAATTAATTTTTTCTGTGCTCTTTATTTCAGTTTTCAAAGTGTTGTTGTTAGCTGCAATAACAACTGATGGTTTGGTTGATGTTTTAGTTAAGGCACTTTTAATAAA
This sequence comes from Thereva nobilitata, assembly GCA_963855945.1. Classification (NCBI taxonomy): domain Eukaryota; kingdom Metazoa; phylum Arthropoda; class Insecta; order Diptera; family Therevidae; genus Thereva; species Thereva nobilitata. The sequence continues at coordinate 143,681,972 of OY979696.1, forward strand.
TGTTGCAATATCATCAATTTCATATGAACCTTCTGGAATTTTTATTTCCTCAACATTCGGCATTGAGTTATAAGTTTGTAAATCAATCAAACCGCAAACGTAGTCTGTATTAAGATCTAAAGGTGGAAAATATTCAGCTCTTAGGGTAGATGAATTTTCAGTCAATGTTAGTGTTAACGATATGGTAAATGCTGAGGTCTAAATGAAATGCGGTTGTAATAAGATTTAACGCTTTATTTATATTTATTCGGCCATCAATAGAAATTTCAATATTTTATTTCCGCCACTTGGTTTTAGCTTCATCTGCTTCATCTTCGTATTCGTAAGCAGAATCCATATTTTGATTAGCACATTTTAAACAATAAAACTGTTGAAAAGATCTTGCAGCTCTATTATAACTATTCCAATGATCAAATTCTGCTGCACTCATAAAAGTATAAATAGTCACATAAAAAATTGTACACCTCACAGGACGCAAATAACCAAAAACGTGCCAACGCATAATGATAATTTGATCAAGGCAAGCGGTAGTTTGCCGAGTTCGTAAGGGCAAACAACTAAAGCCTTATTTACGCCTAAACATGGCAAATAGAGTGTTTTTTTATTAAATTTATGCGATTTTCGATTTGTTTTATTTCATATTATTAAAGTTTAATATGTCTAGAATGTCCCTTTAAAATATTTTGTTGATCCGAGCACTAGAACGGATTCTACAGCCCATTGATTGTCGCGGTGTCATGTTCGCAGCGGGGCGCTCTTCGCCTGTGCCGTGCGGAGTCGGGTCTAGGGCGCGGCGCTCGACATAGGTAAAAGACTTATTGTCCGAAGGAAGCAAAATTGAATAGATGATTTTAGTTCCCTGCAGCTGGAAGTGCAGATTAAACGTAAGTTAAAATAACAACAAGAATCGCGACTTTGAAAAAAAAGTGATTAAAATCGTGAAAAAAAGTGAATTTTGATCGGCCATTTTGTATCTGCAATTTTGAATTTTGAAAAATTATTATAAGATAACACCCTAGAAACCAAAAATCTAAAAACCAATACCAAATTTTAAAAAAAAACATCAAAATTAATACATAATTTATTTTTGATCCGCCATATTTAATCCGCCATTTTGAATTTTGAAAAAGTAATCTCAGATTTAGATTCAGCGACCCCCAAAACGTATATATACGCAATCCCAAAATAAACAATTCGTTTATATTCGAAAAATTGTCGGCAAAAAGTTACTTAAACTTCAAACACGATTATCTCGAAACTTTTTTTTTCAAGATTTTACAAATTTGTGTACAAGATAACTCAAAAACGGTTCAACCAACTTCTAGTTTCGTGCATATTAAAGTAAACAATTTTCTTCATAGAAAGAGTGGAGCACATTTTGAAAATTGTAACATTAACTCCTATTTGTATTGTAAGTAATAAACTATGAAAAAAACAGCCGAAAATGGCACTTAAATTTCAAAATCGCGCCATTCCGTCAATTTAAATTTTTTTTGAAAGTCGTTCACTCTTTCTGAGACAAATTTATTATAGTTTACAATAATGTCATCATTATTTGATTTCAGGCTAATTTGCGACCCCTAGATTGTACACAGCTGGGCAATTTTCGAAAAACATGCCTTCGGAGAAAATTTTTTTTATGTACAGATAAATGTACAATAAAAGATACTGCCAAAGATCATTTCCCTATGTCTTTTCATTTTCCTTCAAAAAAATCACGAACTTTACCTACTTTTTGGCGCGCTAGATGAGCACCTCCCCTTAAAGTGGTTAGTCCCAACTATGGTGTTAGATGACGTTAGGTATATTAGTTACTTACCTGAACCTTTATGATGGAGGGAGTCGTTTTTGTGCTTCCCGATTGCAATAAATTTTGAGTTTTCGCTCGAATTCAAATTTTTTGTTTGTGTTGCGTTTTTTACATTCGGCTTTTGTCAGATGTGTGCAAATGTTGTTAGATCCATGGTGGCCATTTCAAGAGGGCGGATTACCATTGTCTTCACAACCCCTCAACATTGGTATCAAATGAAAACGTATAATAAGTAGAATACAATAAGCTATGTCGTTAGATCCATGACGGCCATCTCAAGAGGGCGGATTACCGTTGTCTTCACAACCCCTCAACATTGGTATCAAATGAAAAGGTATAATAAGTAGAATACAATAAACTATGACGTTAGATACATGGTGGCCATTTCAAGAGGGCGGATTACCATTGTCTCCACAACCCCTCATCATTGGTATCAAATGAAAAGGTATAATATGTCGAATACAATAAGCTATGTCGTTAGATCCATGGCGGCCAACTCAAGAGGCCGGATTACCGTTGTCTTCACAACCCTACATTGGCATCAAATGAAAAGGTATAATAAGTAGAATACAATAAGCTATGTCGTTAGATCCATGGCGGCCATCTCAAGAGGACGGGTTACCATTGTCTTCAAAACCCCTCAACATTGGTATCAAATGAAAAGGTATAATAAGTAGAATACAATAACCTATGTCGCTAGATCCATGGTGGGCATCTCAAGAGGGCGGATTACCATAGTCTTCACAACCCCTCAACATTGGTATCAAATGAAAAGGTATAATAAGTAGAATACAATACGCTATGACGGTAGATCCATGGTGGCCATCTCAAGAGGGCGGATTACCGTTGTCTTCACAACCCCTCAACATTGGTATCAAATGAAAAGGTATAATAAGTAGAATACAATAAGCTATGTCGCTAGATCCATGGTGGGCATCTCAAGAGGGCGGGTTACCATAGTCTTCGTAACCCCTCAACATTGGTATCAAATGAAAAGGTATAATAAGTAGAATACAATACGCTATGACGGTAGATCCATGGTGGCCATCTCAAGAGGGCGGATTACCGTTGTCTTCACAACCCCTCAACATTGGTATCAAATGAAAAGGTATAATAAGTAGAATACAATAAGCTATGTCGCTAGATCCATGGTGGGCATCTCAAGAGGGCGGATTACCATAGTTTTCACAACCCCTCAACATTGGTATCAAATGAAAAGGTATAATAAGTGGAATACAATACGCTATGACGGTAGATCCATGGTGGCCATCTCAAGAAGGCGGATTACCATTGTCTTCACAACCCCTCAACATCAAATGAAAAGGTATAATAAGTAGAATACAATAAGCTATGTCGTTAGAACAATGGCGGCCATATCTAGAGGGCGGATTACCATGGCCTTCACAACCCCTCAACATTGGTATCAAATGAAAAGGTATGTTAAGTAGAATACAATAAGCTATGTCGTTAGATCCATGGTGGCCATCTCAAAAGGACGGAATACCATTGTCTTCACAACCCCTCAACATTGGTATTAAATGAAAAGGTATAATAAATAGAATACAAAAAGCTATATCGTTAGATCCATGGCGGCCATCTCAAGAGGGCGCATTACCATTGTCTCGAAACCCCTCAACATTGGTATCAAAGGAAAGGGTATAATAAGTAGAATACAATAAGCTATGTCATTAGATCCATGGTGGGCATATGAAGAGGGCGGATTACCATAGTCTTCACAACCCCTCAACATTGGTATCAAATGAAAAGGTATAATAAGTGGAATACAATACGCTATGTCGTTAAAACAATGGCGGACATCTCTAGAGGGTGGATTACAATTGCCTTCACAACCCCTCAACATTGGCATCAAAGGAAAAGGTATAATAAGTAGATCACAATAAGCTATGTCGTCAGAGCCATGGCAGCCATCTCAAGAGGGCAGATTACCATTGTCTTCACAGCCCCTCAACATTGGTATCAACTGAAAATGTATAATAAGTAGAATATAATAAGCGATGTCGTTAGATGCATGGCGGCCATCTCAAGAGGACGGATTACCAATGTCTGCACAACCCCTGTTATATATAAAAACTTGGCATTCCCAAATTTCTCACAAATTGGAAAATCCTTAACGGAAAACTTCTTTAATTCAATATTTTCAAAAAAAAACCAAAAGCCCTAAACGGAAAATTTTACAAAAATTATCTCATGACAAATCCAAGTTGTAATAGGATACTTCCCTTCACGGGAAACGACGAGGACAAAAGCAACTTGAGCTTTTTCGTCAGCGAGATAATTTTCGCAAACATTTTAACATTTGCAACCAAAATGTGGGAATCCAAAAGTGCAATCCAGCAATTTTTGCATGTAAAATTGCAACTAAACAATTACCTGGGCACTTCTTGAGGGTAATGAAATAATTTTTGAAAAGATACGCAGAGTCTTGATTAAACTTCGGTCCTGAGTGGACATAGATTATTACAAAATAAAAAGAATAAGAAAAACACAAAAAGCGCGGTCGGGGCGGTGTGATTTCGGCACCGTGGCGGTTGCTCCGGCACCGTACGGTGGCTAGTGTTCAAAAAAGAAAAAGGTTAAAAACAGAGAACAAAATTAAATATTAAGTGTATGTAATTGTGTTTGTTATCATTAAAATAGTTAAGACAAAAAATAAATAAGACAAAAAATAAATAAGTTTTTAATTATTTAAAGAAAACGTTATTGTGTTCAGTTAAATTATGTACAGTTACAAAAAATATTCAACATAATGGCGCAGCCGGTAGGATCTGGGTGCGCTAACTAGAAAGGCGTTGATACTGCTGGTCAAGGCTTCTTTGACCTCTAACCCAAGGCTGAGCCTGACTTGGGGACAGTGTTAGCGCCTACAGCTACAGCGTATAAAAATCCCAGATCCTATTAAGAATCTTCGCTCGGGGGTGTACAACCACGGTGCCTCTGCTCCATGCGGGCAAGCACTAACCCCCCTATTTAATTTCGTCGAGGGACTTTTGTGGGCTTCATCCCTGCCCAGGACAAAGTCCAATAAGGACCCGCGAGGGACCATCAAACATCGCCAGACGACCCAGCTACATCAGGCCCTCCTAACCTACTAGGGTCCAACAAACCAACAGTTCCTGTATCCCCATCAAGGACCAGTTCAGCCCTCTAAGTGGTCGGCGCATGGACCATGAGTTTTTCCATGATTTATTGTATGTACAAAAATTATTATTTTTTTTTATCTAATCATAGATATAAGTAATCTGCATATATTCTGTTTCTTTTAAATATTGATTTTATTAAATTTTATTATAAATAATTAAAAAAAAGAAAAAATAGAAACCTAATTTGTTTCCTAGTGGTATTCAAGAAATAATGTGTGTAGGTTAATTCGAAAAATCCTAATAAATATAATTTTATTACGCGTGATTTTACAAATCGATTGAAAAGGACATAACTAAAAATAATAATGTAAATTTTCCAGTGACAAAATGATAAATATAATTGAACATAGTTAAATTTTGTTTTACATAAATTAAAATGCAAATATCAGCGATATAATCGTCGATAATAACTTGAAATAAAATAGAAAAGAAATATCAATAAACATTCCGGTTGCAAAATAAGAAAACACTATTGATAAATGAATGTTTTAAACGATCCTTTCATATACAATTTTCACTGGAAAATATTTCTAGTAGGAACAATTTTTAATAACAATTATATAATTAATAGCAAGAAAAAACATTTCAATCCATTTAAAACGAATAAATAAATAAGTAAAAAATTATTTTGCGTAATATTTAGTAATAAAAACACTCAAAAAAAAATTTTTATAATATTCATTATTAAAACATGCATAATCTATTTTTAACAATTTTCTTCCGATGCTCTTGGAATATTACAGAAAATATATAAATTAATTATTTTTATTTACTTCTAAATTATCGATTTTACGCTACTTATTCAAATCTTATATTATATTAGTAATGTTAAAATTTACGTATAATCAAAATATTTTATTTAGTTTATAAACAAACAAAAAAAAACAACAGCTACAAGAAAAGAACTATCTTGTTTCTACCTTAACATTTTTCTTAAATTTTTGTTTACATTGGAGAAAAAATTTTCTTAAACAGGCCCCATGCTGTTTGTTATTGAAATAAAATAAAAACTTCTGACTGTTCTAACTTGACAAAAAATGAAAAGAAGTAATTATAAAATTAAAAAGTAGTTTGTCAAATTACAAAGAAAGGTAATGTTTTGAACAATATTTATTAAAATTTAAAGAAAAACAGTAAGAATAACACTATAAGGAAATCAAAGCCACCGCCACCGTGCCGCCAGCAACCGCGATCGTTTTATATTTATAAATAACATAAATAAACATATATGAATTAAATAACAAACTTATAATAACATATGTATGTGGGGAATTAACACACCCAAGATAACACCGTTACCCCAATTCACTTAAAGAGCTCTGAACCCAGTTTGCAGCTCTCTCTTCCAATTTAGCCGTGGACGTGGACAGTAGTTTTTGGTTACTTTTTATTTAACTACTTTTAATATTGAACTAATTATTTTATTAATCTTGAAACACTTACTTTTATTAATATTGAATTAATTATTTATATTTGAATTTGGCGAGTTTCATTTTAAAACCCATCAGAACCCTATATAATAACATATACTATACTATATAAAAATATATATTGATATATTATTAACATATAAATTATATAAAATACATATACACTATAAAATACATACATATATACTATAAAATAAACTTTTATTAACATATATACTAAATAATTATCATTTATTAACATATGTACTAAATAATAAACCTTTATTAACATAGGTATTTACCAAATAAAAAACACATATAAACATTATTATATACTACATAATCAAGCTATATAAATATATATTCTATATAACCAACATATATTAACATATATACTATATAATATCAAAAATAATAGATATAAAAAAAAATTATGTACCCACATATAAACTACATAAGTTACAAGTATAAAAAATATATATATAACACATGGAATTATATATATCGACTCATGCAACGAAGACTATAGTAACTCATTTTTGGGGGTTTTTGAGTTACCATTGTGCATGGCATATATTTACCTGAAGTTTTGACCTGGAAAAGTATAGTATGTCGAAACGAAAGGGTTAGGCAACCAGAAACACTACCATAAAATATAGTAAGTCATTTTTGGCCATAAAATACTACGAATACTATATTATCTCGAGATACTATACTTCACCAATTTCTCAATTTCGTCGAAAACTATAGCATGTCGAGTTGCTACTTTTTATTAAAGCCAAACTAAGACTGGAAGACCCAGAACAAAAAAAATGCCATATCTTCTCTGATTAAAAAAATAATAATGAACAGTTATCAAGCAAATATTTTAAACTTGTTTTTCTAAAAACTATAAATAATGACTTACTATAGTCTTCGTTGCATGAGTCGATATGTCATGTGCATATATAACAAGTAATATAACCATGTAAACACATATGTACATATATATAACTAACATATATAAACAAATATAGGTTCCACATAACTTATAAAAACATATATATTCAGATAAACATATATAAACATAGTTGCTATATAACCATCATACGTAACGTAAATATTTACTGTGTAATCAAGATATTTAAACATATATACTATATAACCAACATGATAGACTAACATATAGATATACTATATAATAAAAACATATATAAACCTATAGAATTAAAGAAAAAGCCATTAAAACATTATTACTATATAACCAACATATAATAACATTTAAACATATATACGATATAATCAAGAGATAAAAAAAATTTATATACGCACATATATACCTACTACATAATTTACAAATATAAAAACATAAGCATATGGAATCTACTATATAAAACTGAATGTTTGTCTGTCTGTCTGTCTGTCTGTCTGTCTGTACGCAATAGGCTCCTACACCGTGTAACCGATCTTAATGAAATTTTAACCATATGCTATTTACATTAAAGGGAAGAACATAGGCTATTTTATTACTTTCTAAAGCCACTCCTAGATGGCGCTGTTCGTTGAAAATCATCGCAGAGCTTTGAATTTTTGCATGAAGGTCCGTGGAGGTCTCCCATAATGCACCTCGAAGCCCGATTTTCGAGATTCAAAATGGCCGCCGAAATATGACCGAAATTCAAAATTGCCGCAGAAATATGGTTGAATTTGCCAATTTTATTCCGATTCCAATTAAAGTGGGTATCTAGGGGTTTTTAAGGTCGCAAATAACAAATTTGTGGTCAAAACTTATAAATTCAAAATGGCCGACGAATTTGCAAATTGTGTTCCGATTCCAATGAAAATCTGTATCTGAGGTTTTTTAAGGTAGCAAATAACGACTTTATGATCAAAATTTAAATTCAAAATGGCCGCGCCAATATGGCCGACGAGTTTGCGAATTGTATTCCGATTCCAATTAAAACCGGTATATGGGAATTTTTAAGGTAGTAAATAACGAATTTATGATCAAAACTTATTCAAAATTGTGGGGCCAATATGGCGGAAGAATTTTGCCAAATAAGTGTCATTTCCCGGTTAGCTGTATGTAGGTTGTTCAAGAGTTGGAAAATCGGAAAATTTTGACATTCTAGCTACAAATGGAAAAACATTGAATGTAGTGTATCCTGAAGCTCTCTAAGCAATAGGTTCAGAATTGATCAACAAGGTTTTTTTGGAAAGGTGGTAAGGAGAAACGGAAATATGGGATGATTTATGTATAATGGATAAGAAGGAAAGAAACCCATCACCTCTGAATTTTTAAGTATAAGTCTAGGATTCTGCAATACGGGAAGAGGCTGGCATCTGGGTAAACAAATAAAACCTGAGTCAGTGACATTACAGATGAGAACCCAGGGGCCAAGCAATTGCAAGACATGTAATTTGTAGCGTATAATGTCCATCACCGTCAAAAGTCCATTTCTAAATATGAAATTAGTAGATATAATCCTTTAATTTTTTTTTCTTTCAGGATGTAATAATATTTGTCGATTATTGAGTATTTAATTTAACTAAAAGTCCATACGAAAAAAGATTATAGCATGGATAACACTGTGGATATGACATATTTTCCTGAAATTATACTATGTGTCTAATAGTTGCTGGAAAAAGCCTTATTTTAAAATAGTCTTTCACTAATATTTATTTTTGGTGGGTAGTTATATTTTTAAGGATATTCGTGTGTATTTATTTTACCAGAAAGAACCATAACTTTATTACGGGCCACGCCGACAAAAAATATTGTCTGCCCCAGAGCTTTACAATAATAGGTAATTTTGGTCACACTGCAAATAAATGCATTTTGAATCCAATGTCTCGAACTTTTATAGGAATAGTTGGTTTTTCGTTACTGGTTAAGAAGAGTTGAATTTTGAAGGTTTGGATTGATTTTAAATGTTTAAACGTTGGGTGCAGCAAGGCGCACCGGGTCCCAGCTATCCAAAATACAGAAAATAAGTGGTTCATGGAGACACTTCATCTGTGTATGAAAATTCATATCTCGAAAAATGCCATGTCAATGGATGGTTTTTATTGTCTTGATCAAAATGTCAGATCCCTAATAGTTTCACATTTTGTTATTTGAAATCAAAAATACCAAAAAATTGCATTTTTCAAACTCTCCTACTGTATATTAAAATTCATATCACCTGATTACTACTATTGGTTTATGGGTGCAGCATAGGCGCACCGGGTCCCAGCTAGTTATATATATATAACAAGATATAAACATATGGAATTATATATGTATATAACAAGATATATAACCATATATACATACATGTACATATACATAAGTAACATATATAAACAAATATACCACATAACAAACTTATATAAATATATATATAATCAGATAAGCATATATAAACACAGTTGCTATATAACCATCAAATATAAACATATAATATATAATCAAGATATATAAACACATATACTATATAACCAACATATATTAACATATATACTATATAATATACATAAATAAAAACATATATAAACATATATACTAATAAAAAATTGGTACAGCAACATACACTATAAAATAAACATTTATTAACATAAATACTAAATAATTATCATTTATTTACATATGTACTAATTCATAAACATTTATTAACATATTTACCAAATGAAAAGCTTATATAAACATATATAAGTTAACTGCGTCAACAATAACAGGTTAACGGAGTCAACTCAAATTTCGCAATGACTTTGGCGGAAATGCTAAATCCGCATTTCCAGCATTTTCAATAATTTCGAACACGCGCTGCTGACCCAGCGTCTTCCAAGAATAATCGAAATTGTTAAATCAGCAATGCGATATTTAGGCCATAGGTAAATCATAAGTTAGCATTTAAGTAAAACCAATTTTTATATTTAGTCTTAAGGTGGAAATAAAGCAAACCACATCAAAGAAATTTTATTTCGTTTTTATTTTAATTTTTTTTCCTCGTTTTAAATAAAAGTAAATTAACTTATATACCTATTATAAAAAAAACCATATACCGACATATATACCATATATATAATATACATATATAATAACATATGTATATTCTATAAAATAAACGTTTTTTAACATATTCCCATTCGTATATACTAAATAATTAACACGAATATATATCTACCAAATAACAAACCTATATAAACATATATACTATAAAAAAAACCATATACCAACAAATATACTATAATATACAAAACTAGCAACATAATATAAACATATGGAATTATATAAACATACATATATAGCAAGAGATCGAACATATGTACACCTATGTACCTACCTATATATAAATAACATATAGAAACATATAGACCGCATATTAGTAAAGCCTTTAGTATCTTTTGTATCATTTCATTAAAAAGAAAGTCGAGTAGAAATATACTTTTCCAAAAAAAAAAACTTAGAAATCTAATTGGTAAACATTTACCATAATTTGGCTCAATCTCCTCGTTTAGCGAGATGAAACTGATGCCATCGGTTCCACTTAAAAATCATTCTTGTCTTCATATATTTCTCTTTTACAACTAAATAAGATCTTTCGGTTACAATTTTTAAAAACAAATCAAACTTAAAGATCGGAATTTTGATAGACCATTCTAATAAATACATTAAAACAAAGCCCTTTGAAAGAAAACCTTCAGAAGTTGTCAAGGAAACTTCAATTTAAAAACCAAAACCCTTGCACCTTCACAATGTGCAGAACATGCAAGGGCCTCCAAAGATGGCACCCTCTAAGAAATTACTTCCTCTGAAAATACTGGAATATCGAGGGCCCTAACAAGATACTACGATTTCCTCGCACGGAAATAATCGCGGAAGAAATTACCATCTCAATACAGATTCAAGCCACCAAGTCGAAACTCAGAGAGCAGCAGGAGCAAACCCAAACCAGGGAATCTCAGCTCGTAGAAGCCGAGACAATCCCCGGTGGTGCCTCCCAGCTGCCTATCTCAAGACGAGTCAAGATTGGATAATAATCTCAAGGGCTTTAAGACCAATGAAGACCTGAGACAAAAGGTAATCCTAAGGGAATCTATTGTATTCCAGGCCGGTCTCAAATGGTGGTACTAATCCCATTAAGTTTAGAGTAGAAAATGCTCTGTGAAACCCACGAGCCCTGCGATGAACTATTCCTCGCGAATGTCCTCTTACCTTCCGGAAATTGCACAGTATCAATGCCAATGCCTCTTCAATGCCAAAAACCACCCAGCAGCCCTGACGAGTCTAACACTAACACTCTTCCAAACAAATGGCTACCCTACTAATATATACTACTTACCCCAGTCGAACATGGCAGCGACGAGTGGGGGCACCTACGACCGGCAGACAAAACCGGATCCCCACCGCCCAAACAAGCCATAACGGACATTTAAAACCAGGGGCCAAACTCACACGAGGTGGTCAGAACAGTGATCCTTAAGTCACAAGTCTAACTCTCACACTCGCCCAGCAAAAGGCTACACCACCATTAAACTAGCCTCCAACAACAACCCTAAGCCTCTAACCAATGCTAACGACGCATGCGGGTATCAGTCAGGCTCTGAACCAGTCGGTCTCAGGAACGCCCGTACCTCATCGTCCACTAACGCAAGGCTCTAAAGTATACCCAAAAATAAATTTTTAAAAACCGACTTCAGCAAAACCAAAAATAATGCACAAAAAACCAAAAATAATGCACAAAAAAGGATAAAATAATTGTTTGAAATTTTTTACAACATTAATCCAATCAGAATGGATTTAATAAGAAGAATCACTTTTGAAGACGGTGCCAGGTAGTAGTTGACTTTCATTGCATTAACTATTGCTGCGAAAATTGTATTCATTTCTTTGTTAGCCTTATGCCCTTAATACATCACCCCGAAAACAGGTGTTGGCACCGTCTTCAAAAGTGATTCTTCTTATTAAATCCATTCTGATTGGATTAATGTTGTAAAAAATTTCAAACAATTATTTTATCCTTTTTTGTGCATTATTTTTGGTTTTTTGTGCATTATTTTTGGTTTTGCTGAAGTCGGTTTTTAAAAATTTATTTTATTTCGTACTTTTTAGTCCGTTAATTTTTTTTCGGGGGTAATATAAAAAAAATTATTTATTACGAGAAGTATGACACTCAGCCGCGCGCCGTCGAAAAGAATTGAGGCAGTAGCTAAATAGTTTTTGCAGTAATGAATTTGCGTATTATTTATTTATTATTGCGTATTATTTATTTATTATTGCGCAAAGGAAATTAAAAAGAAATATTTTGTGTCGATTGAAAAAAAAATTGCTCCAGGTCAAAGAATCGAACTCGCAACCTCCAGGACGAGAGCCAAGCCTCTCAGTCGTTGTGCTACGGGAGATTGTTACAACAACATGGCTAAATACGTAAATAAAGCTTTTCAGAAACTGCTTTAAATAGAATTTCATTCCAAAGGAATACTCTCTTACAGTCTGCATGAGTAGAGTATGGATGAAATTTCTCACCGAAGAGTTTGTAATTCTTTACAACATTAATCCAATCAGAATGGATTTTAGAAAGAGAAAAAAAGAAAAAAAGTCGAACTACCCTCCGGGGTTTGAACCCGCAATTTTTATTTGCAGGTCAACGCCTTTGCCGATTCATCCACCGGCCTCTTCTCGAGCATGTGACAATAAAGTAATTTGTTCGCTGCCTTTGAAAATACTTCTATCCGTTCAAGGTGTACTAATTTTACCAGTTTTTTACGCCTACCTTCGAACTCCTTTATCAGAATTTAAAAAAAATTGTACGGGACCGCCGCCGTGGGAAACTACCCTTTCAAACAAAAAAGAAAAAAAGCAAAAAAGTCATTGCGTTACAAAGTTATGCGTGAACAGGACCAAAAAATACCTACGCGTCGAATTGATAACCTCCTCCTTTTTTGAAGTCGGTTAAAAATGGTGCAATCCCGCATGGTATACCCAAGGGAAAACGGCTAAAATTAAAGCTGGGCAGAAATGAAATGGAAATCCATTCCCTCCAACAATTTAGATATATGTATATTCCCGGACCAAGAGGATCCGGCTCTTGAGCGCAAAATGCGACTCGACTAGATACACGCTCGACGTACCATCACCACCCCCTCATCCTTCGAGTACGAGAATCGCTCTACTCCGTAGCGATTCTCTTGCTCCAGGGGGGAAGGAATGTTATATATAAAAACTTGGCATTCCCAAATTTCTCACAAATTGGAAAATCCTTAACGGAAAACTTCTTTAATTCAATATTTTCAAAAAAAAACCAAAAGTCCTAAACGGAAAATTTTACAAAAATTATCTCATGACAAATCCAAGGGGGGCCTCGGTAGTCTAGGGAGTAAGGCGCCTGGCTACTATCTCAGAGGTCCCGGGTTCGAATCCCGGCAGAGCCCCACGGTCCTTCGCCTTTCCCACCTTCTTTCTTCTTCCCTCCTTACATTCCTCATTCCCCTGTCATAGCCTTCCGCTAGCACTGCCCTGCACCGCCAAGCGCATGTCATCGGTTGGTTGATGGGATTCAACTCGTTTCAGGAGGCATAACACTCCAGCGAGTTGTTTCTCATTGTCCCGATGCCAGAGTCGCGATAGAAATGGTTCGGATTAGATGGTTGTGGCAGTTCCTTCCTACTTCTCTCTTCCCCTTCACTATCTATCGACTAGAGCTTGCTGTTTGACATTGCACTCTATACGAAGAAAATAGATTGTCGACAGTACAAAGGGCTTTCCCTGAGCTCTAGTCTTCCACATAAAAAAAAAAAAAAAAGTTGTAATAGGATACTTCCCTTCACCGGAAACGACGAGGACAAAAGCAACTTGAGCTTTTTCGTCAGCGAGATAATTTTCGCAAACATTTTAACATTTGCAACCAAAATGTGGGAATCCAAAAGTGCAATCCAGCAATTTTTGCATGTAAAATTGCAACTAAACAATTACCTGGGCACTTCTTGAGGGTAATGAAATAATTTTTGAAAAGATACGCCGAGTCTTGATTAAACTTCGGTCCTGAGCGGACATAGATTATTACAAAATAAAAAGAATAAGAAAAACACAAAAAGCGCGGTCGGGGCGGTGTGATTTCGGCACCGTGGCGGTTGCTCCGGCACCGTACGGTGGCTAGTGTTCAAAAAAGAAAAAGGTTAAAAACAGAGAACAAAATTAAATATTAAGTGTATGTAATTGTGTTTGTTATCATTAAAATAGTTAAGACAAAAAATAAATAAGACAAAAAATAAATAAGTTTTTAATTATTTAAAGAAAACGTTATTGTGTTCAGTTAAATTATGTACAGTTACAAAAAATATTCAACACCCCTCAACGTTGGTATCAAATGAAAAGGTATAATAAGTAGAACACAATAAGCTATGTCGTCAGATCTATACAACCCTTCAACATTGGTATCAAATGAAAATGTATAATAACTATGACGTTAGATACATGGTGGCCATTTCAAGAGGGTGGATTACCATTGTCTTCACAACCCCTCATCATTGGTATCAAATGAAAAGGTATAATATGTCGAATACAATAAGCTATGTCGTTAGATCCATGGCGGCCAACTCAAGAGGCCGGATTACCGTTGTCTTCACAACCCCTCAACATTGGTATCAAATGAAAAGGTATAATAAGTACAATACAATAAGCTATGTCGTTAGATCCATGGCGGCCATCTCAGGAGGGCGGGTTTCCATTGTCTTCAAAACCCCTCAACATTGGTATCAAATGAAAAGGTATAATAAGTAGAATACAATAAGCTATGTCGCTAGATCCATGGTGGGTATCTCAAGATGGCGGATTACCATAGTCTTCACAAGCCCTCAACATTGGTATCAAATGAAAAGGTATAATAAGTAGAATACAATACGCTATGACGGTAGATCCATGGTGGCCATCTCAAGAGGGCGGATTACCGTTGTCTTCACAACCCCTCAACATTGGTATCAAATGAAAAGGTATAATAAGTAGAATACAATAAGCTATGTCGCTAGATCCATGGTGGGCAACTCAAGAGGGCGGATTACCATAGTATTCACAACCCCTCAACATTGGTATCAAATGAAAAGGTATAATAAGTAGAATACAATACGCTATGACGGTAGATCCATGGTGGCCATCTCAAGAAGGCGGATTACCATTGTCTTCACAACCCCTCAACATCAAATGAAAAGGTATAATAAGTAGAATACAATAAACTATGTCGTTAGAACAATGGCGGCCATATCTAGAGGGCGGATTACCTTGGTCTTCACAACCCCTCAACATTGGTATCAAATAAAAAGGTATATTAAGTAGAATACAATAAGCTATGTCGTTAGATCCATGGTGGGCATCTCAAGAGGGCGGATTACCATAGTCTTCACAAGCCCTCAACATTGGTATCAAATGCAAAGGTATAATAAGTAGAATACAATACGCTATGTCGTTAGATCCATGGCGGACATCTCTAGAGGGTGGATTACAATTGCCTTCACAACCCCTCAATATCGGCATCAAAGGAAAAGGTATAATAAGTAGATCACAATAAGCTATGTCGTCAGAGCCATGGCAGCCATCTCAAGAGGGCAGATTACCATTGTCTTCACAGCCCCTCAACATTGGTATCAAATGAAAATGTATAATAAGTAGAATATAATAAGCTATGTCGTTAGATGCATGGCGGCCATCTCAAGAGGACGGATTACCAATGTCTGCACAACCCCTCAACGTTGGTATCAAATGAAGAGGTATAATAAGTAGAACACAATAAGCTATGTCGTCAGATATAAGGGGGCCATCTCAAGAGAGCGGATTACCATGATCTTCACAACCCCTCAACATTGGTATCAAATGAAAAGGTGTAATAAGCAGAATACAATAAGCTATGTCGTTAGATCCATGATGGGCATCTCAAGAGGGCGGATTACCATTGTCTACACAAACCCTCAACATTGGTATCAAATGAAAAGGTATAATAACTATGACGTTAGATACATGGTGGCCATTTCAAGAGGGCGGATTACCATTGTCTTCACAACCCCTCATCATTGGTATCAAATGAAAAGGTATAATATGTCGAATACAATAAGCTATGTCGTTAGATCAATGGCGGCCAACTCAAGAGGCCGGATTACCGTTGTCTTCACAACCCCTAAACATTGGTGTCAAATGAAAAGGTATAATAAGTAGAATACAATAAGCTATGTCGTTAGATCCATGGCGGCCAACTCAAGAGAGCGGATTACCATGGTCTTCACAACCCCTCAACATTGGTATCAAATGAAAAGGTGTAATAAGCAGAATACAATAAGCTATGTCGTTAGATCCATGGCGGCCAACTCAAGAGGCCGGATTACCGTTGTCTTCACAACCATTCAACATTTGAATCAAATGAAAAGGTATAATAAGTAGAATACAATAAGCTATGTCGTTAGATCCATGGCGGCCATCTCAAGAGGGCGGGCTACCATTGTCTTCAAAACCCCTCAACATTGGTATCAAATGAAAAGGTATAATAAGTAGAATACAATAAGCTATGTCGCTAGACCCATGGTGGGCATCTCAAGAGGGCGGATTACCATAGTCTTCACAACCCCTCAACATTGGTATCAAATGAAAAGGTATAATAAGTAGAATACAATACGCTATGACGGTAGATCCATGGGGGCCATCTCAAGAGGGCGGATTACCGTTGTCTTCCCAACCCCTCAACATTGGTATCAAATGAAAAGGTATAATAATTAGAATACAATAAGCTATGTCGCTAGATCCATGGTGGGCATTTCAAGAGGGCGGATTACCATGGTCCTCACAACCCCTCAACATTAGTATACAATAAGCTATGTCGTTAGATCCATGGCTGCCATCTCAAGAGAGCGGATTACCATGGTCTTCACAAACCCTCAACATTGGTATCAAATGAAAAGGTGTAATAAGCAGAATACAATAAGCTATGTCGTTAGATCCATGGCGGCCAACGCAAGAGGCCGGATTACCGTTGTCTTCACAACCATTCAACATTTGAATCAAATGAAAAGGTATAATAAGTAGAATACAATAAGCTATGTCGTTAGATCCATGGCGGCCATCTCAAGAGGGCGGGCTACCATTGTCTTCAAAACCCCTCAACATTGGTATCAAATGAAAAGGTATAATAAGTAGAATACAATAAGCTATGTCGCTAGACCCATGGTGGGCATCTCAAGACGGCGGATTACCATAGTCTTCACAACCCCTCAACATTAGTATCAAATGAAAAGGTATAATAAGTAGAATACAATACGCTATGACGGTAGATCCATGGGGGCCATCTCAAGAGGGCGGATTACCGTTGTCTTCCCAACCCCTCAACATTGGTATCAAATGAAAAGGTATAATAATTAGAATACAATAAGCTATGTCGCTAGATCTATGGTGGGCATTTCAAGAGGGCGGATTACCATGGTCCTCACAACCCCTCAACATTAGTATACAATAAGCTATGTCGTTAGATCCATGGCTGCCATCTCAAGAGAGCGGATTACCATGGTCTTCACAACCCCTCAACATTGGTATCAAATGAAAAGGTATAATAAGTAGAATACAATAAGCTATGTCGTTACATCCATGGCGGCCATCTCAAGAGGGCGGATTACCATGGTCTTCACAACCCCTCAACATTGGTATCAAATGAAAAGGTGTAATAAGTAGAATACAATAAGCTATGTCGTTAGAACCATGATGGGCATCTCAAGAGGGCGGATTACCGTTGTCTTCACAACCCCTCAACATTGGTATCAAATGAAAAGGTACAATAAGTAGAATACAATAAGCTATGTCGTTAGATCCATGGCGGCCATCTCAACAGGGCGGATTACCATTGCCTTCACAACCCCTCAACATTGGTATCAAATGAAAAGGTATAATAAGTAGAATACAATAAGCTATGTCGTTAGATCCATGGCGGACATATCTAGAGGGTGGATTACAATTGCCTTCACAACCCCTCAACATTGGCATCAAAAGAAAAGGTATAATAAGTAGATCACAATAAGCTATGTCGTCAGAGCTATGGCAGCCATCTCAAGAGGGCAGATTTCCATTGTCTTCACAGTCCCTCAACATTGGTATCAAATGAAAATGTATAATAAGTAGAATATAATAAGCTATGTCGTTAGATGCATGGCGGCCATCTCAAGAGGACGGATTACCAATGTCTGCACAACCCCTCAACGTTGGTATCAAATGAAAAGGTATAATAAGTAGAACACAATAAGCTATGTCGTCAGATCTATGGGGGCCTTCTTAAGAGAGCGGATT
The DNA here is from genome assembly GCA_963855945.1 of Thereva nobilitata. Taxonomy (NCBI): domain Eukaryota; kingdom Metazoa; phylum Arthropoda; class Insecta; order Diptera; family Therevidae; genus Thereva; species Thereva nobilitata. Next base: position 143,700,623 of record OY979696.1, read on the forward strand.
ACCATGGTCTTTACAACCCCTCAACATTGGTATCAAATGAAAAGGTGAAATAAGCAAAATACAATAAGCTATGTCGTTAGATCCATGATAGGCATCTCAAGAGGGAGGATTACCATTGTCTACACAACCCCTCAACATTGGTATCAAATTAAAAGGTATAACAAGTAGAATACAATAAGCTATGTCGTTAGATACATGGCGGCCATCTCAAGAGGGCGGATTACCAATGTTTTCACAACTCCTCAGCATTGGTATCAAATGAAAAGGTTTAATAATTAGAATACAATAAGCTATGTCGTTAGATCCATGGCGGCCATCTCAAGAGGACGGATTACCAATGTCTGCACAACCCCTCAACGTTGGTATCAAATGAAGAGGTATAATAAGTAGAACACAATAAGCTATGTCGTCAGATATAAGGGGGCCATCTCAAGAGAGCGGATTACCATGATCTTCACAACCCCTCAACATTGGTATCAAATGAAAAGGTGTAATAAGCAGAATACAATAAGCTATGTCGTTAGATCCATGATGGGCATCTCAAGAGGGCGGATTACCATTGTCTACACAAACCCTCAACATTGGTATCAAATGAAAAGGTATAATAACTATGACGTTAGATACATGGTGGCCATTTCAAGAGGGCGGATTACCATTGTCTTCACAACCCCTCATCATTGGTATCAAATGAAAAGGTATAATATGTCGAATACAATAAGCTATGTCGTTAGATCAATGGCGGCCAACTCAAGAGGCCGGATTACCGTTGTCTTCACAACCCCTAAACATTGGTGTCAAATGAAAAGGTATAATAAGTAGAATACAATAAGCTATGTCGTTAGATCCATGGCGGCCAACTCAAGAGAGCGGATTACCATGGTCTTCACAACCCCTCAACATTGGTATCAAATGAAAAGGTGTAATAAGCAGAATACAATAAGCTATGTCGTTAGATCCATGGCGGCCAACTCAAGAGGCCGGATTACCGTTGTCTTCACAACCATTCAACATTTGAATCAAATGAAAAGGTATAATAAGTAGAATACAATAAGCTATGTCGTTAGATCCATGGCGGCCATCTCAAGAGGGCGGGCTACCATTGTCTTCAAAACCCCTCAACATTGGTATCAAATGAAAAGGTATAATAAGTAGAATACAATAAGCTATGTCGCTAGACCCATGGTGGGCATCTCAAGAGGGCGGATTACCATAGTCTTCACAACCCCTCAACATTGGTATCAAATGAAAAGGTATAATAAGTAGAATACAATACGCTATGACGGTAGATCCATGGGGGCCATCTCAAGAGGGCGGATTACCGTTGTCTTCCCAACCCCTCAACATTGGTATCAAATGAAAAGGTATAATAATTAGAATACAATAAGCTATGTCGCTAGATCCATGGTGGGCATTTCAAGAGGGCGGATTACCATGGTCCTCACAACCCCTCAACATTAGTATACAATAAGCTATGTCGTTAGATCCATGGCTGCCATCTCAAGAGAGCGGATTACCATGGTCTTCACAAACCCTCAACATTGGTATCAAATGAAAAGGTGTAATAAGCAGAATACAATAAGCTATGTCGTTAGATCCATGGCGGCCAACGCAAGAGGCCGGATTACCGTTGTCTTCACAACCATTCAACATTTGAATCAAATGAAAAGGTATAATAAGTAGAATACAATAAGCTATGTCGTTAGATCCATGGCGGCCATCTCAAGAGGGCGGGCTACCATTGTCTTCAAAACCCCTAAACATTGGTATCAAATGAAAAGGTATAATAAGTAGAATACAATAAGCTATGTCGCTAGACCCATGGTGGGCATCTCAAGAGGGCGGATTACCATAGTCTTCACAACCCCTCAACATTAGTATCAAATGAAAAGGTATAATAAGTAGAATACAATACGCTATGACGGTAGATCCATGGGGGCCATCTCAAGAGGGCGGATTACCGTTGTCTTCCCAACCCCTCAACATTGGTATCAAATGAAAAGGTATAATAATTAGAATACAATAAGCTATGTCGCTAGATCCATGGTGGGCATTTCAAGAGGGCGGATTACCATGGTCCTCACAACCCCTCAACATTAGTATACAATAAGCTATGTCGTTAGATCCATGGCTGCCATCTCAAGAGAGCGGATTACCATGGTCTTCACAACCCCTCAACATTGGTATCAAATGAAAAGGTATAATAAGTAGAATACAATAAGCTATGTCGTTACATCCATGGCGGCCATCTCAAGAGGGCGGATTACCATGGTCTTCACAACCCCTCAACATTGGTATCAAATGAAAAGGTGTAATAAGTAGAATACAATAAGCTATGTCGTTAGAACCATGATGGGCATCTCAAGAGGGCGAATTACCGTTGTCTTCACAACCCCTCAACATTGGTATCAAATGAAAAGGTACAATAAGTAGAATACAATAAGCTATGTCGTTAGATCCATGGCGGCCATCTCAACAGGGCGGATTACCATTGCCTTCACAACCCCTCAACATTGGTATCAAATGAAAAGGTATAATAAGTAGAATACAATAAGCTATGTCGTTAGATCCATGGCGGACATATCTAGAGGGTGGATTACAATTGCCTTCACAACCCCTCAACATTGGCATCAAAAGAAAAGGTATAATAAGTAGATCACAATAAGCTATGTCGTCAGAGCTATGGCAGCCATCTCAAGAGGGCAGATTTCCATTGTCTTCACAGTCCCTCAACATTGGTATCAAATGAAAATGTATAATAAGTAGAATATAATAAGCTATGTCGTTAGATGCATGGCGGCCATCTCAAGAGGACGGATTACCAATGTCTGCACAACCCCTCAACGTTGGTATCAAATGAAAAGGTATAATAAGTAGAACACAATAAGCTATGTCGTCAGATCTATGGGGGCCTTCTTAAGAGAGCGGATTACCATGGTCTTTACAACCCCTCAACATTGGTATCAAATGAAAAGGTGAAATAAGCAAAATACAATAAGCTATGTCGTTAGATCCATGATAGGCATCTCAAGAGGGAGGATTACCATTGTCTACACAACCCCTCAACATTGGTATCAAATTAAAAGGTATAACAAGTAGAATACAATAAGCTATGTCGTTAGATACATGGCGGCCATCTCAAGAGGGCGGATTACCAATGTTTTCACAACTCCTCAGCATTGGTATCAAATGAAAAGGTTTAATAATTAGAATACAATAAGCTATGTCGTTAGATCCATGGCGGCCATCTCAAGAGGGCGGATTACCATTGTCTTCACAACCCCTCAACATTGGTATCAAATGAAAAGGTATATTAAGTAGAATACAATACCCTATGTCGTTAGATCCATGGTGGCCATTTCAAGAGGGCGGAATACCATTGTCATCACAACCCCTCAACATTGGTATCAAATGAAAAGGTATAATTAGTAGAATACAAAAAGCTATATCGTTAGATCCATGGCGACCATCTCAAGAGGGCGGATTACCATTGTCTTCAAAACCGCTCAACATTGGTATCAAATCAAAAGGTATAATAAGTAGAATGCAATAAGCTATGTCATTAGATCCATGGTGGGCATCTCAAGAGGGCGGGTTACCATAGTCTTCACAACCCCTCAACATTGGTATCAAATTAAAAGGTATAATAAGTAGAATACAATACGCTATGTCGTTGGATCCATGGCGGCCAACTCAAGAGGGCGGATTACCATTGTCTTCACAACCCCTCAACATTGGTATACAATAAGCTATGTCGTTAGATCCATGGCTGCCATCTCAAGAGAGCGGATTACCATGGTCTTCACAACCCCTGAACATTGGTATCAAATGAAAAGGTATAATAAGTAGAATACAATAAGCTATGTCGTTAGATCCATGGCGGCCATCTTAAGAGGGCGGATTACCATGGTCTTCACAACCCCTCAACATTGGTATCAAATGAAAAGGTGTAATGAGTAGAATACAATAAGCTATGTCGTTAGATCCATTATTGGCATCTCAAGAGGGCGGATTACCATTGTCTACACAACCCCTCAACATTGGTATCAAATGAAAAGGTATAATAAGTAGAATACAATAAGCTATGTCGTTAGATCCATGATGGGTATTTCAAGAGGGCGGATTACCATTGTCTACACAACCCCTCAACATTGGTATCAAATGAAAAGGTATAATAAGTAGAATACAATAAGCTATGTCGTTAGATACATGGCGGCCATCTCAAGAGGGCGGATTACCAATGTCTTCACAACCCCTCAACATTGACATCAAATGAAAAGGTATAATAAGTAGAATACAATAAGCTATGTCGTTAGATCCATGGCGGCCATCTCAAGAGGGCGGATTACCATTGTCTTCACAACCCCTCAACATTGGTATCAAATGAAAAGGTATAATAAGTAGAATACAATAAGCTATGTCGTTAGATCCATTGCCGCCATCTCAAGAGGGCGGATTACCATTGTCTTCACAACCCCTCAACATTGGTATCAAAGGAAAAGGTGTAATAAGTAGAATACAATAAGCTATGTCGTTAGATCCATGGCGGCCATCTCAAGAGGGCGGATTACCATGGTCTTCACAACCCCTCAACATTGGTATCAAATGAAAAGGTGTAATAAGTAGAATACAATAAGCTATGTCGTTAGATCCATGATGGGCATCTCAAGAGGGCGGATTGCCATTGTCTACACAACCCCTCAACATTGGTATCGAATGAAAAGGTATAATAAGTAGAATACAATAAGCTATGTCGTTAGATACATGGCGGCCATCTCAAGAGGGCGGATTACCAATGTCTTCACAACCCCTCAACATTGGTATCAAATGAAAAGGTATAATAAGTAGAATACAATAAGCTATGTCGTTAGGTCCATGGCGGCCATCTCAAGAGGGCGGATTAACATTGTCTTCACAACCCCTCAACATTGGTATCAAATGAAAAGGTATAATAAGTAGAATACAATAAGCTATGTCGTTAGATCCATGGCTGTCATCTCAAGAGATCGGCTTACCATGGTCTTCACAACCCCTCAACATTGGTATCAAATGAAAAGGTATAATAAGTAGAATACAATAAGCTATGTCGTTAGATCCATGATGGGCATCTCAAGAGGGCGGAATACCATTGCCTACACAACCCCTCAACATTGGTATCAAATGAAAAGGTATAATAAGTAGAATACAATAAGCTATGTCGTTAGATCCATGGCGGATTACCATTGTCTTCAAAACCCCTCAACATTGGAGTAGTTATACAAGAGCGGTTCTGGGCCACCCCCTCATATTTGCCTTTCCCGCTCCCCCCTCAGATACCCTCACTTTGAGGTTTGTATGTATGCGTGTATAGCACACACACAACCATACCCACACACACAACCATAGCCACACACACAACCATACCCACACATACACCCATACCCACAACCTGGGGGAGGAGCCACACGCTCACACATACTTTCTATGGAAAACAGCCCTTCATATTTACTTTCCCCGCCCGAGTTATGCATCACACCACCTTGTATGGCACACTCCTTCATATTTACCTCCCCGCCCGATCTACGCATCACACATACCACCTTGTATGGCACGCCTCCTCATATTTGTCTTCCCCGCCCGATCTGTGCAGCACACATACCACTTTCTATGGCGCACCATTCATATTTTCCTATTTCGCAACATTATTATTATTATTTTCATTTCCCCACATGTGCGAAGAAACTTCAACCGGATGAGTCCAGATATGCACACCCCTACCATACCCCGATCCGCAAAGATACCTGCAGTATATTTCACAACATTATTATTTTCATTTCCCCACATGCGCGAAGAAACTTATTTCGCAACATCAGCTTTTATAAAGGGTTATCGAGGCTTTCTGGCTGTTGTTACTTAATTTGTTTATACAAGCGCAGAACGAGCGATCTAAAGCTACGGTTTCCAAGGCAGTGCGTTGACGCAAAAACGCGACGGAATTACGCTGGCGTACTTACGTTGTAATCAGACACAGGGAATATGTGTACATGGTTTCCAAAATATTTCGCGGCAGACTTGCGCTCGCATTTGCGGACGCAATTCCGCTGGAATTAAAAAGTTTTGATTCCGACGTAATTGCGTCGGCACAATCCATCGACGCAAATTAGACGTTTTTGTTTTCTTCAGTGATAAACATGGCAAATCGAGTATATTTTACTAGAAGGACGATGAATTAATAGATTTAATTAAGTTGAATCCTCCTCTTTATAATTTTAAATATAAGTGTTATAAAAACTTGTCAATAAAAGGAATATTTGGCAGGATATTGCGAAACAAATGAATAAAAAAGGTAAATCTAATTTTTTGAATATATTTATAATGTAAAGTAGTTCACGGTTTCTTTTGGCAGCATGTTTGTTTGTGCCGGGGTTCCTTTAGTCCATTCAGATTTATTTTGGGTAAAGATAATTGTGTTTTATTAAATATTTTTTCACCGGGAAATGGAATTTTCGAATTGGTGTAGGATGCAGGCTGCTACAATTAATTTGTCGACTACTTCGGGTGCTACAGAAATCGGGGTATGAAAGAAACTGAAATATTGAGCCTTCTAGCCCGTGATTGTTGATAATTGTACCTAGCTTTTGTAATATCGACTGACTTGGAGGATATGTTTTCATCATAGTCTCCCTTAAGCCAAATGCTTCATCTCCAATTAAAACATTATGCAATGTAATCCGTGTGCTTGGGATAGTCGCTGGATCAGGAAATGGAAATTCATGATTCATTTATAAGTTTTCCCATATTAGATTTTGCATAAGTAATATTTCAATGCCTCTTCTTCCCTATTTTTCTTAAACATTACATCTACAGGATTTCTTCTTATCAAGCTCAACAACAAAATATCTTCTTCATCTGCAACCTCCTCTTGTAACAAGAAAAATCCTTTTCCCAACTCCTTCTGATTACTCCCCTAGACAATTGACTGTTCCTAACTGAAATATATTTTTTTGGAAACCACACGCGACGAACTAGCGTTACGTCAATGATAACGCAAATACGCCGGCGCAATTCCGTCGCGAATTTACGTTGGCGCAATTTCTTGGAAACCGTAGCTTAAGAATAGAATATTTATCTTTCTTTCTTTCGGGCAATATGTGTATGTGTATGTGTGAAGCAGGTATCGACTTGTGATATCGTTGATCGACTGAGTGGAAGCCATGCTGTAGAAAATTTGGCTCTCAAAATTTCCCCTCGAATATTTATCTTTCTTTCTTTCGTGTTGTAGATTTGAATTCCCATTCAGGGGAAATTGGCTCTCAATATTTTTCTATAACATGGCTTGTGTAGATGAATATAATTTGATAAGAATTTCTTTGATATATTCATACATGAAAATTTTAACTTGGTGATGATGGTCTGTGTGTGTTGGTTTAATGTTTATAAAATAACAAGATCAAAATATTGTATTTATGAAAATCTTTATTTTAATTAATAACAGTAATTGCAAAACAGTTTTTTAGAATGATTTTTCTCATGATAATTATTTATTTTTCTTAGATTCTAAAATTTTATTTTTTTGTTAATGAGTTGGTTCTCACCAGCTCGTTGAGATTTTAAATTCTTTTCCCATAGGAAGTGAAGCTTCATATTTAGTGAGGGAATTTATTCACTGTTTTACAGTTTGAATTGTAAAACAAAAAATATTATGTGACCCTGAGCATAGTAGAATTTGTATGAGAATCATGTCTAAGACTGATCGGGCTAAAGAAGCGATAAGAATTAAGAATTTTAGGATGACCGAAATTAGAATTGTCCCTTGCGAAGGCCCAGGCTGTTTGTAGGTAAAAGCTTTTGCTGTTGTTGTTGTAAAGATCGAAAACGAATGTTGAGTCAGACCTGGGGTTTTTTGTTAAGGCGAACGACGAGGTAGAATTTTTATTGGAACAAGCGCCTTGCTGCTGCTACTGTTTTATGATCGCCAGTTGGAATATCATGAAAAATGTTAGAATTGATGATATTGATTCAAATAATCAATAATAATTTCATAAATGCTTATCCATATAATTCACATGTGAGAAGGTGAGCATCTAGTATAAAATCTGGGCTAATCACCATCTTTGGAATATTTTGCTCAAACCATATATGTTATGTATTAATATCAATGTTTCGGTATATGGGGGATCGTTCATTGTCTTCATGTATGTACTTGAATTCAAATACCTCAAACATTCAAGGGGATTCCTTATCTACTATATTAAACATAGTTGGCTTTATTTCGTCATTTGTATTTATTCTGATTTTTAGTTAACTGGTATTGCACAACTACTGAAATTGTTTACACAAATCTCGAAAGCACTGAAACGTGTTTAGACATATCGTTATTGAGTCGGCTTTCGGAACCATAAAGTAGTAATCTGCGGCACTAGTAAGCCGTAACCTTGAAAAAAGTAGTTGAAATTAGGTATCTGAAACTGGCCCTGCTCCTTTTTTAAAGCGATTTTTACAGCAATCGCCTCTAATTGTGTATATTGCTTCACATGCTACAAGTGTTTCGATATGCTCATGTATGTATGTGTTCATGTGACTTGTCTTAAGAGGCATAGTAGAAATTGTCCACATGGGGTTATAATTTTAGAATTTTGGTGTGGAAATACAGTTTTATATTTATATGGAACTTTTATTTATGGTTCGGTTGGTGCACCAACACCATCACCGGTGCACCAACACCAACTCTGGTGCACCAATATTGGCGTCACACCAACATTGGTGCACCAATACCATCACCGGTGCACCAGGGTGATTGTAAAACTCCTTACAAAATGGCATGGGCGGTATGGTGCACAAGCTATGATATCAAAACCTAACTTTCATAGCGCATCAATTTTCAACGATACGGACATAAGCGTCATCATCTTAAGATAAACACAATTTTGATACGTAAGCTATTCTTATCTTAATGAGAACAAGGGCGGATCCACCGTTGTGGGCACGATGGGCATGCCCACAACCCTAATAGACTTTTGACGTCACACTTTCACGGTCTATTAAGATTGATAGGCTGATGATATTATATCCTATGCCTTAATAAAATAAAAAAATATGCTTCAGACCACACTTTAGAAGTACAACTTTTTTACCCAACAACTGCCACAATTATTAAAATATTAATCAGGTAGCAATATGCAATTGATATAGGAGGTCTGTCGGATATATAGTACAGTTTCAGAAAAGTAGGCCCAACGACAGATGCAGGAAGTATAGTGACGAGCCTACCGAGGGACTTGATACAAATACAAGTACAATTTCAGAATATCAATATTTATTTAATATTTATCCTATTTAAATTAAAACCTAAAAACGAAGCAAAGGTTTTAGGATAACTGAAATATTTTCGATTGAAACTGGTCTAAAAATCGTGAGGTTCCTTATGTCGTGGTTCTTTTGTCAATATTGGGTCTGTTTAGACCCTTCGCTTCCAAGAACGTTCTTCATGAACTTTGTGAATGAAGGGAGAAGTGGGGTGGTACCTCTCATCATCCTCACTTTCCCCTTCATCCACAAAGTTCGAACCTAGTATCTGATGAAAAAATGATATTGAAATCGCCACTCAAAATCATGGGGATTTCGTTGAAGTTTTGACCTAGTAAAATTGAACCTTCAGAAGTGAAGATTGTCATGTATGAATTCCGGCAGAATGAAATCGGCAGAAGAGTACTTTCGGAAATCAATTTACAAACCTTTATTAGATTCCGTTATTAATGATTTAGGGCAGAGATTGTCTCCGGAAGTATAGATGTTTCCAAAAGAAGAAAATAGATTGTCGACAGTACAAAGGGCTTTCCCTCTAATCTTCCACATAAAAAAAAACTCCGTGACACAAAAAATTTGAACAGTTCTGCGCACCTCGTTGCCAAGTTTTATAAATTTTGTTCTATCATTTCCCCTCTTTTCATTTAAAAAGACTACAAATGCAGCAAAAACTCAACAAAATAATTTGGGAAGGGATGTGCCATAACCTTCTATATTTACAAGCCATTAACAAGGAAAATATTGAGAGCGAATTTCCGCTCAATCGGACTACAGCTCGGTGCAGTCACGTTATGTTGTTAGTGTAATTTGGAGAATTTGGGAGAATTTGGTAGTCCGATTCTCTCAATATCTATTCTTGTTTATGGCTTGTAAATATAGAAGGTTATGGATGCGCGCATGCCGAATGAATAAAGTTAAGTTATCTTTATATGTATTGAGCAGAGCTCAACAAAGTAAATCTATTCATCATAATAAGTATAATTTTACTATAATTAGGCGAAATATTTCTGATCTCTAAATTTAAAATAATTTAAAAACAACCCTGAATAATTTTTTTTAAATATACATGGGCGTTTTCATTCATAAGATGAAAGTTCTCCGCAGCCGCAAGCAACACAATCTCCCCAGGCAGAAGCGCGCATGCGACTGACGAAAAACGTCACAATCCTAGTATCAAAGTATTAAAAACACAAATTTCGTATTTTTTAATTGAAATTGCTACAAATTATTTCTGTAGCAAATATGTAAAATACAAAGAAGAAAATTTATCTCAAGCTTTTAAACCTTTTTAAGAGCTTTTTACCCCAACATGCGCTAAATGTCACGGAGTTTGAAAAGATGGGCCAAGTCAATAATGCACGTTGCGCGAGCAAATGACTTCTTCAGCAATTGGAAGTCTGTAGCTGAATAAGTCATTTGCTCGCGCAACGTGCATTATTGACTTGGCCCGATCTATACTCGACCTGTTTCAGTTTGGAGTTTTTCTACCTAAACCAAATGTTAGTGTCAGCGACTGGAATATCGATATCGAAACAGTTAAAAAAGTTTTCCAGATGTACCTACCGGCTATTCATTAACGATAATGAATCAACTGTTATAAATGAATACCGACTCTGGATGGCCAAATGGAAAAGAGAATGTGAAAACAATTTCGCTATACCAGAGGTGGTAGCTTATCTCATTGAAGCGACCAAGATTTGTACCCTAACATAAAAATTTTCTTACAAATACTGGCAACTTTCCCGGTCAGCGTAGCTACCGCAGAGAGATCGTTTTCTACTCTGTGAAGCGTAAAATCTTGGTTTCGTGCCTCAATGGCACAGGAAAGATTGTCCGGGCTCTCCTAAATATACTCAAAGATCTGAACCTGAATATCGATGATATTACCAACGCTTCCGCGAAAAAGAAACGTAAGCTTGAATTTGTAATTTAAGTAAGCACTTAAATAAAATTATTTAATGTAAAATGTATACTAGCGTTTAATTTAATTTGATATCCTTTGAAGTTGTAAAAATTTCATCAAAATCGGTTCAGTAGTTTAGAGTCTAAATGTGACATTGTGATGCGTAAACAAACACTCATTTACTTTTGTAATTTTTGTGAGCGAACAAACTAACATTTTACAGGGTAATTAGTTTACCTACTAGTGTTTGCCCACGTGGAATTATACACTGTACAAAATCTTAGTCAGGGAGTCATATATTTTGTAAACATCTCCTTTGTACGAATGAACTATATCGATCATGAGCGAGTTCATACTCCGACTCGCTCTTGTCCGATTTTCGGGTGGCTGTGCCCACAACCTTTTTTGAGGGCTGGATCCGCCCCTGAATGAGAACTATTGCCGAAGAAATCTGATGCGTCGTTTCCGGCGCTGCCGAAGAAATCTCATACATCGTTTCCGGCGTTGTGTTGAAGGTCTTTTATTATTATGATTCAAAGAAATATGCTGAGTATGAAATTGAACCCATAATCACCCACGGTTTCCGTTTTAGATAATTAAGTTTTATAAATATACTTATAACGTATACATAGGAGGGGAAAAAATTAATTTTCTTATCTCTTACCCTAACGTAAGGCCTTGCCTGCTTAGATTTAGAAGAGAAGTTATCAATCCTGTTTTAGCAGTTCAAGAAAAAAGTAGCTTCTTTTAGCAAAAAGTTTAAGTTAATTTTTATATATCAAAAGCAATGGATTTTTCATCAGCAAGCCAGTTGAATACTGATGTTGAAATATTGGAGGATTTAAATTCTCACACCTATAAACCAACACTACCCCTGAAGGAAATGGCAATAAATCATCTCTATAAAATCGTAGGATGTAGGAGACTTACAACGAAGTTTGGTCCAAAGATTGTGCTCGATTTGGAGGATAACCAGCTTTTTTTGCCGAATTGCTTCAACAATATGTCTGAGAGGGGATTCGTCAGCATCAATGAAGGAGGCTACATAAAAAAAAACTTTTAAGTGAAATGGTTTTATTTGAAATCATAAGCTGTACCAAAAACTAGAAAATAATTAGAACACAAACATGGACCTTCTTGAGATTCCGACGTCTGGTAAGAAATAATGCAATAGTAGCCGTGCTGTTTTCTTATGTCGTATGCCAAGGTACCCTTTGTGTCGCTGCGTCAACGGATTAAGTAATATTCTGGGACTTTTAACAGACTAAAATAAAAACATGGGGCGCATTTGAAATATATTGGTGGGCTTGGAAACACATTCTTCTAGACAAGTCGTTCTTATTTAATTATACAGTGGATATACAGGTTTTTATGCGCCCCATGTTTTTATTTTAGTCTGTTAAAAGTCCCAGAATATTACTTAATCCGTTGACGCAGCGACACAAAGGGTACCTTGGCATACGACATAAGAAAACAGCACGGCTACTATTGCATTATTTCTTACCAGACGTCGGAATCTCAAGAAGGTCCATGTTTGTGTTCTAATTATTTTCTAGTTTTTGGTACAGCTTATGATTTCAAATAAAACCATTTCACTTAAAAGTTTTTTTACCTATTTTTTTTATTTTCTAGTTTTTAGTTTGATTTTTTAACATTAAAAACTCCCCAATACCGATTTTCAATGGATTTAAGACGCATTTGCAAAACTCATCCGCCATTTTGTATTTTCCAATTTTGATCACAGAATCGTCATTTGTGGTCCTGAAAACCCCCAATACCGATTTTCAATGGATTCAGAACACATTGGCAAAATTCATCCACCATATTGGCGCCGTCATTTTGAATTTTCAAATTTTGACCACAGAATCGTCATTTGTGGCCCTACAAACCCCCCGATACCGATTTTCAATGGATTCAGAACACATTGGCAAAATTCATCCGCCATATTGGCGCCGCCATTTTGAATTTTCAAATTTTGACCACAGAATCGTCATTTGTGGCCCTACAAACCCCTCGATACCGATTTTCAATGGATTCAGAACACATTGGCAAAATTCATCCGCCATATTGGCGCCGCCATTTTGAATTTTTAAATTTTGACCACAGAATCGTCATTTGTGGCGCTACAAACCCCCCGATACCGATTTTCAATGGAATCGGAACACAATTGCAAAATTCGTCCGCCATCTTGATTTTTGTACAGTCAGATTGCATTGTCACGGGAGCTCAATGTGTGGGCAAAATTTCATAAGAATCGGTTCAGTAGAAGTAGACGAAAAAGCTGTCGCAAGATTTGAACCAAACAAACAAACAAACAAACAAATATACGAGGTGAAGCTAAATAAAACCATTAAAAAAACCATTAAAAAACCATTAATAAATAGAGGGCCAATTGCTAAAACCTTCGATTTAGTTTTTACTAAAATCATAAACACTAAATTTTATATGAGTAATTAAATAAAAGGATTTTTTCTCCAATTATATATTTTTCTTTTTTAAAAAACCCTAATTTATTTCCCCCTCCCCCACCAATTCCAGCAAATTTGTGTTTCAGATTTCAGATATCCAGTTGTGCACCGGTGTTGGTGTGACGCCAATGTTAGTGCACCAGTGTTGGTGTTGGTGCACCGGTGATGGTGTTGGTGCGCCGGTGTTGGTGTGACACCAATGTTGGTGTGACGCCAATATTGGTGCACCAGTGTTGGTGTTGGTGCACCGGTGATGGTGTTGGTGCAGCAACCGAACCATAAATAAAAGTTCCATATAAATCTTCTTCTTCTTCGATGGCTCTACAGCCCAATTCGAGTCTTGGCCTCCATCAGCTTCTTCCTCCAGACCTCTCTCTGTTGCGCAGCTTGCCTCCAGTTTCTGATGTTTAGGAGTTTTGCTGCATCAGCCTTACCACTGTCTTCCCACCTTGACCGTGGTTTGCCAACTGGTCTTTTGCCATCTGGTAGTAAATATAGGGCTTTCTTTGGTGTCCTTGAGTCATCCATTCTTTGGACATGGCCGGCCCAACGTAAGCGCAGTAGCTTGGCATGTGTTGAAAGTTTACACTCTTTGTATAGATCGTACAATTCGTGATTGTAGCGTATTCTCCATGCGTTATCTTCATTGGTTGGGCCGTATATCCTTCGGAGAACCTTCCTCTCAAATATATCCATCTTATCTGCGGACTTTTGGGAGAAACTCCATGCTTCACACCCATACGTAGCTACTGTGCGTATGATCGTTTTATAGATTCTTATTTTCGTTTTTCTGTGGATGTCTCTGGATTTCATTACTGGCAGTAGTGAGAAGTATGTTCTATTTGCGGCGTTTATTCTTCCTTGCACGTCTATCGTCTCATCGTTGTCTTCGCTGACTGTGGACCTCAGGTAGTTAAATTGGTTTACTCGTTCGAAGTTATATTCTCCCCAGGTGGTATTATGGTTTCTTCTTCTTCTTTCCACCCTCGACTGAATTAGAATCTTGCTCTTGTCTGCATTTATTTGCAGCCCTTTATGTTTAGCTTCATCTTCTAATTCTGTGAAGATTTCTCTAAGGTATGACAGTGATCTGGCAAGGCAGTTTATGTCATCGGCATATCCTGCCAGCTGTTTTGATTTGTTAAGCAGGGTTGCGTTCGCATCAATGTGTACTTTGCGAATTACTCCTTCTAGGCAGAGATTAAATAGCATGGGTGCCAACCCATCGCCCTGCTTTAGGCCTTGCTTGACTGGGAAGGATTCCGTCAATTCTCCTTGTATTCTGACTGCACACCTTGTGTTCTCCATTGTCATTTTTGTTAACTTAACTATTTTGAGGGGGATGTTTAGGTCCAACATCGTCGCATACATTTTTTCCCTGTCGATGCTGTCGTATGCTTGTTTAAAATCGATGAAAAGTTGATACACGTCAATGTTGTATTCCCAGCATTTTCGGAGGACCTGCCTTATTGAAAAGAGTTGATCTATTGTTGATCTATTTCTTCGGAATCCAGCTTGGTACTCACTTATTGCGGCTTCTGCATAAGGTTCCAGTCTGGCTTTGATAATGTTGGTCATTAGTTTGTATACCGTGCTTAGAAGAGATATGCCTCTATAGTTTGCACAGTTGAATTTGTCCCCTTTCTTGTGTATTGGGCAGATAATGCTTTGCTCCCATTCTGCAGGCATTTTTTCACTCCTCCATATGCAGCATAGTAGTTGGTGTATAGCTGCTGCAAGCGGTTCGCCTCCTTGTTTTATCAGCTCTGCTGGGATGTTGTCAATTCCTGGAGATTTGTTGTTTTTTAAGGCTCTTGTGGCACTTTGTACTTCTTCCATGGTTGGTACATTTGTTTCTCTGGTGTCATCGTTATGTTGTAGACGGGGTTCTGGTACACGTATGATGCTTTCATTTCCGTTCAGCAGCTCGCTGAAAAATTCCTTCCACCTTTTCTTTACATCCTCGCTGCCTGTGACTATAGTGCCTTCTTTTGTTCTACAGTCCGGAGGAGGGTTTGAAGCCTTTTTTGAAGAAGTTTACTTCCTTGTATGCTTCTCGTGTTTTGTTTTGTCTAAAGTTTTCCTCTGCCCTCAAGATGTAATTGTTGAGGAATTGTCTTTTCTTCTTCCTACAAATGTTTTTCGCTGTTCTTCTCGTTTCCTCGTAATTCAATTTCTTGCTCCTCGTCGGTCTCTCTATGTATATTTTTCTATTTTTATTTCTGGTCTCTATAGCTGTTTTGCACTCCTCGTCGTACCATTCACTGGCTCTGCCTGCGCGTTTGTAGCCTACAGTTTGCTTCGTGACATCTGTCAGTGTCGTCTTCAGACTTATCCATTTTCCCTCTACCGTGTCTGAATTATTTATGTTTGGACCTATCCTTTCTGCTAGTGTTGCCTGATACCTCTCCAATACAGCCTGTTCTTGGAGACGGTCAACATCAAATTTCTTTTGTTTGTTATTTCTTTTTCCTTGAGTGGATAGCCGACATCTGAATCTAGCTTTAACTAGGAAGTGGTCCGATTCACAATTAGCACCTCTACATGATCTTACTTGGAGGATACTGGAGGCTGCCCTTCTGTCTATAAGTATATGGTCTATTTGATTGCAGTATCTTTCGCTGGGAGATTGCCTGGTGTATTTGTGGATGTCTTTTCTTGGGAAATATGTTGAGCTGACGATCATATTTTTGCTCATTGCAAAGTCGATAACACGTTGCCCGTTATCGTTGGATGTTTCGTGGAGACTTTCCTTTCCAATGGTCGGTCTGTGCCAGTTCTCTCTTCCAATTTTGGCGTTGAGGTCTCCTATCACCATTTTGATGTCATTGGAAGGGGCCGTGTCATACGCGTGTTCGAGCTTATAATAGAAAGTGTCCTTTGTTGTGTCCGCTTTCTCTTCCGTCTCCGCATGTGCGTTTATGATTGAAAGTGTGAAGAATTTCGTTCGGAGTCGTATTGAACATAGTCGTTCACTTATTGGCTTGAACTCTATGACGTTATCTATAATCGACTTGTGTATTACGAAGCCTATTCCTAAGTGATGCTCCCTTCCGCAGCTGTAGAAAATTCTGTAGTTTCCATGGTCCATTGTCCCGTCTCCTATCCATCTGATCTCTTGTAACGCGAGTAATTTTATTTTATATCTGCTCACTTCGTCTAACAGTGACTTAACTGCTGCAGTTCTGTACATACTTCGCTTGTTCCATGTTCCGAAAATCATTTCCAGGTGTTGTTGCCGTAGTCGTTGCCGTTTATCCTGTCCGTTCCATATAAATATAAAACTGTATTTCCACACCAAAATTCTAAAATTATAACCCCATGTGGACAATTTCTACTATGCCTCTTAAGACAAGTCACATGAACACATACATACATGAGCATATCGAAACACTTGTAGCATGTGAAGCAATATACACAATTAGAGGCGATTGCTGTAAAAATCGCTTTAAAAAAGGAGCAGGGCCAGTTTCAGATACCTAATTTCAACTACTTTTTTCAAGGTTACGGCTTACTAGTGCCGCAGATTACTACTTTATGGTTCCGAAAGGGGGGTTTTAGCCGACTCAATAACGATATGTCTAAACACGTTTCAGTGCTTTCGAGATTTGTGTAAACAATTTCAGTAGTTGTGCAATACCAGTTAACTAAAAATCAGAATAAATACAAATGACGAAATAAAGCCAACTATGTTTAATATAGTAGATAAGGAATCGCCTTGAATGTTTGAGGTATTTGAATTCAAGTACATACATGAACACAATGAATGATCCCCCCCATATACCGAAACATTGATATTAATACATAACATATATGGTTTGAGCAAAATATTCCAAAGATGGTGATTAGCCCAGATTTTATACTAGATGCTCACCTTCTCAGATGTGAATTATATGGATAAGCATTTATGAAATTATTATTGATTATTTGAATCAATATCATCAATTCTAACATTTTGCATGATATTCCAACTGGCGATCATAAAACAGTAGCAGCAGCAAGGCGCTTGTTCCAATAAAAATTCTACCTCGTCGTTCGCCTTAACAAAAAACCCCAGGTCTGCCTCAACATTCGTTTTCGATCTTTACAACAACAACAGCAAAAGCTTTTACCTACAAACAACCCGGGCCTTCGCAAGGGACAAATCTAATTTCGGTCATCCAAAAATTCTTAATTCTTATCGCCTCTTTAGCCCGATCAGTCTTTGACATGATTCTCATACAAATTCTACTATGCTCAGGGTCACATAATATTTTTTGTTTTACAATTCAAACTGTAAAACAGTGAATAAATTCCCTCACTAAATATGAAGCTTCACTTCCTATGGGAAAAGAATTTAAAATCTCAACGAGCTGGTGAGAACCAACTCATTAACAAAAAAATAAAATTTTAGAATCTAAGAAAAATAAATAATTATCATGAGAAAAATCATTCTAAAAAACTGTTTTGCAATTACTGTTATTAATTAAAATAAAGATTTTCATAAATACAATATTTTGATCTTTTTATTTTATAAACATTAAACCAACACACACAGACCATCATCACCAAGTTAAAATTTTCATGTATGAATATATCAAAGAAATTCTTATCAAATTATATTCATCTAGGGGAGAGGCGTACAAAATGACATAGGCGGGTAAAATGGCACACCTACTTTTCTCGGAAACCACAGGCCTACTAGATCTCACAATGGCGGCTAAAGCTTCGCTTACTAACAGGTCGCAACCTGTGGCACCGCCAGTTACTTCCACTGGGCCGTATGGTGCGGACACGTGTTTGTTTGTTTTTTTCAGTCACGAGTTTTACTCAGGTGGATTTTGTTTCTCGTAAAAGTAAGTATTTTTTTACGTTAATTTGTTTTTATTTAGTGTTAATTTATTGTATTTTTACTAAATAACTTCGAGAATGGTTTGAAACCTCAAAATTCTAGTTACATTTTTAGTTATTGTTTTCCAATGTTCAAGGTTATGAAGTGGACAAAA
Source organism: Thereva nobilitata (assembly GCA_963855945.1). Lineage (NCBI taxonomy): Eukaryota > Metazoa > Arthropoda > Insecta > Diptera > Therevidae > Thereva > Thereva nobilitata. Next base: position 143,719,261 of record OY979696.1, read on the forward strand.
TGGCATACACCTTGTTCGGGTAAAATAGCATACTATGTCATTTGACCCACCTTGTTTTCTTTTTTCCAGATAATTAAACATCATGCCTCGCAACTATTCTAGAAAAACAGACCGACAGGGTTGGGATAAAACCTCCATGGAAAAGGCTATTGAAGCTGTAAAAAATAGTAAAATGGGCTGGTTATTGGCTTCTAAAGTGTTTAATGTCCCACACTCGACTCTTAGAAGACATGCACTGAAACAAAATAAAGTCTTAGCTCCAACTAAAAAAGGTACCTACTTAGTATTTTTTAAACATTCATGTTTTGTTAGCATGATTAGAGCGGATTCAATCACGTACCTTATTTGTTTAGGTATGGGTAGGTACAGGAGTGTGTTCACACATGAAATGGAACGAGAACTGGTAGAACATATTAAAGTACTAGAAACGAGATTGTTTGGATTCACAAGGAAGGAAGTTTTGGAATTGGCCTACCAGTTTGCAGACGTTAATAATATTCCTCATAACTTCAACAATGAAAAAAAGATGGCTGGCAAAGAATGGTTGGCTGGATTTCGACGCAGACACCCGGACATATCCTTGAGGAAACCTGAAGCGACTTCAGCTGCAAGAACTCAAGCCTTCAACAAGCCTCAAGTAGCACGCTTTTTCAACACTTACCAAGACATTATTCAGAGCAACAACATTTCTCCACATAGGCTCTACAACGTCGATGAGTCAGCTTTATCAACAGTCCAGAGACCCCAAAAGATCTTTGCTACTACTGGGCGTAAGCAGGTTGGGGCTTTGACTAGTGCTGAAAAGGGGTCTCATGTGACAGTTGTTTGTTGCATGAGTGCAAATGGCCATTTTATCCCTCCGTGTTTAATTTTTCCTAGAAAAATCATGAAACAGGAGTTGATAGACGCAGCTCCAACCGGTACTATGGGTATTGCGCAGGAATCAGGTTGGATGACAACAGCTGTATTTTTTAAATGGTTGGTGCACTTTCAGTTGTATGTAAAAGCGAGTCTTGATGACAAAGTGCTTTTGGTAGTTGATGGACATATCAGTCATAAAGGTATTGAAAGCTTAACATTCGCAAAAGAGCATGGAATCATTATGGTGTGCTTGCCACCTCACTGCACGCACCGCATGCAACCATTAGACGTATCTTTCTATGGTCCACTGAAGACCTTTTTTAATCAAGAAGTGAGCACTTGGTTAAAGAGCCATCCAGGCAGAGTTGTTACTCACTTTCAAATAGGTGCAATACTCAACAAAGCTTATGGCAAAGCAGCAACGGTTCACACTGCCGTCAATGGATTTAAAAAAACGGGTCTCTGGCCTGTTGATCCCAACATATTTCCAGATTATTTGTTTGAACCTGCTGAGACGACAAATATCCCCATGCAACAAGATCGGGTAGAGCCCGAAGAAGATTCAACGGCGGCAGAAAACCTTTGCATACCCTCGGCAGGTCCTTCTCAGGTAGAAGCAGGCAGTTCGACATCACTGATAATTGCAAGCACATCAGCCGCAGACAACCCACGTCCACTCCCAGTAGCCCAACCTAGAGACACAGCTACTGCAATACCTACGACACCCACATCATCTAAATTGATACTCCAAGACATGAATTTCAATGTTCCAGTCAGCGTACTATCTCCAGTGCCGAAAGGAACATATGTGGCTGGACAAGGTAAAAGAAAACCACGCAAGAAACCAACAGTAATGTTGTTAACTTCAACGCCAAATATAGAAGAGGCAAAAGCAAAATCAGCTCCTCTACGCGTTCCAAAGAAGAAGACGAGAAAGGTTACAAAAGCTTTGGATTTTAGTTCCGACAGTGAAAATGATTTCTCTTCCTTACAAGCTTACTCTGAAGCCGGAGATGATGATGAAGATTGTCCTTGTATTTATTGCAATGACCTCTACTCCAGGTCCAAACCAAAAGAGGTCTGGCTAAAGTGCTTGAGTTGTAAAAGATGGGCTCACGCATCATGTGCAGGTGTTCCGAAAAATACAAAGCGTTTTACGTGTGAACTCTGCATGTAATTGACTGATTTTCATAAAAAATTGGTATGCCATTTTGTCCACACCACGTGTGTCATTTTACCCGCATAGGGCGGACAAAACGGTTTTTTTCAAGTTTTAAAAAATGTTTAATAATTTTATTGTTTTTGTGTTGAGTTGATTGATTTCTATAATTCTAATAGGTAATGCACCAAAGAATACATTGGTACTTAAAGTGTTCAATATTATTAATAAATAAAGATTTCATGACTGATTTTATAACTAGTATGTCATTTTGTACGCCTCTCCCCTACACAAGCCATGTTATAGAAAAATATTGAGAGCCAATTTCCCCTGAATGGGAATTCAAATCTACAACACGAAAGAAAGAAAGATAAATATTCGAGGGGAAATTTTGAGAGCCAAATTTTCTACAGCATGGCTTCCACTCAGTCGATCAACGATATCACAAGTCGATACCTGCTTCACACATACACATACACATATTGCCCGAAAGAAAGAAAGATAAATATTCTATTCTTAGATCGCTCGTTCGGCGTTTGTATAAACAAATTAAGCAACAACAGCCAGAAAGCCTCGATAACCCTTTATAAAAGCTGATGTTCCGAATAATGTTGTGAAATATACTGCAGGTATCTTTGCGGATCGGGGTATGGTAGAGGTGTGCATATCTGGACTCATCCGGTTGAAGTTTCTTCGCGCATGTGGGGAAATGAAAATAATAATAATAATGTTGCGAAATAGGAAAATATGAATGGTGCGCCATAGAAAGTGGTATGTGTGCTGCACAGATCGGGCGGGAAGGCAAATATGAGGGGGCGTGCTATACAAGGTGGTGTGTGTGTTATGTATAGATCGGGCGGGTAGGTAAATATGAGGGGGCGTGCCATACAAGGTGGTATGTGTGATGCGTAGATCGGGCGGGGAGGTAAATATGAAGGGGTGTGCCATACAAGGTGGTGTGATGCATAGCTCGGGCGGGGAAACTAATATGAAGGGCTGTTTTCCATAGAAAGTATGTGTGGGCGTGTGGCTCCTCCCCCAGGTTGTGGGTATGGGTGTATGTGTGGGTATGGTTGTGTGTGTGGGTATGGTTGTGTGTGAGTATGGTTGTGTATGTGGGTATGGTTGTGTGTGCTATACACGCATGCATACAAACCTCAAAGTGAGGGTATCTGAGGGGGACCGGGGAAGGCAAATATGAGGGGGTGGCCCAAAACCGCTCTTGTATAACTACTCATTGGTAGGTACAATAAGCTATGTCGTTAGATCCATGGCCGCCATATCAAGAGAGCGGATTACCATGGTCTTCAAAACCCTTCAACATTGGTATCAAATGCAAAGGTATAATAAGTCGAATACAATAAGCTATGTCGTTAGATCCATGGCCGCCATATCAAGAGAGCGGATTACCATGGTCTTCAAAACCCTTCAACATTGGTATCAAATGCAAAGGTATAATAAGTAGAATACAATAAGCTATGTCGTTAGATCCATGGCGGCCATCTCAACAGAGGGCGGATTACCATTGTCTTCACAACCCCTCAACATGGGTATCAAATGAAAAGGTATAATAAGTAGAATACAATAAGCTATGTCGTTAGATGCATGGTGGCCATCTCAAGAGGGCGGATTATCATGGTCTTCACAACCCCAAAACATTGGTATCAAATGAAATGGTATAATAAGTCGAATACAATAAGCTATGTCGTTAGATACATGGCGGCCATCTCAAGAGGGCGGATTACCAATGTCTTCACAACCCCTCAACATTGGTATCAAATGAAAAGGTATAATAAGTAGAATACAATAAGCTATGCCGTTAGATCCATGGCGGCCATCTCAAGAGGGCGGATTACCAATGTCTTCAAAACCCCTCAACATTGGTATCAAATGAAAAGGTATAATAAGTAGAATACAATAAGCTATGTCGTTAGATCCATGTCGGCCATCTCAAGAGGGCGAATTACCATTGTCTTCACAACTCCTCAATATTGGTATCATATGAAAAGGTATTATAAGTAGAATACAATAAGCTATGTCGTTAGATCTATCGTGGCCATCTCAAGAGAGCGGATTACCATGGTCTTCACAACCCCTCAACATTGGTATCAAATGAAAAGGTATATTAAGTAGAATACAATAAGCTAGGTCGTTAGATCCATGATGGGCATCTCAAGAGGGCGGCTTACCATTGTCTTCATAACACCTCAACATTGGTATCAAATGAAAAGGTATAATAAGTAGAATACTAGAAGCTATGTCGTTGGATCCATGGCGGCCAACTCAAGAGGGCGGACTACCATTGTCTTCACAACCGCTTAACATTGGTATCAAATGAAAAGGTATAATAAGTAGAATACAATAAGCTATGTCGTTAGATCCATGGCGGGCATCTCAAAAGGGCGGTTTACCAATATCTTCACAACCCATCAACATTGGTATCAAATGAAAAGGTTTAATAAGTAGAATATAAAAAATAATGATATCTCACAAAAAAAAACCTTAAAAAAGTAATTTAGAAGTTCGTGGGCGCGGAGATGATTTATTGGGACAGTTTGAAACACACTTATAACAAAAATATGTGATATGGATTAGTCAAGATGAATCGTTTTTAGCCTGAAATAACTAAACACGTGCATTGACGAACGAATTCAGTTTGGCTCAGTCTATAGTGTTTCTAATAAAATTTGATACATTTAGAAGAACAGCTAAGATTCATGCTATACAACGAACTCGCCAGCCAACTTTTTCACGGTTTCGAATAATAATATTTTATTTAGTTTATATCCCCAAAATAATGAAATTTAAAAAATAAAAAAAAACGCGTTTTCTTTCCCACAATCTCACGCATGCAAAACTTTAAGAAAAAATTGGCTAAGCGATGCTGCCTCTGGATTATTCTCTCTCTACTGTTAACCTCCGAATAGGAGATATCTACAAGTCCGGCTACGACAAGTTTGTAAAACTCTAGTAAACTCTAGTGATATAAAAGTTTAACTTAAATCAATGTTAAAGAATTATAAGATCTATTTTTTCTAAAAGTGTATTATAATAAGTGTAATCTTGTTACAATAAAAGATCATTGTGCCTACTTAAAAGTCGCGTAGTTACTCAAGTTATTAAATTTCTAACATTTTTTGGTGCCGAAACCCGGGAACCTTTCCCTAACCCTTTAGTGCGTGTTGCAAATTCAAAATGTTCATCACAAAGAAAAATAAGTGCCGTAAGCAATGAGTGCATAAGTGAAAAATAGTGAATTCCATGTGCAAAGGAACCATGCGGTTATGCTTCAACATAATCAGCCAACAAGTTCATCGCGCAAGGAGACAAGAGCTTTCATTTCCCATCTGGCATCTGATTTTTTGAGAAAAAAAACCAATTGGAAATCTGGTGAGTTCGTTCCAGTATATCAAATAACCCTTGTGAAACACAAACTTGCATTTCATTTAAAACAATTATTTTAATAATTTCGCATGCCAGTGAAATATAAATGTAATATGTGCAAATATTTAGCTCTCCGTGCATCATTGACGAAATTGCAATCTCATCGAAGCTTTTAAGTCACAGTGGGCAATGAAAAAACTGCACTCTTATGCGTTTAAGCATTAAAAGGCTCGAGAGCTTTCAAGAATTCATGCTCACTTCGGTAGGACTTTAGAGCTTTAGAACTTTTGAGCTACAGTGCGCGACGTAAAAAAAAGCAAACTCGGTTGATTATTTTTTGTGACTCTTTCGGACTATTTTTTTCGGAAATCTTTTGAATATTTTTCTGGACTATTTTATTGAAATTATATTTTTTTGACTTTTTTGGACAATTTTTTTTTCGGAATTATTTTTAAGTTTAATAGACTATTTTCAATATATTTGTGTGAACATATTTTTTAATTTTTTTCTCAATTATTTTGTTGGACATTATATTTTTTCGTATACCCTTCTTTTCGGAAATATATCGCGTATTTTTGGACTTTTTTTTGAATATATGTGAATTTCTTGAAGTATTTATGTTGAATACTAATTTTTGAATCTCCTCGACTATTTTTTTTGGGAAACAAATCTTTGAATTGTGGACTGGTTATTTGATTTTTTGAACTTCGGACAGTTGTTTCGCAAAATACTTTGAATTTTCTTTTGGACGATTTTGTTTGGTATACTTTTCTGACTTTTAAATATCTTTTGGTGCATCGGCCGGTCGTTTTGGTGCATCGAGCATTCTCTGCTGTCAAAATAATTTGAAAATCAGTATCAAATACTTACCAGAAGCAGCAGTGTCCCATGAACCCCTTGGAAACCATCCCAGAAGAGCCATTAGCAACGGATATGATGGACAAATTACGAGAAAAGCTTACTCTCGCGAAGGAAAGAATTGAAAGATTTATAGTAAACTCTGCCAAAACTGGTAAGACCAGGCGTACTCGGGAGTTTCTTTCTATACGGGTACAACTACTCGAAAAATTCAATTCCAGATAGCTTACGAAGAACTCTACGAAAACTCTACAGCGGAAACCCTGAGCAACGACGAATACTTCTCAGATGACATTTTCTCTAAAATTGAATGTGACTACATAGACGCGGGGCAATGGTTACAAGAACAATTAACCGAGCTCAATCCCTGCCATACCCCAAACAATTTGGTCCCTAATTCCACAGCCTACACACCGTCAACGAGCCTATCGATAAGGCTACCAAAGATAAACTTACCCTCGTTTAGCGGTGCTTATTTGGATTGGCCGTCGTTCCACGATACCTATGTATCGCTTATTCACAACAATGAATCACTAGGAGATGTGCAGAAAATACATTATTTAAAATCTGCTATCACTGGTGATGCAGCTAAACTTATTCAACATTTTTCGTCAACAAGCTCCAACTACCGTGCGGCCTGGGGTATTATAAAGGATCGATATGATAATACGCGAGTGCTTGTCACGGCCAACCTACACTCCCTCATCAGTCTGCGGCCTATGGTAGCTGAATCTCCGGCTGAACTCCAACGAGTTGTCGATAATTTCAAACAAGTAGTACGAGCCTTGGAAAATTTATCGCGTCCTGTGGACCAATGGGATGATTGGCTAACTTACTTCCTCGCCAGCAAGCTTGACGCGACTACTCGGAAGGACTGGGAGACCTCCCTCAGCTCTTCAACTGATGTGCCTACATATACCTTTCTTTCAACGTTCTAAGAAAGACGTCTACAAGCACTTAGTGCCATCAAGGACATTCCAACACCGGCAACTTCGCGAACTAATCCTAACGCCACTCCATACAACTATCAAAGTAAACAGAGATTTGTGAGAACAGCTGTGCAGTCACATCACTCCACCGCTGCTGCCCAACGGACTTGTGTCAATTGCCACGGGAAACATATCCTTCTGTTTTGCCCTCAATTCAGAGCGATGTCTGTGGAACAAAGAATTGCCCTCTTACAAAGGAAGTCAGCCTGTAGCAATTGTCTGAGCCCGAATCATCCGAATCATCGTGTGAGCCAATGTCCGTCAACAAATAGGTGCAAACTTTGTCATCAAAAGCATCATACGAGAATTCACCAGCCGTCTCAAGGACCAGAAACCACTCCTGTCAGTGCATCACCTGAAGCTCAGCATCACGCAACTCTCGCACACTTATCAAACTATAGTCGAGGTCCCTCATCCAATTTATTGGCAACAGCAATTGTTTTAATTCAATCTGGAAATGGTCGACAATTGAGAGTGCGTGCTCTGCTAGACCAATGTTCGGAGCCGAGCTTCATCACGTCAGCTTTAGCAAGCTTATTAAATCTGAAACAACAAAAGGCCCACGTTTCAGTTTTCGGCGTTGGGCAAACCGAAACAGGCGTCGCCCATTCATTTGTCGAACATGAAGTGATATCGTTACAAAATCCTGCTCATCGATATTCTGTCCAGTCTTTAGTACTTCCTACTTTGACCAATCTGATGCCATCTCATCCAATCTCCTGCCAGGATTGGCCACACCTACGCGGCCTACCTTTAGCTGATCCTTGCTAAGCCCTCAACAATCGACCTTATCTTAGGAGTTGAGGTCTACAACGACATCCTACTGGAGGGACTACGCCGAGGCCCACCTGGGTCACCCACAGCGCAACTTACAACCTTAGGATGGATTCTGTCAGGACGGGCAGCCCAAACCAAGCCGACAGCGCAACCCACATTAAGCTTCCATGTATCCACAACCGAAATAAGCACACTTCTCAGACGTTTCTGGGAAACTGAGGAACCACCCAAAGCTACACGCCTTACTCCTGATGAAGGTCGTTGTGAGAATCACTCCGCTAAAAGCCACTACAGGGACATACGGGGTCGGTATGTTGTTCGTCTCCCCATGAAATTGCCTGCTAGTTCCTTGAGATCTTCAAGAGAGGCTGCCGTGTCCTCATTACTCCGAATGGAACGTAAGTTTGCACACAATGCCGAGGTTCAGGAATTGTATTCGAAATTTATGGAGGAGTACCAAGACTTAGGCCACATGGAAGAAGTTGCAGACGAAACCACTCAAGAGGCTACGTATTATCTCCACACCATGCTGTACTGAAGCCCAGCAGCACCACCACAAAACTGCGCGTGGTGTTCAACGCGTCGCAAAAAACGTCGTCTCGCTTATCCTTAAATGATGTGCTTCACGTAGGTCCCAAGCTTCAAAATGATGTTGCTGCTGTTATCCTGAAATGGCGAATGTACCCTCATGTTCTTACAGAGGACATTGAGAAAATGTATCGACAAATATCTGTCGAAAAAGCCGATACCAACTTGCAGCGAATCCTCTGGCGCCCCTCAGCATCACTTCCTATTAAATGTTATCGTTTGCTGACGGTAACTTATGGTACCTCCTGTGCCCCCTATCTTGCATGCAAGGCTCTTCAGCAGCTGGCAAATGATTACTCTAAGGAGCACCCTGCAGCTTCCAGGAAAATCAAAGACAATTTCTACGTAGATGATGCTCTCTTTGGAGCCTATGATGAGACCACGGCACTGGCACTTCGTGAAGAACTCTCCAGACTACTCAAGAAAGGCTGCCTCAAGTTGCGAAAGTGGCTATCAAATTCCAACTTGCTTCTACAAGGATTAGCACAAGAAGATCTAGCGCAGCCCACGTCACTCAAACTCGTGACTGACTCCTTAATCAAAACAATTGGTATTGGCTGGAACCCATCGTTGGATGCGTTCACCTTCAACATCAACGTTTCGGATTCGTCCTCATCCACTAAACGCTCTGTTTTAGCAGACATCAGCCGTCTTTACGACCCTTTAGGATGGTTATCTCCAGTTACCATCACCGCGAAAATCTTCCTTCAACAATTGTGGTTGGCCAAACTCGATTGGGACGATCAGCTGCCTCATAATCTTCATGAAACCTGGATAAAATATAAACGAGATCTAAGGTACATAAATCAACTTCACATAAGTAGATGGATTGGTGTGACTCTCGGACCGCTGGGCGTTGAACTGCATGGATTCAGCGACGCCTCACTATCCGCATATGGAGCTGCAGTCTACTTGCGTGTAGTTCACGACCATGATACATGTCAAGTCTCATTACTTGCCGCCAAAACTCGCGTAAGCCCGCTCAAAACAGTATCGCTACCAAGGCTAGAACTATGTGGAGCTGCTCTGCTTGCCGAATTAGTATCATATACTAAAGCTACATTAAACCTCAGCACCGTTCCTGTACACTTGTGGTCAGACTCAAATATCGTCCTTGCGTGGCTGCGAGATCATCCGTCCAAGTGGAAGGTGTTTGTTGCCAATCGTGTGTCCCTCATCCACGAAAAGGTACCCGAGGCCACATGGCATTACGTTCAATCTGCCGACAATCCAGCTGACTGCGCCTCAAGAGGAATACCAGCTACAGAATTGGAACCCCATACCTTGTGGTGGTCGGGACCCCAGTGGTTAAGACAAGATTCTACATCATGGCCGCAAACTCCAGCATGTCCCTACAACGACGACCGTCTCAAAGAGGAAGACGACAACCAGAACGAGACACACACCTTCTCCATTCAGGTCAACCAGCTCACACATCAATTACTACAGAGATTTTCAAACCTGATGAACTTATCAGAGTGACAGCACTTTGTCTACGCTTCATGCACAACTGCAGGTCAAAGCATTCTAGAGATACAGGCACTCTCAGCCTTAATGAACTTGACCTTGCCCTCACCCTCTGGATTAAACTAGCCCAGACAGACGTTTTCTCCAAAGACATTGCATGCCTTAAGGGCAAAAGGATCTTACCACCAAATAGCAAGCTCCGAAGCATGAATCCATTTCTTGATGGCAGTGAAATACTACGAGTTGGTGGCCGCCTTAAGCACGCTCCTATACCTTATAATGAGAAGTTTCCCATCATCCTGCCAACACAACATCATCTGACAAGACTAATTATCCATCAGGCTCACACAAACACCTTGCATGGTGGGGTACAAGCTACTTTACAACATATACGGAACAAATATTGGATCTTGAACGGTCGGAGTGTAATTCGGCAATTTGTACGATCTTGTGTAGTGTGCTGTCGCTACAGAGCCACCACAAGCAATCAATTGATGGGAGATCTACCAGCTGATCGTTTATGTCCAACCAAACCATTTTTACACAGCGGGATAGACTATGCAGGACCGTTCGTCGTCAGGCTGCTGAAAGGGCGAGGCCATAAACTGACAAAAACCTACGTAGCTGTCTTTATTTGCTTCACTACTCGAGCCATACACCTTGAACTAGTGATGGACCTGAGCTCAGCTGCATTTGTTGCAGCATTTCGACGTTTTGTAAGTCGCCGTGGACGCTGCGCGAAATTATACAGCGATAACGCGCGAAACTTTGTTGCTGCCGACAAGGAACTGTCACGCCATCTACGACAGCTAACCTCTGCCTCATCCCAAGTGCGCGAGATCTTCATTAATGAGGGAACAGAGTGGCATTTCATTCCTACCGCCTCGCCACATTTCGGAGGATTGTGGGAGGCAGGCGTCAAAGCCTTTAAGCACCACTTCAAGCGCATCGTTGGAGCGCACACACTCGCGTTGGAAGAAATGCTTACCTTGCTAGCGCAGATAGAAGCGTGCCTGAATTCAAGGCCCTTGAATGCCTTTACAGATGATCCTGATGATTTAACGGCGCTCACTCCAGGTCACTTCCTGGTGGGCGAACCTCTCTTATGTGTGCCTACTCCGAGCACTTTAGACACTTCCTTAAACAGGCTGAACCGTTGGCAACTGGTCCAACACATGCAAGAGCAATTGTGGCGTCGTTGGAGTAAGGAATATATGCACAATTTGCAATTGCGTTACAAGTGGCAGCGCAAACAAGCTCCAATCAATCTTCATGACCTTGTTGTTATAAAGGAGGACAATATGCCACCGTCTAAGTGGCTTCTTGGGCGCATCGAACAACTCCATCCAGGTCCCAATGGTCATACACGTGTGGTGACGGTCCGTCACAAAAATGGCTACGTTAAACGTGCCATCACCAAAATCTGTGTCCTCCCTGTCCGTCATGCCTAATGCTAACTCATTCTACTACGCCCCCGAATATCAGAAACGAATAATAGGATTACGCTACCACGCTACGCTAGTTGCAGCGCTTGATATCGCATGGCGGGCGGATCGTGCTCAATTCTACTAGAGCCGTCATCTACTGAGTCGTGACATCGCACGAGGCGGGCGGAATGTTAAATGTTCCACTAAAACCTTACATCCAGGACATCGTTTCTTCCAACGCTTCGAACGCACTCTTCACTTAATCTTTCTAATTACCGTTGGATTTTGGATTATCGCTGGCTAAGCGATGCTGCCTCTGGATTATTCTCTCTCTACTGTTAACCTCCGACTAGGAGATATCTACAAGTCCGGCTACGACAAGTTTGTAAAACTCTAGTAAACTCTAGTGATATAAAAGTTTAACTTAAATCAATGTTAAAGAATTATAAGATCTATTTTTTCTAAAAGTGTATTATAATAAGTGTAATCTTGTTACAATAAAAGATCATTGTGCCTACTTAAAAGTCGCGTAGTTACTCAAGTTATTAAATTTCTAACAATCGGGATTCTGGACCAAAAGTCTCCTTACAAATTTATCAATTATATTTTTTCCATATAAATACAGCACACCCGAATTTTTTTATACGCGAATTTTTTTATATGACCATCGCTTATCTTTTTCCTTACGTTTCATACAGACTGAGAACTTTTGGTCTAGAAACTTTTTATATGACCAGCGCTTATCTTTTTCTTTACTTTTCGTACAAAATGGGGACTTTGGCCTAGAAATTCCATCAATTTTTTCCATACAGAAAGGGACCCGCGATTTTTTTTTATATGAACACCGCTTATCTTTTTTCTTACGTTTCATACAAAAAGGGGATTTTTGGCCCAGAATCCCCATATTTATACTACTAAACAGGAAATGAAGGAGAGTACATTCGAAATTTTGAATAAATTAAATTACACTTCAACCTTTTTTAACGGAAAGGGCAGCTCTCTAGTTTAGAATCCACTCAATTAAATGTATCGAAATAAAAGCGATTTCCTCGTAGACAAGATTTAATCTGCTACAAAATCAATTGATCAATCTTTATCATGCTAAACTTGGTCTCAACATTTCTACTCGTTACATTATTCTATTTCCTGGGTTGTGTTGCTTTGCGAAAATTTAAGGGCTGGCTGTCAAATAAAGTACGTCACGCGCCAGACCATACTCTCATCAACGCACGTTTCAGTTTAAACAACCCCATGCACTTTGGTCATAACGCTTTCCCTGTTTGGCTGCCCCATGTTGCAAACGCTAAGCGAGGAGGGAGCAATCGCAATAAAAAAGAAAACCCAAGTGCAGAAAGGGAGATTTAATCTCATCACGGCCTGTAATTGACTTTTACGCTTCCCTGATTGAAAAAAGGAGGCTCATGCATAATGCAAGGAAATGTCCTCACTCATATTAGTGAAGCGTGACTACGAACTTTTGACGAAATCAATAAATAGCTATGGCTTCGATTTATTTTATTATATTTATAATCAACACAAACCTGGGATGTAGCGTGTTTGTGAAATTACTGATTCTGTTTTTTTGTTGCTATAAGAAATTTAGTAAATTGATAGTAGTCAATAAAGCAGATATAACCGCAAGGATTTATTCTTAAAACATATCATTTCTACCCTCACTTGATAAAAAATTAGCAGAGATTGGTTTGGGACATTGGCATTGGCAATAGAAAAGTAGATGTGAAATTAGTATAATCCTTCTTTACCCCTCTTGAGAGCCTAGTTTCCACAGCAGCTTTCCATCGGACTCTGTTTTGAGCTATTCTGTCCAGGTTCTATTAGGATTTTCGATTTCCTTCATTTCCGTTTTGCTCCAGGCGTTTTTAGGTCTACCAACACCTCTGCTTCCCTACAAATTACAATCGGGGGCTGCTTTATTGTTATTGTTCTATTCTGTCTTCGCAGTATGTTCCATAATTTTGTGTTTTGTTATTTTTCTAACCCAAAAAATTGGAAAACTTGTATCTTGTTTATATCCGTCTAGCTTATAACCCAGATTTCACTGCCATGAATTAATACAGAGTTCATGCATGAGTTGAATATATTTTATTTTATATTTCTAGATATTTGTGATATTCATAATCTGTTGGAAGAACCTCAGTCAAATTTTCCCGCGGCACTTTCTTCAAAAAGAGTTTTTCTATAAAATTTATTTTCAGTTTTTCGCAAAACTCATTAAAAAGAACAAAAGTTTAAAGAATTTGTTTTTAGTGTAATTGAAGTTGTTACGAGTGAATTTTCAATGAAAAAAAGAGCAATGAAGTGTGCAGATTCAATTTCACTACGCTAAAATTCTCCGTGGGGCCTTCCTGTAGTTTTATATTCTAAGGTCTCGATCATTGCGCGAATATTATTTTTTTCCAGAAGCTTCTAAAAGCTTTGCCTTTAATAACCGTTTCTTCCCTAATAGATGGCGTCAATAGTTTTTAGTACATAAATCAGTACAAACGTCAAGTTCTAAAGTCGTTACAAATAACAGTTGTCTCCAAGCTGTAATAGATGGCGCATAAATCATCACAATATTCTTGGTCCTTTTTATACGCTACATATTAGCTTCACCTGTATGTTGTATGTTGTATGTTTTAGGTAAACAAATCTTGCAACTTGATTTTGACATACTTCCGTATAACCGATCAACCTCAAATTTTGCACATATGTATGCGTGACAATGCAATCTGACCATTTTGTAAAAAAATCAAGATAGCGGTTGCAAGATGGCGGCCAAATTTTGCAATTGTGTTCCCCGACCCCCCGCCATGGGTATCAAATGAAAGGGTAGAATTAAATATTAAAAATTAAATTAAAATTAAAATCAGAATTAATATTAAAAATAAAATCAAAATTAAAATTAAAATAAAGATGAAATTTGAAAGTAGAATTAAAATTAAGTTTGAAGTGGGAAGGGAGAGAAATAGAGATAGCAAGTTAGAAGAAGAAGATAGAAAAATTAATGCATGTCTTCTGAGGCTGTGCTCATTCTCTGTATGTGGTTTGGAAGATTATTCCATATTCTGAGGGTATACACAAAGAAGGAACGCCTACCAATTAGGGAAGTGTGAGTCGGAATCAGAAATTTGATGGATCTCAAGGATTGCACAGGAAAGAGGAAATCAGGAAGGAAGGGATTTTGGTATAAAAACCCTTATGCAAGAGAAGTAAAGCCATGAGATCGAGGAATGGAAAGAGGTCACAACCCAGTAAGAATTTTGGACACCCGATACATGTTTAGATGTTCTCATATGAAAAATGAACCTAAAGCTGGAATTATACTGTTGTGTTGTGGCACTCTATGGGCGGGTTTAGGCCGAAGTTAATTTAACTGAGCTAGGCAAGTTAACAACGGCATAAACAGCATTTTTTTAGCGCTGTTAGCTAACTTATTTCTGCTTTTTGGCTTAGCTAAAATTTAGCACAGTCAAACTGAATTGACGTTTGCTTGTAATTTTTTGTTGTAAGCAAATAATTTAGAAATATTTCAATACAGAATGAAGATTTTATAATTATTATTCATTTTTTAGCTTTTTATTATTTGTAAAATAGGAAATGTTATTATTTTTGCCTGTTATTAGCTGTAAAATGAGAATTGTCAAATGGCATGCTAGAAACGGTGCTAAGTTAACAGCGCTAATTTAACAGAGTTAAAAGTTCCCTCGCAGCCGTCCACACATCTGTGGTGTGTTGTGTCGCGCCAAAACCCCATCCATCGCTCTGTCAAAATCAGGAACGCCAGATCGGGAACACAACAGAACGCGCCACACCACAACACACCATAGTAATGTAATCAGCCTAATATAAAATATATGAATAAGATCACGACACACGGCGCCACAACACACCACAACACAATAGTGTAATTCCGGCTTAAGGCAATCATTAAATGCCACTTTCAGACGCTGGCGCACGATGAATAGGTGTTCGAATAGGTGAGGATAACAGACTTTTGCGAAGTGTGGCATAGATCTTAGAGAGCAGCAATGAGACATGATTGTAGCAGGAGAGTTTGGAATTGACTAATACCCAGGTTTTTTGGCGCAGTCAACGATTTGAAAAGCAACATTGTTAAGAAAAAGAGGTGGAAAACTATTCGGAGACAGCGAGTGACGACTAAGGAAAAGTGCTTGTGTTTAAAAAATGTCTACAATGTTAATCAAATGGGTGATGTCAAAATAAAGCGTTTTTAGCATTTTGAAATAAAACACTTTCAAAAGCTGAGATTTGCAGTGATAAAGCCTGTCCCAGGGCGGATCCACAGGGGGGGCGATTGGGGCGATCGCCCCCCCTAAAATAAAAAAAATTAAAGTTTTTTTATGAGAAATATACTTAGTAGTAAAATTTTCAACTTTATATTTGAATTTTAAATGAAATTAATAACTAGAATTTTTACTTTTATTTATTATAAATTTAATAATCAAACTTATAAAATAAATTTATAGAACAAAATCGATCCTATGTTTTCTAGTATTGGCGTATCTATCACTAACACTGGGTGCCTTCCATTTAGACACAGGGGACACAGTATTACACTGTGTCCAACACAGAAGTGTTCCATCAACGACACAGCCGGGCACAATAAAGACAATGCTACGAACATTCACGAATTGAAATATGATCGTAAATTATTAATCTATAACAATTTCATTTTTAAGATTCCCAGCATTTATAAGATGTCTGATGATTAATTTAAAGAACATAAAATTTACGATTTTCTTGTCAAACAAAAATGAAAACGAGGAAAGTGCGCTGTGGCGGATTTTTCATGTACTTAAGTGTTCCATTTGGTCTTACACAGAACGACACAGAGCGACACGCTGTGTCGGACACAGTTGTCTTTCTGTGTCTAAATGGAAGGCACCCACTATCTGTATTAATTTGTATATTCCAAAAGCGAAAGTTTTCTGCGAATTGTTTTCTTTTAAGGTGATGGAGCAATTCAAGTAATTCACGAACATGCATAAAAATGGTTTTTTAAAACATTATAGATAAATGTGCATTTACAGCCTCAACCTCTTTTTCATTTCACTCAGATTTCATTTTATTTCTTAGACATATCCCGAAGTAGAAGCATTCAAACAGTGTACTTAAATAAATATTCACAAGTTCATTGACATATAAACATTACAAATAATAAATATCCTTAAAATTTTTTATTACTCAGATCGCCCCCCCTAAAAAACTTTTCTGGATCCGCCCTTGCCTGTCCGTGTATAGAATAATGATATCACTGGTTTATTGCAGGTGGTTTAAGAGTGAGTGATAATAAGATGATTGGTTAACTTCAGGAATGGTAAAGCAGCGGCCGATGTAGCTCTCTCCGAACTTCTTTTCAGGTGGTCTCTGTTTCCTCACCAGTACTCCGTGTCCGCCTGGATGGGGGCGCCCTTGTACAGGTAAGTGGTGATGCAAAGTAGCTAGGTGGTACCTCCAGGGTTTCCCCATACCACCAACCCCCCTAACAAGCAGCCTTTCTCTGGAGGCCCAGGGTACTGCCTTGAGAGTGTGTGTTTAGCCTATTGGTAAAAATTTTGTGGTTATTGTGTGAGGGTCTGGGGTTGGCCTCTTCGGACACCCAACCTGAGGCCGCATAACAGTGCCCTAGGACCTGGGTCCACCTTGTAGCGTTTGGAGAAAGGCACCAGGACAGCCTTATTTGCGTTGATTGAACGACCCTCCGCGGTACACTATCTTTAAACTTCTCGGAGTGCTGTCGCCTAGACTGTCGTCAACCAACAGAACCATCAAGGCACTTTAATAACAATGGATGTCACCAAAATCAGGGACCCCCATTTAATTGTAATAATAATAATCACCATCCAAACCAACGACCTCAATTCCAAGGTAACAACCGAAACCGAAAAGCCAATACCCCATCGTCGTCCAACGCAAGACCCAAGGGTATACCCAAAAATGGTGCAATCCCGCACACTATACCGAAGGGAAAACGGGCAAAATTTAAGTTACAACTAAAGCAAAAGGAAATCGAGACCCTCCACCAGCTGAGATACATATACCCGGACTACGAAGATCTGGACCCTGAGCGCGAAACGCGCCTCAAACAGTTAGACGAAGAACTCAGTTTCGATCACCCTCTAACAACCGCCGAGAAAAAATCCATACAGAAACTCTGTCACGAATATGCCGATATCTTCCATTTAAAAGGGGACAAACTTTCATACACAGAAGCCATAAAACACGAAATCCCCATGATCTACGACAAATTTATAAACCAAAAAATGTACAGGTTGCCAGAGACCCAAAGACAGATCATAAACGAACAGTTGGAAGAAATGTTGGAAAACGACATCGTCCAACCAAGTAGAAGTCCGTGGAACTCACCCCTCCTAGTGGTGCCCAAAAAATCGGGCCCCGATGGCAAGAAAAAACGGCGCGTGGTTGTAGACTACCGCAAAATAAACGAAAACACAATAGGTGACGCATACCCGCTGCCACGAATCGAGGACATCCTAGACCAACTCGGTCACTCGAGATACTTCTCCACCCTCTACTTGGCCATTGGCTACCACCAGGTATTGGTGGAACCACAAGACCGCCCCAAGACAGCCTTTAGCACGAATTATGGACATTATGAGTTTAAACGCATGCCGTTCGGGCCCCGGCTACGTTTCAGAGACTAATGAATTGTGTCCTCACAGGCCTGCAAGGCTTCGAATGCTTTGTCTACCTAGATGATATAGTCATCTACGGGAAGAATCTCGAGGACCACAATTCAAAGCTCCAACGGGTATTCGACCGATTGAGGGAAAACAACCCCAAATTACAACCGGAGAAATGCCAGTTCCTAAAGAAGGAAGTAGGCTATCTGGGTCACGTATGCTCCGAGGAAGAAGCCCTCCCCGACCCCAGAAAGACAGAATGTGTCCACAGTTTCCCGGCGCCACGAACAATCAAGCAGGTACAGTCATTCCTAGGTCTCGCCAATTACTATAGAAAATTTATACCAGATTTTTCCAAAATAGTACGCCCTCTAACGAATTTGCTAAGAAAGAGCGTGAAATTTTCTTGGACACCGAAATGCCAGGAAGCATTCCAAACGATAAAGCGTTCCCTAGTCTCCCCACCACTGCTGATCTATCCTGACTTCGACAAACCGTTCAACCTGATAACGGACGCCAGCAGTGAGGCACTCGGAGCAGTGCTCTCCCAAGGAGACGTAGGCAAAGATTAGCCCATAGCATATGCAAGTCGCACTCTAAATAAGGCAGAACGCAATTACTCCACCATCGAGAAGGAGTTGCTAGCCATAGTATGGGCCGTAAAAAATTTTAGATGCTACCTAATGGGTCGTAAATTCACGGTCTACACAGACCACAAACCCCTCAAGGGCGTTTTCAACGTTAAAGACCCGACCACCAGACTGGTGAGATTCCACCATAAACTGTCCGAATACGACTACAATGTAGAATATAAACCGGGTAAATATAACACGAATGCTGACGCTCTCAGCCGAATTCCTCAAAGAGCAGAAGAGCCCAATACCTTCACGGTGGAAGCTCTAATCCATCGACCCGGTGAGACCCCACCAATACTTCCAGAAAGTGGGACTAACTCGCCCCCTACTGAGGGGCTGAAACAATGTAATGCGCTCACAAGGGCTCAGGCACAGAAGATGCAGGACGACGCTAAAGACCAAGGCGCCCCAACTCCAACAGCCCCCCATATCGACGAAGGGCCTAACGATCTCGAAACTGAAGGACCCCAACCTGCCGAAGCCTCCCAAAATAGCTCCATCGCGCTACAAAAAAAAATCGAGGTAATAACAAGTCCGGAAGAAATAAATACAATACTAAAGGACTACCACGACTCCCCCTTCGGTGGACACCAGGGAATCGTCAAAACCTACAACCGAATTCGCCGAAAGTATTGCTGGAGACGAATGTTCCGCGACATAAGTCGGTATGTCCGGAAATGCAAAAAATGTCAAACCATGAAGGCCTCAAGGCAATTCAGAATGCATATGGTTATAAGGGACATCGCAGAAAATCCGTTTGACAAGGTTTACTTGGACATCGTGGGGCCACTGGAAGAAACCATTTCAGGAAACAAATATATCCTAACCTTCCAGGATAACCTGACTAAATTCGTCGACTGGTATGCCATGCCCAATGCGGAAGCCCAAACGGTGGCACAAATTTTCTTCGACGAAATCGTCACGCGACTTAAGTTTCCATTGACTTGGAAACATAAAAAAAATATAATAAATAAAAAGACACTACTTTGATTTTTAAATGTTAACAATCTTTATTTTAAGACAATAACTGAAAGCGTGACTGACTCGTTTTATAATCCAAACTAGAGTGACTTCTTACAAAATTTTATATGTCTTACTTGTGAGAAAAGAATTTATTATTTCACAATTTCAGAAGGAAATTGTCTAGACTGAAACCTGAGATTTTTTGGTGAATGAGGTGATCTAAATCAAAAGCGTTTACCTTGAATAAGTTTACAATTTTGCTAGTATGACAATTTCTGAAGGAAATTGTCCAGACTAAATTCTTAAGAAATAAATGGAAAAAATGTAGAGTAGTTTATGTAGGGTATGTAACTCCTTCCCCCTTAGAGTGAAGCGAAGGCCATAGGAACTGAGGGCTGAAGCTTGTGGTCGCTGCAACCGGAAATGTCTGTTGAATGGATGATGGGGTCCTGTTGATGGTCCATCTGGTGTTAAAGCGATGCCTCCATACAAGATAACATATCATGGCCAGGATTATAACAGATATTGTTGACCAACTGAAGTATATTATGTCGCTACGTTGTTTGGTTCTGATTTCTAGGACATCTAGGGCTTCCTTCGTTTGGAACTGATATCTTTGGAATTTTTGCAGGCTAAGTTTCTCAGTTGTAGATTTTGGGAGTATTTTGTTGAAGATGATCGGGTGAATGTAGGTTTCTTCCCAATAGACGTTTGGGTTGTCTCTATACGTTATTTGGTTGATGTTGACTTCACAATCTCGGAAATTGATTAAGATGGTTCCTTTTACGGTTTGGTTTTTTACTCCACAGGTAGACTGGACGGTTATCTCAGGCGAGTTTATCAATATTATATAGTTCGGTTCTGGTTGGATGATTGCTGTGCGTGTTTCTATTTCTTCCATGTTGCAGGATGCAGGTTTGTTCTCCATTAATTTACCGATGCAGGAAGAATGGTTGAGTTTCTCTTGATGAATTGACTCCTTACAATAGAAGACTTCCTCTATCCTTGGACAAACTTCATTCAAATATTGAATATTCTGGGAGTTAAGGATAATATAGGGTTCGGATATTATTTGTTTGGTTTGATTTACAGGTATTGGGATTATATGAAATAGGGAATAATTTTCGTTTGCTAAAATTGGAACTCGAATGTTGAAAACGATATTAGAGCCATTGTAGTAAGCTTGTAATTCAAGTAATTCGTAAATATGTTCTTCTGATTTCAAATTGATGGTTTGATTGAGAAATCTGTGCCGAATGTCATTCAATTCGTTTGGACTTAATATATGTTTTGGGATAATATTTAGTTTCGACAATACTATTGCTTCTGCGAGATTCGTAAGGTGGCTTGCCAAAATGTCTATATTATAGTTTATTTGATTTAAATATTGGATATAGAGGAGTAATTTTTCGTCTGTTCTTAATCTATTTTGCTCCTGTTCTTGGTAGCGTCGTAAGTATTTCTCAATAACATCTTGTTCTCTATTAATGTGGTCTGTGAGGTTTTCAAATCTTTTAATCATCTGCTCATTTAACTTAGTTTGACTGTTCAATTCAATTCGCGTTTCCTTTTGCTTTAAATTTAGATTTTCTATTTGCTGATTTAGTTTTTCTGCGTCGTTCGCATCTAAATTCCCTGTAATACTTTTAATAACGGTGCCTAATCCGTTAATTAAACCTCTCTTAACTCGGAAACTAGGGGTTAATGATTTTAGTTTTTGTTCGGTTTCTCTTAACTTAATTTTTGTTATTTCTATCGAGCTCTTAATCTTCTCACAGTTATCTAGAGCCGTTATTGTTTTTTCTAATTTCCTAATGCTTTCTGTGTACTTTTCTAACCTTACTATATGTATGAAATTGTCGTATGTACGTATGAGTCGTGCTGTACCTAGTCGTAAAGGTAATATTCCCTGTGTGTTCGTCAAGTCCTGTATTTCGAGTTGTGCGCTCAGTACCGCTGTCAACCTGTAAATAATTTCCGTCGTTTAATTCTACTTTTATGCAGTTTCCTATTATTAGCTGTAACTACGGTTATCTTCTTATTTTGCTTAACTCTATGTGCCGTAAACCTAGGCGTAATTTTATTTCTCCTACATTCCTTTCTAAAAATTAATTCATTATCTCTAAATTCGTGGTTTTCTTCCCTGTTCTCGTTTAACTTGTCTATATTTTTACTTACTATGTTTTCTAATTTTTCTTTTATTTGAGGGTACAATATGCTTTTGTACTCATTTAATTTCATCAAATATTCGTGTTCGTTATTATAATTAATTTCCTTATTAAATTCGGAAGTCCTACCATAGAATAATTCGTACGGCGTATACCTGGTCGTCGAATGTATGGCATTATTGTAAGTTGTTACTACTTCGCTTAAAATTTCGTCGTGATCTAATTCCTGATGGGTTTCCTTATATTTTTCTAAAACTATCCTATATATTTCGGTTAATGTAGAGTGTAACCGCTCTACTGGAGCATTACTGCTTGTTTGTTGGAAACTTGTAAAATGAATTTTTATATTGTATTGTTTACAAAAATCTTTGAATATGTTTCCAGAGAACTCTGATCCTTGATCGCATACTATTTTTAACGGGATGCCGTGCAGGCTGATAAAATGTTTTAGGGACTTCATTACATCTAAACTACTACGGGTTTTTAAGGTATAAGCAGACGCGAACTTAGAAAACTTGTCAATGATACTTAAGATTATTTTATTATTAATGGAGTAGATATCTATATGGATTATATTTAACGGTTTGTCCGGTGTTTCCGGTTTTTCAAATTTTGGTTTCGGTGGATGCCTATCGTATTTGAATCTTTGGCATTTCTCACAATTGTTCACAGTTTGTGCAATTCTATTCTTCATAAAGGGAAAGAAATATTCTCGTTTCAGATGCAAGAGCGTCTCGTTAATTCCTCGGTGGTTGTTCTTTTGATGGTAGTCATTGATGATTTCGTCTTGCTCATCGACATTGGTGATATCAGTGAGAAATTCTTTGCATCTGATTAATCTATAAGCTCTGCTTTGAGAAAAATACTTGGAATAGACGTTTTGTATGTTGCGGAACGTTTCGTCGTCAGATAATATTGCTGTGAGCTTATTAGGTGCCAGGTATCTTTTAAATAAGTCAAGTAGGGATTCTTCAGTATAATTCTACATTCGTATGATACGACGTTGTTTATTACGGAAAGGGGCTTCTACGGACGTCGTAGGCGTTTCGTTTGATTTTTCGATGATCATCTGTAGATTGAACTCGTTTAGGGGTTTTTGAGATATTGGAATTCCATCATTTAGGTTTTCTTCGGCGGAATGAATGGTCGATACATCGTCATTTAGTTCATTGGCGTTAATCTCTATTTGTTTGGGATTTTCTGCAGTTAATTTTATTCTGCTTAAAGCATCTGCATTTGTGTTTTGCGTACCGCGTTTGTAAACAATCTCGTAGTCAAATTCCTCTAGCTTAAGTCTCCATCGTACCAGCTTTGAATTTGGCTCTTTTAGACTCATTAACCATGTTAATGGTTTATGATCTGTGACAATTTTAAATTTGTGCCCATACAGATATGGACGAAAATATTTTGTGGCCCACACAATCGCTAATAGTTCCTTTTCGATTGTGGAATAATTGATCTCTGAGTCCGACAGGGTTCTGCTAGCGTAACAGATTGGCTTATCGCTTCCGATAGCTCCTTGAGATAATATTGCCCCAACGGCGAAGTTGCTAGCATCTGTAGTTAACACGAACGGCTTCGAAAAATCGGGGTATTGGAGGATGGGTTCGTTTATTAGGACTTGTCTGCAAGTCTCAAAGCACTTTGTGTATCTTTCGTTGAGCACAACGTTTCTGCCCTTTTTCAGACATTCTGTAAGGGGTTTAACTAACTTGGCAAAGTCTTTTATAAATTTCCTATAATAGCCGAGAAGGCCTAAAAATGATTTTATCTCCTTTTGTGTGCGGGGGATAGGAAATTCTTTGATTGCTTGAATTTTTTCAGGGTTTGGCTTGATCCCTTCTGTGGACACTACGTGGCCCAAGAATGCAATCTCTTTATGCAAAAATTCAGATTTGTCTAACTGAATTTTTAGGTTTGCTTCTCGCAATTTCTCGAAAACCTTTTGGAGGTTTTGGATGTGCTCGTGAAGAGACGTAGAGTAGACGATAATATCGTCAAGATATACAAGACATATTTTCCCTTGGAGGTCCTTCAACACGTTGTCCATTACGCGTTGAAACGTAGATGGAGCGTTCTTTAAGCCGAATGGCATTCGAACATATTCATAGTGGCCACTTTCCACTGTAAATGCAGTTTTTGATATGTCTTTGGGGTTCATCTCGATTTGGTAGAATCCACTCGCCAAATCTAAAGTAGAGAAGTATAGACAGCGTCCTAATTTGTCTAATATCTCGGTGATATTAGGAAGTGGATATTTATCCGAAATTGTTTTTTGATTTAGCTTACGGTAATCTATGACGAGACGCCATTTCTGCTTACCGCTTGCATCCATCTTTTTGGGAACCACCCATACGGGCGAACTCCACGGAGAATAGCTGGGGCGGATGATTCTTTGTTCCAGCATATCTGTGATTTGCCTTTGAACTTCGTGCTTATGCACATATGGATACCTGTACGACTTTGTATATATCGGTTCTTCGTCGGTAGTGGGTATGGAATGTTTAATTTGGTTACTGAAGCTGAGCTGTTCGCCTTCCTTAAAGAAAAGGTCTTCATATTCTTGACATACTTTGAACAAAGCTTCTTTTTCTTCTTGATTTAAATGGTTTCCGCGAATTAATTCGTTTATTCTTTTCTGTTTGCCTATTTCGTGGATGTCATGACTGATATTAAAATTATTTACTTCTACGTAGTTTAGGACGGTGAAGGCTTCTGCCTTGAGGGGTTGTTCAATGAAGAGAATTTGATCTTGGTCTGATTGGTTAGTAACTTCGATGATGCTAAACCAATCCTTAGCTGTGTATAATCCTTCAGATACGCATAGTTTGGGTTTAATTTCAAAACTTTTGAGGAGGATATCTCCATCACGAATATCAACGGGGAGTCTTATCATTACCTTTGAATGACTGGGTATCACATGTTTCCCTGAAGAAAAATTTGGTTTAAATAGTAAGGGTAGAATAGAATTATTTGTTATCAGGGCGTCGTTAGCTAAATCGATTTGAGAACCGAGTTGTTTTAATGAATTTATGCCCAGTAGGCCATCAAAATAAGCATGAAATTTAAATATTAAAAATGAGAAATTTCCGCGTTGGTTAAATTCACTGAAAATCGGAATATTGGTACTTTTGTCTAGTGTGTATTTATTCAAAACGGTAGTTATTATTATGGGATCTACTTGCATTTGGTTACGGGGGTTTACGAATTCAGGATTGATAAATGAAGTGGATGCTCCGGTGTCAATTAAAAATTTTTGTGGGCGTCCGAAAGGGGATGATATATGGATATAGGGTAGTATATGGCCGTGTACGTTTATATCTATGTATCCTGTTGGGTCTTCGAGGCAACTCTGGGAAAATTTATTGAATCGTCTACTTCCGCAGTTGGATAGTCGTAATATTCATCTAGTTGTTGTGGATATATTCCCTTTGTCATTGTTTCAGGGTAATCGCAAGGTTGACAATAGGGGTTATTTGTCTGATTAAAGTTAAACAATTCCTCAGCATGATATTTTGGGAGATTTCTATTACTATTAGAGAAATTAGTAGAACCATGGGCGGTTGGTTGTCGGAATCTCGACTGTCCTGAGCTAATGTCCATTGGTTCTGGTTTTGGTAATCTAGACTGATTTGTTTGAGCTTGAGTCGATGCAAAATTGGACACATTATTAAATCTGTTAAATTGATTTGGAAAAGATCTATTTTGAGGGTATCCGGGGAGTACTCTTGGCGGATTCTGGAAATTATATTGTGGTCTTTGCTGGTATGAGAAAGGTGGTGACTTAATAAAAGTATTTTGGTAGCGAGGTGTTTGGAAATTCATTTGCTTTGGGGGTTTCTTGTGCAACTGCGATTTTTGGTTATTAGGATTGAAATCATATCTCATGTAGGCAATATTTTGTTCCTTTATGCAATATGATAACGCGACAGGTAGAGAATCTGGTCTCATTGCTCTTATTGTAGAGCCTAGGGGTTCTCTCAGACCTGTAAGGAATGAATTAAGGCACATTTCGGAGAATAAGTCTCTTTTCGCTTGTATAACGTTTGAGTCACTTTCATGGATTAAAATATTATTATTCATAGCGGCTTGAATTTCAATTATTTGGCTATAAAATTCTTGCATTGTTTTATTTGATTGCCTTAAGCTATGCAAGTCTCTAATCAGCGAAGTTTCACTTCTTTTATCAGAATAATGTAAGATTAAATTATTTTTAATGTTTTCCCAATTGAGCGGTGTCCCATACATGTTTAATACTTCGTTCGCGGGTCCTTCGATTTTATTGCGAATAGCCCTTAATAATATTTGAGAATAAGATGTACCGTCTACATCGCTAGTGTATTTCAAAATTTCCTCGACGTTACTAATAAATTCGTATAATAATCTAGAGTTGCCATCAAACCGGGGCAAATCTTTAATTGCATCAGGGATGCGAAGTGAATTGAATACATCAGTCGGAGACACGACTAACTGAGGCACTTGATTAGTAGCCATTGTAAAATATGGATGTAATTGAGAAGTACCGGGTTCACTACCGTAATTAATAAAATTTCCCAAATTATCGTTATAATTTTCTTCTTCACAAATTTCTCTTTCAATTAAATTTGGCTCACTACTATTTTGCGGCACTAAATCACTTTCACTTTCGTTTCCACTAATTATTTCCGAAATAGATTCTAAGCTACCAAAAAGCCTTCTTAATTTAGAATATGGTTTGGGTTTTGATTTAACGGACTTAGGATTTGGCATTAAGAAAATAATAAAAGGAAAAAAAATATTCAATACTTGACTTACATTAATCCCAGGAGGAGTATTATATTCATTGTTCGGATAGGTGATCTTGAGATTAAAATCTTCCGGTCCAGCACTTGTCGCTTCCCTCGTAGTTCACACGTTGTTCGTTGATCTTTTTTTAAAACTGGTCACCACAATTGATTTGCTTTCAATTTTGTAATATACTTTTACACGACACAGTTTTCCTGATTGATTTCGATTGATTTTCTTTCAATCTTTTTATCAATCA
Organism: Thereva nobilitata; assembly: GCA_963855945.1. Lineage (NCBI taxonomy): Eukaryota > Metazoa > Arthropoda > Insecta > Diptera > Therevidae > Thereva > Thereva nobilitata. The sequence continues at coordinate 143,746,228 of OY979696.1, forward strand.
CTTGTTACACTTAACTGATGTTCCTTCAAGTTTTCTTTGTAACGTTTTTTTTTTCAAACTACCGAACACGAGGATAGACCGTCACCTATCCTACCGACTGCGCCACTTAAGTTTCCATTGACTTGGAAACATAAAAAAAATATAATAAATAAAAAGACACTACTTTGATTTTTAAATGTTAACAATCTTTATTTTAAGACAATAACTGAAAGCGTGACCGACTCGTTTTATAATCCAAACTAGAGTGACTTCTTACAAAATTTTATATGTCTTACTTGTGAGAAAAGAATTTATTATTTCACAATTTCAGAAGGAAATTGTCTAGACTGAAACCTGAGATTTTTTGGTGAATGAGGTGATCTAAATCAAAAGCGTTTACCTTGAATAAGTTTACAATTTTGCTAGTATGACAATTTCTGAAGGAAATTGTCCAGACTAAATTCTTAAGAAATAAATGGAAAAAATGTAGAGTAGTTTATGTAGGGTATGTAACTCGCGCTACCGCATACCAAAACAAATAGTCACCGATCAAGGATCGAACTTCCTGAGTGACCTTTTTAAAGGCGTGTGTAGGCTCTTGAAAGTTAAGAAACTCCAGACTTCAGCCTACCACCCCCAGTCCAATGGTGCACTAGAACGGGCCCATAGACCCCTGATCGAGTGTTCCGTCGTGACATCAAAAACCTACAAAAAACAATAATAGTTAATCGTCACAAAAATATCACAACAACACTTAGCCTGGGATAAACAACTCCTCGACATAAATTAGCCAAAACCCGTCCATGCAGCTTCGACCACCTGAAATTAGAATCAATTTCACCACAAAGAAATAAGTCAAATGAAAAATACAAACCTGACAACACTAACAAGCCCTCCTCAGCATATCCCACTGGTGTCCAAATTCCTGAAATTATATGAAAATAAATTAAAATAACTAAAAACTAAATAAATCCCATATTACCTTGCTAAGCAGCTGACCGAAATGTCACAATGCACTAATACAGCATAAAGCATCGCCCCACTACGAAATTGCCCCGCCAGATTGCTATATCCATTGTTGGCAGAGAGATAAATATCGGGGCACGTTGATCAGAAAATTCAGATCGCATTCGGACTTCTACGTGAATTGAAGTAGAAGAAACTCCAGCTAAAGGCTCGTGATCTCAAATCTTGGTTCTATCAGTCGTTTTGAGCTGATAGAAATTTCTACTAATATCAGTTGTATTGAACTGATATAAAATCTTGGTTCTATCAGTCGTTTTGAGCTGATAGAAATCTCGGTTCTATCAGTCGTCCTGAGCTGATAGAAATTGCTGTTAATTAATATCAGTCGTCCTGAGCTGATAAACTCTCGAACCCAAACCCCGCATTAACCCTAACTCTTGATCTTTTAGTTGGAACACGAACCACGGGTTAACTTTACTAAAGCATCATTCCAGCAAACAGGAGTCGGATTACACCGGAATTAAGCGGATTGAAAAGTAGAATTGGACTTGAAGCCCACGTCAATTTATGTTTAAAGGAAAAGAAAAATTGTGTACGAATTTGAAGTAATAATAATTCTAAAGTGAATTTATAAGTTAACGTAAATTTTACATGAATTTGAGCTAATCGAAATTGAACTTGAAATTTGCATGAATTTAACCGTACTTGAATTGTATACTGAATTTAACGAACAAATTATACCGGAATCACGAAGATTGGATACTCTAAAATAAAGATTGTAATTAATAGTACAAATCCTTTGTTTTTCTAAAGTTTGCGTTGCACCCATCCACTGAGTTTTCCGAATAGGCAGCAAGCCCATTCATTTTGGTCCTTCGAGCCGGATGGTGCAACGTGAGTTTTAGAAAAGAGTTAGTAAATAATCAAAGCAGTCGGAAAAAACATTAAAAATGGAACGAGCACTCAACAAACAATTAGCTCACAAGGAGCTGTTGGAAAATTTTATGTCTAATTATCGAAAGGATGGGAAGGATAGAAGGACGCCTCCATACTACAAAAGACGTCTTCAAGCCTTTCAGGATTTATTCAATAAAATACAAAAAACCCATATGGACTTACTAATGGAGAAAAATCGACAACCTGCAGATTCTGCAATGATTTGTACTCAACCATGGAGGAATTCTTCTTCACGAATTATGCGGAAATCCAAACTCGCTTCGAAAAGGACTATCCCAAGCAAGAACCAGAAACACAATCACCAGGGCACTCTGATAGTTTCCAGGAAACGACTATGCCTGGTCGAGGAAACCTAATAAAACTACCAAAAATCACATTAGAGAAATTCTCGGGAGATTACCAAAAATGGACGACGTTCCATGATTTGTTCACGAGTTTAATCCACGAGAATTTTAACTTGTCAAGGGCACAAAAGCTGCAATATTTGAAACTACACCTTTGTGGAGAAGCTGACGGTCTTTTACGTCAAGTACCAATCACCAACGACAATTATGATCCAGCATGGAAACTTTTAGTTGACCGATACGACAACAAGAGAGTATTAGTCAATACGCAATTGAAACTACTACTCTCCCAACCAGCCGTATCGAATGAATCTGCACAAGGGATCAAGAATTTAATGGACATAACCACTGAATGTTTACAAGCCCTCTATAATCTAGGAATAAAGGTGGAAAGCTGGGATGCAGTGATCGTCTACACGATAGTCCAGAAATTTCCATCAGACACCCATCAATTATGGGAACAAACCATCAGCAAGGATACATCTATCCCATCATGGGAAACCCTCAGAGAATTCATGGATGGACGCTTTAGGACGTTAGAGGCTGTCGCGCAGAAGGGCTCATCGTTGGGTAAAACTTATCGAGGGTTCTAATCAAAGCCAAGAACCACGTCGCAAGCATTCCACGCAACAGGGACTACAAAATGCAGCCATTGTCAAGGCAACCATAGTATTCGGCAATGACAGAAATTCCTTGGATTATCGATTGCAGAAAGGATAACTTTGGTCAAAACAACAGGATTATGCCTCAACTGTTTAGGCCATGGCCACCGATTGGCACAATGCCCAAGCAAATACAAGTGCAACATTTGCAACCAACCTCATCACTCTTTGTTGCACCGAAGTGGAGAACCACAACCCATAAATTCCGGCACACCTCAACCACGACCACCGACAGCTTCCGTCGAGGCTCACGGTCAAACATTGACAGCAATAGCTAAACCACCATCATGTAATTTAACCTCAACAAAGGGAAATGGATCGCTGATTCGTCACGTTTTATTAGCAACAGCACTCGTAAGATTGCGATCCGCGGCAGGTAAACAATTGGTCGTCCGGGCATTAATTGATCCAGAATCCCAGGTATCGATGATCACAGAAGCCGTCGTGCGGAAACTGAAACTGAAAAGGAAGGCGATTATAGCCGATGTAACGTTAGCAGGGCAGGTCAGTGCAGGAGACATAAGCGCTCAAGTAGAATTGACCGTCGGACCACATTATGAAGACGATTTTTCTGTAGAGGTGACTGCATTAGTGATGAACACAGTGACCAACTTTCTTCCAACAAGAGCAATCTACAACCGAGACTGGGACCACATCAACCAATTACGACTAGCAGATCCTCACTATTACCATCCCGCAAAAATCGACCTACTAATAGGTGCAGACATTAACGGAGAAATACTAAAGGAGGGTATCATACTCAGCAAAGAAGGATCACCGGTCGCTCAAGAGACAGCCTTAGGATGGATACTATCAGGAAGGGTAGAAGAACCACCATCATCGGTCACGTTAAATAGTTTTCATGTTCTATTAGACATACAAGAACAGAAGAAAAGGTTTTGGGAACTAGAGGAAATAATTAATGAACAACCACTCACGGAAGAGGAACAACAATGTGAAGAGCACTTTACTAAAACTCACAAGCGCAGACCAGATGGACGTTACGAAGTTGAACTTCCGTTATCCAATCAGCATACATCTGTAGGAGCCTCGCGACCAACAGCCGTCTCCCGTCTTTACCATTCCGAAACACGATTGAGCAAAAATCCCGAATTCAAGGAGCAATATGATGCATGCCTGAAGGAATATATCACCCTGGACCATATGGAACATATCTCCAATAACGAAAAACCATCCGGGTGCTACCTCCCTCATCACGCTGTGGTGAAGGAAGATAGCAGTACAACAAAACTGCGAGTAGTCTTCAATGCATCTTCACCAACGAGCAATGGATTATCGCTCAATCCCATTCTACTGAACGGGCCTCCACAACAGGATGACCTATTCACCATCCTTCTCAGATGGCGAATACATCGCATTGCCTTCACTGCTGATATCGCAAAAATGTATCGGCAGATCCGAGTATCAAAACAACATACCGATCTCCAGAGAATCGTATGGCGAGAGTCAACCCAAGAACCGACCCAGGATTTCAGATTGCTCACGGTCACCTTCGGGACAAAAAGTGCGCCATATTTGGCGACAAGGGTCATTAAACAATTAGCAATCGACGAGCAAATGAACTACCCAGTGGGATCCGCAGCAGCTCAAACCGACTTCTATGTAGACGACCTGATGTCAGGAGCCGACACGGAAACTGCTGCCAAGGAAAAGCAAACACAACTAAGCAACCTCATGAACGCAGGTGGTTTTCACCTCAGGAAATGGGTTTCAAATTCAGCAGCAGTGATGGAAGGTATACCAGAAGAATTAAGAGGAATAGATTCAACCTTCAGTATCAGCAATCAGGACAGCGTGAAAACCCTCGGGATTTATTGGAACCCAGGAACGGACACATTCTCCTATACCTTGAAGGGAAAACCACAATCATCCAAGTTAACCAAGAGATCTATCCTCTCGGAAATATTCACATTATTTGACCCATTAGGATGGCTAGCTCCGGTCATTGTGCGTGCCAAAATTATAATGCAAAAATTATGGATGGCAAAAATTAATTGGGATGACCCGGTGCCAACTGAACTTCAATCAGAGTGGGCCAATTATCAAGATGGTATTCAAGGAGTAAGCAAAATTGTAATTAAAAGATGGTTACACATCATCGATTCGCGTACCCAAGTGGAGATCCATGGATTCAGCGATGCATCTATCCACGCTTATGCAGCTGTGATTTACTTATCAACAATTCATGACGGAAAAAGACGGATCAACATTGTCACCTCAAAAACTAGAGTGGCCCCGATAAAAACCGTATCACTGCCTAGATTAGAACTATGCGGGGCAGTGTTACTCACCAAATTGCTTCAGACCACAAGAAGGGCATTAAACCTAGCGGATAATACGCCCACCTACGCTTGGACCGACTCCGAAATTGTCCTGGCTTGGCTGAAGGGACACCCCACGAAATGGAAGGCTTTCATCGCAAACCGCGTATCCCACATACATAACTTCCCAGGAGCCATCATCTGGCGTCATGTGCCCACTAATCAAAATCCCGCAGATTGTGCCACCCGAGGATTAACATCCGAGAACTTGAGGGATCATAGATTATGGTGGAATGGACCAGAATGGCTGACGAAATCCCAACATTACTGGCCTACTACAAGGATCAATCAGACAACCGATATGGAGCAACGAACACTAAAACCCTGCTGTGCCATCATCAAGAAAGAAGACGACCTCTTCCAGAGATCTTCATCCCTGACCAAGGTGGTACGAGTCATAGCCTATTGCAAGAGATTCATCAATGGCTGTAGGAATCAGCCACAAAAGCGTGAAATCGCTCATCTGACAAATACTGAGCTTCAAAGGTCTTTAGCCACCATCCTAAAAATAGTTCAACAAAAGCATTTCCCAGAAGAAATCAACTGCCTAAAGAAGAAACGCGACCTACATATATCCAGTCCATTGATCAAGCTAACCCCATTCCTGGATAACGAAGGAGTATTACGAGTCAGCGGACGATTGACCCATTCACTATTGAGGTATGACGAGAAACACCCGGTGATATTGCCAGATAAGGACTACATCACTAAGCTGATCATCGACAAATACCATAAGGAAACCTTACATGGAGGGCCGCAACTGATGATGAGTGCAAAGAATGCAAGAAACACAATCCGCTTCCAGATACACAAGTGCATCACCTGCTACAGGCAAAGGGCGGCAGCACAACAGCAACTGATGGGAGATTTACCTCAGGCAAGAGTACGAATGTCCAGACCATTTAGCCACACCGGGATCGATTACTGCGGACCCTTCGAGTTAAAAACGTTCAAGGGAAGAGGAGCCCAAAAATACAAAGGATACGTAGCAATTTTTGTGTGCATGTCAACTAAGGCATTGCATATAGAAGTAGTGACAGATCTTAGCTCTCAAGGGTTCATCGCAGCTTATCGGAGATTTGTATCACGCAGAGGCAAATGTAGCAACATATACTGCGATTGCGGCTCAAATTTCATTGGTGCACATAAGGTAATGACACGGCAAACCTCTCAAATGAAATCAGAATTAAATTGGGAAATCGCAGCTACATTAGAAACCGAAGGGGTAAATTTCCATTTTATTCCACCCTCGGCACCACATTTTGGTGGATTATGGGAATCGGGGGTGCGATCAACCAAATACCATCTAAAAAGCATCTTGGGAACAGCAACTCTCACATACGAAGAGCTCAACACCGTCCTTACACAAATAGAGGCTTGCTTAAATTCTCGACCATTATGCGAAATCAGCAATGACCCTACAGACCTCACTCCACTAACGCCCGCTCACTTCCTGATTGGAGACACACTACTCACACCTCCAGAACCTTCGGTATTGGACATAAATATTCATCGATTAGATCGATGGCAATACATCCAACAACTCTACCAAACCTTTTGGAAACGGTGGAACTCGGAGTGTCTCTCGCGTTTACAGCAAAGGCCAAAATGGACTAGAACTCATGAAAATATCAAGATTGGACAACTGGTCCTTATTAAGGAAGACAATCTACCACCTTCTCAGTGGATGTTAGGGCGAGTACTCGACGTTCACCCAGGATCAGACCAATTAGTCCGCGTAGTTACGTTAAAAACAAAATCTACGATCTTAAAGAGACCAATAGCAAAAATTTGTCTATTACCTATAGAACCGTCAACAAACGCACCCCTCACTGCAGATTAAAAAAAAACCGATGGATTTAAGAAGCAAAAAAAAAACCAATGAATTTAAAATTTGAATTTTATTTTAAAAAATTACATTTTCTTACAAGGTCAACATAGGAACTCAGCACCAAGGAATCTTCTTGAAGCCAGCACTTCAAGGGCCCGGAGGATGTTCCGTCGTGACATCAAAAACCTACAAAAAACAATAATAATTAATTGTCACAAAAATATCACAAAAACACTTAGCCTGGGATAAACAACTCCTCGACATAAATTAGCCAAAACCCGTCCATGCAGCTTCGACCACCTGAAATTAGAATCAATTTCACCACAAAGAAATAAGTCAAATGAAAAATACAAACCTGACAACACTAACAAGCCCTCTTCAGCATATCCCACTGGTGTCCAAATTCCAGAAATTACATGAAAATAAATTAAAATAACTAAAAACTAAATAAATCCCATATTACCTTGCTAAGCAGCTGACCGAAATGTCACAATGCACTAATACAGCATAAAGGCTGAACTACAATGAGGCGCTGGCGCGTGGTGCTGGCGCTGTATCGCAAGCTGTCAAAAGTAAAAAAACGTAGCCCACCCGAAGTGCAACTACAATGTGTAGCTGGCCTTGGCGCGTGGTGCTTGCGCTGCCGCTCACTTTTGCCTACTTTCTACTTTTGGTGCGCGCCAGTGCACCAGCCAGTTGGGAATTTTGATAAATGAGGGCGCTGAAGTCAAAAGTATCCCAAAAAACATTCTTATTTAATCAATTTTTGGTTTTTCCTATAAAAAAAATAATTTCCAATGAATTTTTTTTTGCATTGCCCCATTTCCACTAACTTAAGCCTCAAACAGAACCAATCCGCTTCATCCGTTTTTAAAATTTTGACATGACTTAGCGCCACGCATTGTAGTTGCACTCAGCTACATGGCGCGCGCCAGAGAAAAAGCCAGCGCCAAGAAGAGCGGCAGCGGCAGCGCCAGCGCCACATTGTAGTTCCCACTTAAAGCATCGCCCCACTACGAAATTGCCCCGCCAGATTGCTATATCCATTGTTGGCAGAGAGATAAATATCGGGGCACGTTGATCAGAAAATTCAGATCGCATTCGGACTTCTACGTGAATTGAAGTAGAAGAAACTCCAGCTAAAGGCTCGTGATCTCAAATCTTGGTTCTATCAGTCGTTTTGAGCTGATAGAAATTTCTACTAATATCAGTTGTATTGAACTGATATAAAATCTTGGTTCTATCAGTCGTTTTGAGCTGATAGAAATTTCTACTAATATCAGTTGTATTGAACTGATATAAAATCTTGGTTCTATCAGTCGTTTTGAGCTGATAGAAATTTCTACTAATGTCAGTTGTATTGAACTGATATAAAATCTTGGTTCTATCAGTCGTTTTGAGCTGATAGAAATTTCTACTAATATCAGTTTTATTGAACTGATATAAAATCTTGGTTCTATCAGTCGTTTTGAGCTGATAGAAATCTCGGTTCTATCAGTCGTCCTGAGCTGATAGAAATTGCTGTTAATTAATATCAGTCGGCCTGAGCTGATAAACTCTCGAACCCAAACCCCGCATTAACCCTAACTCTTGATATTTTAGTTGGAACACGAACCACGGGTTAACTTTACTAAAGCATCATTCCAGCAAACAGGAGTCGGATTACACCGGAATTAAGCGGATTGAGAAGTAGAATTGGACTTGAAGCCCACGTCAATTTATGTTTAAAGGAAAAGAAAAATTGTGTACGAATTTAAAGTAATAATAATTCTAAAGTGAATTTATAAGTTAACGTAAATTTTACATGAATTTGAGCTAATCGAAATTGAACTTGAAATTTGCATGAATTTAACCGTACTTGAATTGTATACTGAATTTAACGAACAAATTATACCGGAATCACGAAGATTGGATACTCTAAAATAAAGATTGTAATTAATAGTACAAATCCTTTGTTTTTCTAAAGTTTGCGTTGCACCCATCCACTGAGTTTTCCGAATAGGCAGCAAGCCCATTCATCGAGTACTTACGCACCATAGTAGATGAAAGCCCAAACAGTTGGGACCAGTTTCTACGTACAGCAGCGTTCGTATACAACAATAGTGTACACGAGGGAACCAAACTTACCCCCATGGACTGCCTATATGGGTTCACCGCCGACGTCCCATCCAATCTGAAACGTACCCCGGAGCCTCTGTACAACCACGAGAGCTATTACCACCAATTGAGTTTCAAACTGCAAAAATCGTACGCAATGGCAAGGAAAAATTTGCTCACAAGCAAGAACCGTTCCAAAGCGTACTATGATGGGAACGTACTTACACTCACCCAACACATAGGAGACAAGGTCCTCCTACGCAACGAGGCCCGAAAGCATAAGTTATCCCAAGTTTGGATCGGGCCCTATACAGTGGTCGCTGTCCCAAGCGCGGTAAACATCACCATAAAAATAAATAAGAGATTAGTAACTGTCCATAATAACCGCTTGAAGCCGTTTTATGAAGATAAAACCCAGCTTTAAGGAAAATCCAGTCCTGACAACTATATCTTCTAAAAGTGTTTTACAAGGTAAAACGGTCGACTAGACGGATGGCATACGGACAACCTACACCTAACGATATAACTTACGACGCACCAAAACTGATCTTCTATTTATTAATCTCATTACAGCGCAAAATGAGGACACTAATAGCATTATTACTGCTACACGCAACGCTGGCCGACCAAAACGTACCCCTTACACGTTCTTACAAATCAACGCGACTGGGATAATCTACGAATATTTAGGAGAGCTATGGTTATATCACGATGAGTGGAACATCATCACCGAGGCGACCTCCAAGAACTAGAGACCCAAACAATTCTGGTGGAGCAGGCGGGACAAACCGCCAAACAACTATGCAACGAAACAATACTACCACTATGCGGAGCCCAAGAAGCACACATCCACTCCATCTTGGAACACATAAAAAAACGCACACACGCCATACAAGAAATGTTACCGAAGAGTCGAAACACTAGGTCTATATTCGATGGCATTGGCCACGTCCTGCACTACTTGATCGGTACCATGGACGAAAATAATGAACGGGAGATATACAGCCGAGTAGGAGAACTGGAGTCAAACCAAAAAGCCCTCGCGGACCTAGAAAAACTACAAATAACAGTAGTCAACAATACACTCCGGAAGATCCAGACACCCCTGACAACCCTCCTAGATCGACAACATAGGATCACCGAGCAGATACGAGCCCTAAACAACGCAATAGAGGCAGGGAGAAAGACCAGCTACGACAAGGGCTAGTGACCAATCTCCTATTCCAATTAGTGGAAATCGAATCCAGACAAAGGACTCTGTTGGACCTAATACTAACCAGTCAAAACAACAGGATCCACCCCCTACTAGTATCTCCCGAAACTCTGAAGAAAGCCTATCGGCAGACTCACCCCGAATGTGAAAATTGCCGACCGATTCTCCAACAAACGACAAAAATCCGTACCCATATGATCAGGGACAAATTAGTAGTAAAAATAACGTTACCCATCTTCAACATGCCAAAAATGTCATATAACCAAATAAGATGCTTCCCAACGTTATCTAACACCGGACATTCAGTAATCTCAGTCATCAACTACTCACATATAGCGTCCGAGATCAAATCACAACAATTCGCGCTATTTACCTCGACGGACGTCAAGGGTTTTCAAAAAATTACAGGGTATCCTAAAATCCAATCATACGTAGGATCACTCAGGACTCCGCTCATATACTACCCCGATACTCGGGAATGCGCAATCAAACTACTATACGACCCAGCAGAAGAGAAGGTACAATGCCCAATAAAGGTCCTAGACTCACCTCCTAATGTCCTAATAAGATTGGCAAGACAAAATACATGGTTATACGCCTTAAACACGCCGGTACCATTCCGCATTACATGCAATAGGATGACACACACGCTAAAGGTAGCCAAACAAGGGATCCTGACAATAAACGAACCCTGCCAGGTTCGAGTAAAAGACAAGACATTAATATACACAAATCTGGCGAAGGAAACATACCAACTGGATCTACGACCGTAGATCTCAGGCATAGGGACCCCAAATTACAGCCTAGAAATACCAAAAAAACTTTCGGAGACCGACACTGAAGACCTTAAATTGATAACTGGAGACGAGGCCAACAAGGTGCTACAAGAAGGCGCCAAATCACTTGAGACCATAAGTGCCAAATTAGAACAGGCGACACAAAAGCACACTCGCACACTATCGACTACATCCCTCTCATTAAGTGGCATAGCCACATTAGCTATCCTGGGGTACCTACTTTACCAAACCATCCCCTGGCTAAGGAAAAGGGGCAGGACCCGAAACACTCAAACACAAGACACCCCAGAAAACAACACACCGGTATATGCAGAAGTGCAGGGAAACACAGAAGGGAAGCAATCGGGAGCCATACCGAAACCACTAACCCGGTCCCAGACACTACCTAGGAGCGCCTCCCATCAACTAGTCTAAGCAGTCCCTACAATTAGCCAAAACCTATCAATGAGAAACCCAAAATAAAAAACATATATGGTTGCCTATTGTAGCAAGGATCACTAAATGAAAACTCTCACGTTTTATATTAGTTATAGGTTCTTTAATTAAAATTGCATATTGTTATAAATCACTATAATGTAATGTATTAGGTATCACTTATTTTAAGTTTTTTATATTGTTGGTATATATATATATATATATATATATATATATATATATATATATATATATATATATATATATATATATATATATATATATATATATATATATATATATATATATATATATATATATATATATCGCCTTTTAATTACACGCGGATTTCAATGTAGGGAACCGTAGTCGTACATCAAGAGAAGAAGTCAGTAATGAAGATGCCGGAAATTGGCTAGATCACTGAATTTTGGAGTTCAGTGATCGAGGGAGTGTTCGAACCGATCGTTCTGATCGTGCCGGAAGTTGTTGTGTGACATTGCGTAAAGTTTAGTAATTAAACTTATACGCGGTCACCACATACTCCCCCCCCAGCGTAGCGTTAACGGAATGTTACCGCTTTAGATGGCTTAACTTCGTTGTCGCGGTCACAACCGAAGGCTGGTTTTAGCCTGTCAATGGATATTGACTTGGTTGTGCCGTTCAATTTGACGACGAAGTGTTTTCGTAATCGTTTGATTACTTCGTATGGGCCCTCATATGGAGGTTCGAAAGGTTTTCGAACTCGGTCAACTCGTATGAAAACGTAGTCGGCGTTCTCCAGGGCTTCTGGCACGTAGGCATCCTTTTGGACGGGTTGCCGAGGATGTATTGCCTTAATGTTCTGCATATGAGAACGAAGGCGAGAGAGGAATTCTGATTCTTCAATTGGATTTTCATCGGTTGTGATAGAAATCGAATTGGGAAGTCTCAGATTCTGACCGTATACGAGCTCGGCAGGTGAGCATTGTAAGTCGGTCTTGATTGCCGTGCGTATTCCTAACATGACAAAGGGCAAGTCTTCACTCCAATGAGTAGTGTTGTCCCTTGCCATTAAGGCTGCTTTTAGTTGCCTGTGGAACCGTTCGACCATCCCGTTTGCTTGCGGATGGTAGGCGGTTGTCCGGATTCGATGTGTGCCGAGTAATTTGGCAACTTCATTGAAGAGTTTCGATTCGAACTGCGTACCTTGATCGGTTGTGATCTCAAGAGGTACGCCGAATCGTGGGACAAATTCAGTGACGAATCTTTTTGCCACTGTTGAAGCTGATATATCCCGAATTGGGTATGCTTCAGGCCATCGCGTGAATCTATCGACTATCGTTAAGATATAAGAGTATCCACGAGATTGGGGAAGGGGTCCCACTATATCCATATGTATATGGTCAAATCTATTATTTGGAAGCTTGAAAGCTTCAAATGGAGATTTGGTGTGTCTTGAAACTTTGGACTTTTGGCAACCTAGGCATGATCGAGACCACTCATTGCAGTCTTTATTGATCGATGGCCAGAAGTATTTCTTGGTAACGGCTCGTCTTGTAGCACGAATACCAGGGTGAGAGAGACTATGTTCGGAGTTGAACGCTAGTCTCCGTAAGGAAGTGGGTATATAAGGCCTAGGAATGCCTATACTAGTTTCACACCACACCTGATGGGCGGTAAATGGTATTGGCGTGAGGACTAGTTTTACTCGTGAGCCGTTGCTGGGGTGTTCTTTTATAGATTTCAACTCTGTGTCACCTTGTTGAGCCTGAGCTAGTGTAGGCAGGTCGAAGGTGGCTGAGTCAACGTTGTCGGTTGCTAGTGAGCGCGACAAGTAGTCTGCGACAACGTTTTGTTTACCCGATACATGTCTGATGTCTGTGGTAAACTGAGAGATTAGACCCAAATGTCTGGTCTGTCTAGGGGATCGTTCGGTCTTTGTATGAAGGGCACGAACCAGTGGTTTGTGATCAGTATAGACCACGAAATTGCGTCCTTCAACGAAATAACGGAAGTGTTTGATCGCTGCGTAGATTGCGAGAAGTTCGCGATCGAATGCAGAGTACTTCCGTTCTGTTGGTGACAGCTTTTTGGAATAAAAAGCTAGAGGTTGCCACCGTTGACCGTTGAATTGTTCCAAAACGCCTCCGATTGCATAATCAGAAGCGTCAGCCGTTAGACTGTATTTTGCATCCTCGATTGGATGGTTCAGCAGAGTTGCTTCAGCCATCGAGGTTTTCACCTTGAGGAATGCCGCCTGACATTCTGCTGGCCAGGTAAATACTTTATTGGCACGTGAGCGGTTGAGAAGGTCTCTCAAATGCTCGTTTATCGGCACCAACTGTTCAGCCAATTTTGGTATAAATCGGTGATAGAAATTCACCATTCCCAGAAACTTCTGGATCGATTTGACAGAAGTTGGAGGTGCGAGATCAACGATAGCCTGAACCCGATCGGAGGATGGAAGTATTCCATCTTTTGTGATGCGGTGGCTTAGAAACTTGATCTCTTGTGCACCAAAAACGCATTTCTCTAGCTTAATGGTTAAACCGAAGCTATCGAGGCGTTTAAAGAGCTCTTCGAGGTGAACGATATGCTCTTCCTCGGTTTTACTGGCGATAAGTATATCGTCCAAGTATACATATACGAAGTCGAGATCTCTCGTAACTTCGTAATAAACCTTTGAAAGGTTTGTGCTGCATTCCGTAAGCCGAATGGCATACGGGTAAACTCATATAGGCCGAATGGCGTAATGAGTGCAGTCTTATGCACGTCTTCGGGGGCGATTGGTATGTGATGATATGCACGTACCAAGTCAACCTTCGAAAAAATTGTGCAACCATGAAGATTCACGGAAAAATTCTGTATATGCGGGATCGGATATCTATCAGGCACAGTGACAGCATTTAGGCGACGGTAGTCGCCGCATGGCCTCCAATCATGTGAGTCCCGTTTAGGGACCAGATGAAGTAGAGATGCTGCGGGGGACGACGAAGGTCGACAAATCCCCAATTGGACCATATGGTCAAACTCTAATTTTGCCACCTTCAGTTTCTCCGGATGGAGTCGCCGAGCGGTGACAAAGGGTAATTGCCCTTTAGTCACAATGTGGTGTTGCACATTGTGTTTAACTGGAAGGTTAAAATTGGGCGGTTTTGTTAACGAAGCGTACTTCGTTAATAGCTCTTTATATATTCCAGTAAGTAGGCATGGTTGGGATTCGGGGTTGTAGTCGACTGTAGCACACACGTTGATTCGAAAATTCGTGCGCTGGTCGACTAAATGTCGATACTTGAAATCGACGCACAACTCGAACTTCCTTAAGAAGTCCGCCCCAATAATGGCTTTTGTGGTGTCGGCTATGATAAAGTTGTGAACATATCGTCGGCGTAAGCCGAGATAAAGTTCCAGCAACTTTGTGCCGAAAGTTCGGATCAGTGATCCGTTGGCCGCGTGCAGAAGGACGTTCGGGCTTCCGTTATGGGCCGGGAACGCCTTGGCGGGAACAATTGAAACGTCCGAGCCCGAATCAATCAGAAAATCCATCCGATTGTTGGTGTCACGGACGAACAAACGATATGAGCGGCCAGTTATATGCTCGCTCATGTCGACCCCCTGCCCCTTTAGTTTTTTTTAGGGGTGGTGGCTCGTTTCTTCGCCGATTTGGCGCCACCACCATTAAAACTGCAGGGGGCTTTACAGGTGCGTGCTTCACTACCGTAACGGTAGTGGAAGTAGCACAAGCTACCTCTCAATTTGTTGGCCCCTGGTGGCCGATTGGCCGAAGGCTGTGAAGGGTCGCCCTGCCGATTGGCAGGTGTTCGGCCTTTTGTTTTTTATGGGCTTTTGACCAAAACGTCTAGCCGTGCCGTCAGTTTGTTGATGGCGCTTTCAAGCGACATCCACGGTGGCTCTGCATTGGCTGTAGTTGCGCGAACGGCAGACGTGTATGAGGCGCCTCCGTGTGGAAGCACCTCCCATACTTTGTCTGCTGCGGCAGCCAGCCCGGCTAGCGTTTGGTCGCCAGTGGTGGCCAATGTTACTTGGATGACCTGTGGAAGTCTCCTTTCCCACAGGGTCCGGATTAGGTCATCATTGACCGCCGTTGATCCTCCGGCTAGTGCCTTGAGAGCCTGGAGGAACTCCGAAGGTTTTTGGTCTCCAGGTTCTTGCACTGACAGCAGCTGCTCGAGCCGGCGCTTCTCCGAAGTGCCGTATTTCTCGAGCAGGTACTGTTTCAGTTCGTCGTAAGTGGAGGAGGCATGATCGACGGTGCTAAGCCGCATTGCCGTTACCGCCTCTTCCGGCAATGCGGCCATAACGTTGTAGACTTTGCCACTGTCCGCCCTATAGCCCGCCATCCTGAACATTATTTCCGCCTGGTAAAACCAGGAGGCGGGCTGGTGTACCCAGAACTTCGGGATGTCCAGTTTCGTCAGTTTGACGCCGTCGACTCCCGACGTTCCGGGCTTTGGTTCATCTACATTTCAATCATTATGGTCCATTAACGTATCCTCTGTTCTTGACATTGAGAATTTTAATCTAAACTGCTGTACGGTAGCGCTACGTAATAGTCAAATGTAAGCGACAATTGTATCAACTTTATATGCGGGCTATGCGACCAGATCTAATATTTTAAGGTGTGTTTATCTATTAGCTGTATGTAGCGTTATATATATATATATATGTACATATGTGTACAATGGTATCGATGTACTTATATATAGGTATGATATATGAAAATGTATTGGGCAAAACAAAATATGCGTATATATGTAAAATTGTTAGTTATATATGTAATAATATATTGTGATATTATATGGGAGACAACGAATGTGTATAAGTATGTGTAAAAATTATAAATAATACATATATGTAATAATATATGGAAAATTATATATAAAAAAATATGTGTATACTGTAAAATTGTTAGTTATATATATAATAATATATGGAAAATTATATATAAAAAATATGTGTATAATGTAAAATTGTTAGTTATATATGTAATAATGTATTGTGAAATTATATGGGAGACAAAGTATGTGTATATATTTAGAATTGTTCTTTATATATGTAATAAGATATGAAAAGTTATATATATAAAAAAATATGTGTATATATGTAAAATTGTTAGTTATATATGTAATAATATATTGTGAAATTATATGGCAGACAAAGTATGTGTATATGTAAAGTTGTTATTTATATATGTAATAATATATGTAAAATTATATATAAAAAAATTATGTGTAGGTATTATGTAAAATTGTTAATTATATTATATATGATAGTATATTTAAAAATTATCTGTTGTTCCGTATTATATTCGATTTTTTTTCGTTTGGTGTGCTGTTTCAAAACATGATTTCCTTGTTTCAATTGTTATTTTTTCTGGTTCCAACAAAAATTTCTCCTTTGTTTACATTTCTTTTGTCTATATAACTTTGCATGAAAACTGATCGTGTGCTGAAAGAGAGTTGATAAGAAATTAAAATTAATTCATGTGACTCCCTTTTTTATTCGGAGTTCACTCTTCTGATGTGCTTTATTAGTTTTAATTTATTGCAATCACAATTTTTATTTTTAATATCCTGAGTTTGGATAAGAAACGGCACGAAACCACTAATTTTTTTACTAAACTTTCAATACTTTTTTCGCCACGCTTTTGTTCTAAGCACTGCGTGTCGCCGTCGGGGTCACCAATATGGTTGCCTATTGTAGCAAGGATCACTAAATGAAAACTCTCACGTTTTATATTAGTTATAGGTTCTTTAATTAAAATTGCATATTGTTATAAATCACTATAATGTAATGTATTAGGTATCACTTATTTTAAGTTTTTTATATTGTTGGTATATATATATATATATATATATATATATATATATATATATATATATATATATATATATATATATATATATATATATATATATATATATATATATATATATCGCCTTTTAATTACACGCGGATTTCAATGTAGGGAACCGTAGTCGTACATCAAGAGAAGAAGTCAGTAATGAAGATGCCGGAAATTGGCTAGATCACTGAATTTTGGAGTTCAGTGATCGAGGGAGTGTTCGAACCGATCGTTCTGATCGTGCCGGAAGTTGTAGTGTGACATTGCGTAAAGTTTAGTAATTAAACTTATACGCGGTCACCACACATAAAACAAATAAAAATGATCAAAATTTATTTTATCTTTCTTCTTCTAAGCCTTTTAATTAACACTTACTTAAAAATGTTTGACGATAATTTCGAGAACGATTTATTTGTATAATAAAGTAAAAATCTTCAGAGAGTTAAGAGAAATAACAGTCTGCATATTCATACTAAGGTAGCATCACCCTTTCTAGTATCTCTACACATGCATGCTGATCCATGATAATTTCCAATCCAAATTAACCGTGAGTACAGTATGAGAAAAAACCTGCAAAATGTTGGCTGTTGCTAATAACTGCCAATATTCGATCGATATATAAAACAAAAAAAAATTTTTCGTCAAGGGGTATCTAATCACCCCCGGACCAACGAAAAACCTGCAAAATTTTTTCTGTTGTTAATAATAGCCATTATTGAAATCCCAACTATAAAACACAAAAAAAAATTTTCGTCAAGGGGTATCTAATCACCCCCGGACCAACGAAAAACCTGCAAAATTTTTTCTGTTGTTAATAATAGCCATTATTGAAATCCCAACTATAAAACACAAAAAAAATTTTTCGTCAAGGGGTATCTAATCACCCCCGGACCAACGAAAAACCTGCAAAATTTTTTCTGTTGTTAATAATAGCCATTATTGAAATCCCAACTATAAAACACAAAAAAAATTTTTCGTCAAGGGGTATCTAATCACCCCGGGACGAACGAAAAACCTGCAAAATTTTTGCTGTTGTTAATAATTGCCATTATTGAAATCCCAACTATAAAACACAAAAAAAAATGTTCGTCAAGGGGTATCTAATCACCCCGGACGAACGAAAAGCCTGCAAAATTTTTGCTGTTGTTAATAATTGCCATTATTGAAATCCCAACTATAATACACAAAAAAAAAATTTCCTCAAGGGGTATCTAATCACCCCCAAACGAACCAAAAACCTGCAAAAAGAACAAACAACAACACCAACAAACTGTCAAAAAAAAAACCGAAATCAACGAGAAAAATGATTTAAAAAAACTTTTAAAAGAAATAACTTTTATATAAATAAAATGCACTAAAAAGTACAAAATAATTGTTTCTTTCTCAGTGATATACACACGAAAAGTTTCATTGCGAAATAAGAAATGCTAGAACTCAGACTAAATCTTAAACTTGAATGTATTAACAATATTTTAAAATTATAGTATCTCGTTTGACTTTAAATGTTTGAACTCTTATCAATGTATTGTGTAAATTTACAGCTTTTCAAGTGCATTAATAAAAGTTTGGGCATCCATAACTATAATCACAATTGTCTAACTGCAGCTCATGCCCAAACTTTTATTAATGCACTTGAAAAGCTGTAAATTTACACAATACATTGATAAGAGTTCAAACATTTAAAGTCAAACGAGATACTATAATTTTAAAATATTGTTAATACATTCAAGTTTAAGATTTAGTCTGAGTTCTAGCATTTCTTATTTCGCAATGAAACTTTTCGTGTGTATATCACTGAGAAAGAAACAATTATTTTGTACTTTTTAGTGCATTTTATTTATATAAAAGTTATTTCTTTTAAAAGTTTTTTTAAATCATTTTTTTATTTTTTACTTTTTAGTCACAACTATATTTTATTTTGTACATTTTAGTCACAACTAAAAATAACAAGAAATGTTTTAATTGATCCATATTAAAAAGCAGCAGGTAATTTTCTCATGCGCTCCATTTCTTCAAGAGCATCAGTATTGCATGGTTTTTTACCTGTTAATTGTACTGGATTTATATTTTCAATTTTTAATCCGGCTAAAGATCTAAATCTACTCAGCATTACATATGCTTGACCTTTAGCAAAGAGACCTGAGAGATCAGCGACTCCTAAATCTAATGTGCCACCTTCCATTTTATGAGATGTGGTAGCATAGCATAACACAATTGGCAACATGCGACGTTCTGCTCTGCCAAAACTTCCTAATGCAGGAAATTCTTTTGTTATCGGTTTAATTAAAATCTTCCTTCCAAGCTAAGCCATTTCCCGAACAAAATCACCTTTTGCCCTAACTAAAACCCAAAAGACAAATTTTTGAACAGAACCACAATTTGCTCTAACTAAAACCCCAAAAGTGCTTTAGCTTTAAAATGTTCAACTACACCTGTATTATGCGCTTCAACTTTTGCTCTAGTTGCATAAATTCTTAAAGCATTTTCTTTCGAAAATTTTCCCGTGAAGTCATCAGTGACATGTTCGAAGAGAATCTTCATATGCTCTGGTAGTAATTCTCCAATTCTTAGTGCATTGAGAATATCAACAAACATGTTGTCTCCTTGTTGTCGCATATTAGTAATTAACTCACAAAGTGAGAAACATCGCCATAAATTAATTGCAGGCTGCATATAATTTGACTGCTTAAAGACTTGATGGCCTTTGATAGAGCTCACTATGAAAAATACTGTAATAAAGGTAAATTTCAGTTGCGACAGTTGTAGTAAACAACTATCGCATAAATTCATTCACGTTTACTAGCCTACTAATTTCACAGTGACGTCACAGACGACCCGCACGTTCAAATTTAGTCAAAGGTCTGTAAGTTGAGTAAAAGTTATTAAAAAGGAAAAAGAACACAAATTCAAAGGAAAAACATCTTTTTATTTAAGCAGAAAAACGGCTATAAATTCCTTTTTTTTCACTCTATGGCAGTGACGAAGGAGGATACGCTTGCACGCCCCCTCATCAACCTGCCCTACGCTGGTCACATCGGCGTCTGGGGTAGCTCCCTGGATAGTGTCCGCTCCTCCAACCAAAAGGGAAGAACCACGTCCCGCGATGAGAGAATCTCCATGCGACCGAAAGCGCCCACCCCGAACACGGCGTCGTCGTCGGGGTCCCCTCTGGACAGGGCAATCCTGCACACGATGGGCCATTGAATGGCAGCGGAAACAAGGCCAGTGACAACCTCTGCTGGTGGAAGAGCCTTGACCCTCAGCACATAGATGGAGCATCCGCATAGACTGAACCGCGGCCATCAGGTCCCTTAACAGTTGAACCGCCTCACCACGTACCCCTCAAGCGTACGAAACTGCAAATAAATTATAATAATAATAATTAAAAACAAAACCACAAATAAAAATATATGAGAGTACTTACTCCATAAGTAATCTTGTCAAAAATCCAAACGAGAATGAGTGATAGTGATGATCACCCAACGCAATAGTACTTAGGAGACACCTATAAAAAATACAAGATCAACAAAAAACATGAACAAACAAAATAAAAGAAAAAGGTACTCACCAAAGGAACCCTAGGGGATACACAACACCGAGTAAAAAAAATTTTTTTTCTCTCGCGACAAACCAAAACATTTCTGCCACTTGCCTCAAAACAAAAATCAAAAACAAAAGTCGACATACAAAACCCCAGGTAACATACAAAACATAATAGGCAAAATAGCAAGCATAAAAACAAAAACAATTTTCTTCATCACCCAAAACGAAGATAAGAGAATCGCCCACTCAACTTCGTATCGCGGCGATTCTCTTGTTCCGGGGGGAAGGAATGTTATGTAGAAAATTTGAGCATCCCTCCAATTCAGATGAAATTTAAACCCCTAAATCTTAAATCCCTAAATTTTGTATTTAAATCTCTAAATCTTGTAAACCCAAAAACCTTGAACTTAGGGAAATAAAAATGCACGGGGCCGGTAAATGACCCGTGCAAAATATTAAAAACGAAACATGAAACCGCCAAGAAGTTGGCAAAAGAAAACTTCGCGCAATTTGTCTTGCCCGTAAGCAAATTGCGCAAGTTCCGCCAGCACTGGAAAGAAAAGCCGACGAGTGCATTTTTCCGGCCGGCGCCCTCAACCTTGGGTGAAAGACCAGCAGCTGACTTTTGCACCAAGGTTGATGGCCCGGAAGAAATCCGCAACTGTGGATTTTCTTGACAGAAAGCTTTTCAAGGGGAGATCGATCGATTGACCGATCAAAGCGAGTATTGTTAAAATCATGATCCGTGGCGGATGTTTTTAGAGAAATAGAAGAGTGCGATCTGAACTTTCACGCGCGGCGGGCGTTTTGGTGATAGTAAAAAGAAGTATTGGTTTTAACGGTCTCTTGCGGCGTTCTATTAGAAAAAGGGTTTTAAAGTCTAAGTGATGTTAAATGTTGTCATAGTTCTTGATAATTAAGAAGTCGGTTAATAAAAAACAGTTTTAAAGTCTTATTAGAGAAAGTTTTAAAGTCTAAGTGATGTTAAATGTTGTTGAGTAACTTGATAATTATTAGAGAAAAAGTTTTAAAGTCTAATGCCCGATTTCTTCACTTTACACTTATCCACGGGTTTTCTAACTTTCGAATAAAAATAAACTTCGATTAAATGTTGGACGGTTTTCTTCACGCGAATCTAAAGTTACATATTCCACAGATAGTTAACCTACCATTCATATGGCATCTCTGCAAATTGCTGAGATATGTTTGGCTTTTGCGCAAGTCTCGTTAAAAAAACGCAAAATTATAATTTGGCGGTTTTTTTGACGTCAAACATTGAAATAATTTAAAAAATATTTAAATTGTAATTGGGAGAGAGGCTAATACTTCCGCCTACTTAATACTTAATACCTAAATTAATGTTCTCATTTATGAATGAAAACGTATTTTTTCTAATTTTAATGTAACATTTTCTATTAAATTCTCCTCTTCGCTCTCATCGGTCGAGAAAACATTAACATTCATAAATGCGTCCGTTTTTAATATGATAAAATATTTAAAAAAATGTCAAAAACAAATATTTTGACACTAACCAAGAGATAAACCCTCAAAATTGGCCAGTTAACTTTAACTCCCCGATAAGTCCTAACCCAACGATAGCAAAAGTGAAGAAAACCAATTTCTTTAGATATACTATGGATAAAGCTAGCAGAGGTATAACCCATTGTGAAGAAATCGGGCATAAGTGATGTTAAATGTTGTTAAGGATCTTGATAATTACACTGTGAAACAGCATTTTTCGTATTAGGGTTTTGATTGCAGAATCGTCTTTACCGAATTTTTTGGGAACAATCCCAGTAGGTCGTTTGTCATAATCAGTTTTTTTTAAAAAGTTATTAACAAATGAAAATTTATTTTTTTTTTGGTTCAATTCAGTATTTTTTCATATGGTAGTGATTATAGCGATGAAATGGGGGAAAAGTTCCACCAAATTCTAAAACCGATCGGAGGAAATTACAGCGGAAAAAGGGTTATCAATATGCTGGGCGAATTCTGTTGGTCCATATGTCATGACGACGAACCGGAATCGAAACGAAGAAAGTTGTTGTAAATCATTTTATAATATTAAGTTTCTTTGCATTGATCCTAAACGCTGAAAATAAATAGCCAATCCAAATTAAATAGAAGTATGACTAATTGAACTCAATTAATAACGAAATTGTTGTTTTTTGTATTATAGTCGCATTATCATATTATCATATTAAAAATGGACCCATTTATGAATGTTAATGTTTTCTCGACCGATGAGAGCGAAGAGGAGAATTTAATGGAAAATGTTACATTAAAATTAGAAAAAATACGTTTACATTCATAAATGAGAACTTTAATTTAAGTATTAAGTAGGCGGAAGTATTTGCCTGTCTCCCAATTACAATTTAAATTTTTTTAAATTATTTCAATGTTTGACGTCAAAAAAACCGCCAAATTATAATTTTGCGTTTTTTTAACGAGACTTGCGCAAAAGCCAAACATATCTCAGCAATTTGCAGAGACGCCATATGAATGGTAGGTTAACTATCTGTGGAATATGTAACTTTAGATTCGCGTGAAGAAAACCGTCCAACATTTAATCGAAGTTTATTTTTATTCGAAAGTTAGAAAACCCGTGGATAAGTGTAAAGTGAAGAAATCGGGCATAAGTGATGTTAAATGATGTCATAGTTCTTGATAATTATTAGAGAAACAGTTTTAAAGTCTAAGTGATGTTAAATGTTGACATAGTTATATAAATAATATTAGTTAGAAAAAAACGTTACTCATGCGAAATTGGATTTTGTCAATGATCTTATAAATTAATAAATAAAAGAGAAAGAAAACAATTCTAAAGTCTAAGTGATGTTAAATGTTGTCATAGTTCTTGATAATTATTAGAGAAACAGTTTTAAAGTCTAAGTGATGTTAAATGTTGACATAGTACTTGATAATTAATAGAAAACAGTTATAAAGCTCAAGAGACGTTAAATGTTGTTATAGCTCTTGATAAATAATATTAGTTAAAAAAAACGTTACTCATGCGAAATTGGATTTGTTCAACGATCTTGGAAATTAATAAATAGTAGAGAAAGAGAAAAAGTTTTTAAGTTTATGCGAGCTTGAGCACTGACTGCGAACAAGGTAAGAGTTTGGAGAATTAAACATAAACTTAAATATAACACTTATTACTCTTTTTCTTTATTTATAATTATTCACCGGTTTTAATTTTCGGAATCTATTTATTTTCTTTTTGGATTTTTTCGCAGACTGTCAAAATTAGAGAAAAATGTATGTATTTTTTATTCTTACTTAGCCTTAGTCGACTATGTTTTATAACAAGTCTCCTAGTCTAAGTAAGACCGGAAGTAGTAGGACGATGTCCCTACATACTCCCTTCCCAGCGTAGCGTTACTTGAAATGTACCGAGCGACTTGATGCTGCTTCACTGTCTCTGTCACACTCAAAAGTAGGTTTTAGTTAGGGGTGGACATTAAGAATAAACAGGTCCCTTAAGGTGGCGGTGCAAAGTCCTTGAAAAAACCCAAAAATATTTTAGAAATTATAGGCTAAATAAATGCTAATTAAGTGCCTTAATATCGAATTTGAGGCTCTTCTGTTTTTTTTTAAATTATAGGTTCCGCTGACAGAAGAAATACTTAGCGGAACTTAATATAAACTTTAATTAAAAAATATGTATTTTGATGCGAATGTTTATTAAAAATTTTAGGCTAATTAAAGGCTTTTAAATAAAAGATACAGGATCGAATTTATCAGATAAGTTACATGTTTTCATATTCATATTCCCCCAGCCACTTTATACATGAACTTCTAAAAAAATCCTACTGGAGATTTTTCAGCGGGATTCTCTTTATTTTTGGGGTCACAAATAATTTCCCAAAAGTCCATAAAGCCAACTGACCGGCCACTCGAGTTACGGAGGGTCAAAGGTCACGAAAATCAATTTTTCTCAAATATCTCGTAAATTCTCGGTTTTACGTAAATTTTGGCTGAATAAAATTTGTTCGTGAGATAAATCTGCATAAAAATGTCCTATATAAAATTTACGCAGAACCAATAGTTTTCAAGATATGGGGCTAAGAAAACTGGGGCATCATTTGCATCGCAAAAAGTTTAAGGGTACAAAACATTCAAGACTTTGTCCAGATCACTTTAGATGTGAAGATTATATTAAGGAAAGATTTGAGGGGTCAGTATATGAATATTATATTTTAGTTGTTGTTGTTTGCGGCGCCATCTGAGCTTACCTTTGCGTAAGAGCCCCTATTGTTAGTAGATCGTTGAAATAACAACGGAACTTAACATTTACCTATGAAAAAAGTCCATCAAATAAACGTTATTTAGCCAAAATGGTAACGTAAAACAGATAATTTACGAGAAAAACTGATTTTTGTGACCTTTAGCCTTCCGTAATTTGAGCAGTCGGTCAGTTGGCTTTATGGACTTTTGGCGAAAAATGTGTGACCATAAAATAAAGAGAGTCCCGGTGGAAAATATCCAGTTGGCATTTCTTAGAGGTGAATGATGGGAAGTGGATGCAGGAAATCTGTATGCAACAGTTCCCCTACACCCTGCGTAGTCCATAAAATTTCTGGCATTTTGCTAAGTTATCGCCCAGTCTTTCTCATTTTACGAATACAAATTCACCATTAGAGGTGAATTATTTCAGATTAGCTTAGAATACCAAAGGGGGTGGTCAATTAATACAAACTTATTAACTTACAACAAATCGTTTAGTCCATTGAAAAATATAGTTCCCTATGTGTTTTTTGGGTCGCTGATTACGAAAATCGAGGTCCCGCAGTCCTAAAATATGGGTGTCATCTTTAAAAATGCAAAAAACTCGATAATTTCAATAATAATCAAAAATAATCCAATGAAATACACTTTTTTCAATATTTATTCGCGAAGGTGGTTGATTTATACCTAGTCAAGCCGAATTTTATGATAAGGGATAAAACTAAAGGGTTAAAACCCCCTACATCTAACGAAAATATAAAAATATGTAAAAAATTGTTTTTTCAACTTTATGCTGCAAATTCGATTGAATGCGTATTTTTAGGCAAAAGTAAATTATTTTCAACCCTTAACTAACCCTAGAAGTTGAATTTGAAAAAGAGTTAATTTTTTTGCATTTCGTTTTCCTTCCTTTAAAATTGGCTCCCTAAATAATTGTATAGGATGAAAAAACGGGCAATTTGCTTGGATACAGATAAAAACTGCAGTTGGGCAAAAAAGGTCATAACTACTTTCACTGAAATAACAATTATGGTAAAAAGTCACAACTTATCATGTATAGCCTCATGCCGATACAAAATTATTGGCAATAATCAATATGTATACACAAATATGAAAGATATGTTGGCGTTATTGTGATAATATGTGGTCAGATTTACGCAGTTGGTACGAAATTAATACGTAACATATTAGAATGAATATGAAAACATGTAACGTATCTTTTATTTAAAAGCCTTTAATTAGCCTATAATTTTTTATAAGCATTCGCATCAAAATACATATGTTTTAATTGAGGTTTATATTAAGTTCCGCTAAGTATTTCTTCTGTCAGCGGAACCTATAATTTAAAAAAAAACAGAAGAGCCTCAAATTCGATATTAAGGCACTTAATTAGCATTTATTTAGCCTATAATTTCTAAAATATTTTTGGGTTTTTTCAAGGACTTTGCACCGCCACCTTAAGGGACCTAGAATAAACATCGATGCTTTTTTCGATGCAATACATCGTTGTGTGGCATCGATGTTACGACGATGTATCGCAAAATACATCGATGTCTGTACCTTGTCCTTGTACCCACAAACTTTATTCAAAATTACAATAAATTTTATTTCTGAAAAATACGCAAATATGAAAGCTTATGCAGTTACAGGTTTTACAGTTAATGCATGTTTACGTCAGTGACCGTGACAAGAAATGCGTGAGTGTATTTGGCAATACAGTTCCCCTGCAACTTCCCAGAATTGAGCGGTCATGAAAGTACATCAGCGCTGATAAACGTCAAAATTAATAAGATTACACAACAACGCGATTATGCTGAACAGAATGCACGCTTTACCGTTTTGTATCATTTGGCATTAATGGGTGCTGATGCATTCTTATGACCGCTTAATTCTGTTTCCAACTTTATGCGTGATACTCTAGCAGTTACCACGTATACCTTGAAAAGTAGAGTTGAGATTGAGTTGAATTTTCGACTCGCGTACATGAACACTTGTAACGGTCGGTTATTTACCGAAAGTTTCTCCCTTTTAATGGTCCTCCATCTATCGGAAAGTTCAGGCTTAATTAATAAATTACTTCACACAAAAAAATTTTGGGAAAAATTTTTTAAATTCTAGTAGTCGAAAAAAAATAGTTTTTTTGTTCGAAGAAAAAAAATTGAAAATTTTTGGACAGTCGAGATTGGAATTTAGAAAAAGGAGGTCGTATATAGACCAAACAAAAAAAAAATAATAAGTGTTTTTAAATTTGAATGCGAACAAGGATTTTGAAATTTTGAGAAGGAAGGACGTTTGGTATCGTAACGGGAGCAAACCGCAACCCATTTTTATAACTACGTCTGAATTGGGATTTGGGAAGAGAAAGAAAAAAAACCCAAAGGAAGTTTTTTTAATCTAAAAAGGAGAAAGAAGTCTCGATTTGAGACTGGTATCACAATTGATGGAGGCAACAAGGAAAGAAACTCCGGATAAAATCAGTCTGTCAAGCAAATTTAAAAGGGCAGTATAAATGTGGTAGGTTCGACTGTCGATAGATATTTCTTGAAGGAGCCCACAACATTTTCCGTGGTCAATCACAAACGCTTTAACACTATAGTTGAGACAATGAAG
Source organism: Thereva nobilitata (assembly GCA_963855945.1). NCBI lineage: Eukaryota > Metazoa > Arthropoda > Insecta > Diptera > Therevidae > Thereva > Thereva nobilitata. The sequence continues at coordinate 143,774,061 of OY979696.1, forward strand.
GGAATGTGTGGTTTAAGTGTTTTACCTATTTACTGTACATATAAAAACAATTAATCTATTTGAATTAGCTGCAAAGGAGTTAATTTTTGGCATTGCTAGGTTAGTTATCCACAAATTGAGAATTTACAGTGCTAAGAACCCAGCAGAACATAACGCCACAACAACTGGCGTCGTGGTTATCGCCGTGGAACGTCAGCGTCTGGATTCCAGAATAGCATACGTTTTCTGATAATCTTGCAGTTTGGAGGTGTTGCAGACGATTTATGGTATTTGTGCGTCAGGATATCGACTGGAAAAGTGCGAATGGTGAATTACTGAAGAGGCAGGTTTATTATTGGTTACTTTTACCTATTAATATAGTAACTTTATTAAATATATAAACAATTTTTAAATATATCGCTTAACCCTAAAAATATTCCTAAATATATGAACATACATATTAATGATATTCAGTATATGACAATTTGGAATTTTACGGCATCACAATAACAACATTCGTTCTGTTTGGAGTATTGTACCTTTAGTTTTGGTAATTAAGTCATATACATCCAAACTGTTAACTAAAGGTATATTCCCCGGACTATTTTCTCATATACACTATTTAATTATCACACCAAAGGAAATTGTAATATCCACTATTTACATATATTACAATACTTATCAAATAATTATATATTCATACCATAATTATTATACTCTTATATTTAACAATTTCTTAAAATATAATCTAGTTACTATTTTACTTTAGTACACGCCCTTAGTCATAAATTTCATCGTTCGGTTTGGTGTTGTACGAAAGAAAGGAATCCTCGACTGGTACCAGCGCGACGATTGATTTGTTTCCTTCCGTTGTTGCATTAACGTTATTATTTGGTAGTAATAGTTGGCTGTGTCCACATTACCTAGATTATAGGAGTATTTGTTGTTTGATTTACATCTATTAGTTAAAGCAAACTTACCTCTGTTTTGTTGTTGAGTAATTGTACTATACTGTAATTATTTTAAAATATATTTGTTGTCACTTTCTTTAACCCCACTAGTATTACTAGGCATGACAGCCTAAGGGGATAAATTGTCCAGGATGGTTGGGTTGTGCTTTCTCTCCAGGGTCCTCTCAAAGTCGCGTTGAACATTTACAGGTCCACCAGGTCGATGGAAACGTCCAGCGATGAATCGCTTTGGCTAACCTAGGAAAAGAATGATATGAAGAGATATCCCTTTTAAACAATAGGTAAGTGGTGAATCATAGGTGTAGTGTCCCGGTCACACAACCCCACGCCCCCACCGGCGAGCTAGCGTAAACCGTGTGGCCGGTTTAGCATCCCCTAAAACCATTTAGGAAACTAGGGAGGATGTAGTCTTCTAAATTTTTTTATGTTTACCCAAGCACGATGGCAGTAGCCTTGCTGTCACCAGCAAGGAGCTCCATTGTGCCGGTACATAAATGGCGCCCAACGTCTGCTTACCTGTTAACGCTTTCGGCAAACTAGTTTCGAATTTAAATTACGGTGTCCATTTATTACATAAAATGGAACCCTACGAATGCTTTCATGGCAACGATTCGGATCACAAGTTTTTAATATTAAACCCCGGCGCCCCTTTATTTCATAAATGGCGGCCAAATTCTGTTAACTTGTTAAAATTATATTTGATTATGGTTCACCACCACTGCCTCTTTTTTTCAGATTCGTCTCTTTTGTCTAAATTCAGTGTGAATTTTGTTTTGATTTCACTTTTAGATTGTCCCGTCTTATGATATCTTCTTCGCTTTAGGCATCTTTGAACTAGGCTTACCGGCACCGCTGGCTAACAAGCGTATGACCGCTTGGCCATGGGTGAAGGCTGAGTCTGGAGTTCTTTTGTCCTGTGTTTTTGCTCGTCGTCCTGAGTATCAGGCGTCATACCGCCTGCCAGTGCTTCGTTCAGTGGACAGGATCCTTGTTACTTTTTGCTGATGGACGTTTGAGTTGTAACTCGGGCTTAACCGGCTGAGGTAACAGGCGTGATATCGCCTGCCCACTGCGCCCCGTGGACTTCTTTAATCCATTCAGTCCCCTCAAATTTTGTTTTCTGTTCTTTCATTTTAGACAATTGGTCGAAATGTGGTAAGGGATGTGGTCACTTCAGGTGCACCTCTAAAAGGCCGCACAGGCTTAACCGTCTGGCTAATCACTTGCGCCCTGTGGACTTTTGTTGAGGGACATCCGGCTCCTTCCTTGTGCTTTTATTATTTTTCTCTCCAGTCTGTCCCCACTGCTGATTGATTTTCCGTAGTGTAGCTCAGTTGTGGTTGGACAGCGGAATCCAATTAAAATTTTTATTATTTTCGAAGAAGATTTCCTTGTTTTTATGTGGAGGTAGACTCTTCATGTCGTTCAAGTGGATGAAGACGTGTGGTGCTTCCGGCGTTGTTGATGGCACTCGGTGCTGGCTGTGTCTCATAGCTACCACCGACTGACATCGATGACCTCGGCCACCGAGAGTCCTGGAGAGAGAGATTTTTTTTCCAACCATCCTGGAAAATTAACACACATTTACAAAAACATTTTAACACAACCAAAACTATTTGGCCCATTGATTTTTTATCAGCTGTTGTAAGGTTGATTATTGCAAGTATCACCACTATTGTTATTCGGCTCACGGAAGTTTTTTTTTGATTAGGATATTTACAGTTACCGTAGTAGGTTTATTAAGGTGTTTCTTTTGTGGGTTAGTCCCGATCTTTTGGGCATATACTGTTTAGAGGTATTAAGTATATCTCGGCTAGCAAGGACCAATTAACTTGTTTTTTTTTTTTTCTTATTGGGTATAGTGTTGAATTTTTAATTACACCTAAATTTTATACATTCTTTTTCTGCACGGGATATCAGTATTACCGTCTCTGAGAAGATGGACGTGACCGGAGCATTAACTTTTTATGGACGTCCAGTGGTACATAAAGTACTGCGAAGACCACATCGATTATATTATTTATCCCCGCACGCCAGAGAATTTGTTCCGATCCATGCATCCATAGAAGCCAGGAGGTTGTCCACAACGATGGAGGGCGTCGCTATACGATATACCCTAAACGTCGTGAAATGTTTGGAAGCACACCCAGGTGCTTTTGACACCATGGCCTCCAGAATATTGACCATGCTGATGGATATTATTAACAAACCTCTAATTCTGATTCACGTTGTCGAAATTATTTTCCAACATTCATTGACTGAACCAAGCTTCTGCCATACGGGAGCTAGGCTGTATGAGCTGATTGATTCAATGAATCCCGGGGAAAATAGCGTGTTTAGAAATTTGTTGAGGATGACCCTGGCATATCAACAGGAAGTTATCCAGCGGTATGTTCCACCGGTTGGATATCAAGTACGTGGGATAACGTTGCTCGTGGCAGAAATGTATCGTCGTTTCCAGAAGGTTCGTTCACTGGGAAGCGAACTGGGGCAGATGCTGGATGGGCTGCTGAATCAGCTGCTCCAAGAGCCCACTCCGGACAATTTAGAATGCTTCTGCCAAGCGTGTCAAGCAGCAGGTTGGGAACTCTTGGAGGATTGTCCCTACCAAATTTCTCTTATCCTTCGCGATTTATACAGGGTGTCACCCTGGTTGAACGTCCTGGCTTAAATATTTTAAGCAGTGTTAAGTCTTTGTTACTGTTACTTCCTTGGTCATGTTCTCGTTATTTTGTGTTATTGATCGATAACCCGTTTAGTTGGTTATATAAAAAAAAAAAAAAAAAAAAAATTTTTTTCCAAGCCTTGTGGTTAGTGGCTTGGTAGCTTTAGTTATAGTCAGGTAGAAACCATCGACGTTCGTTACGTATTACTGTTTTCATATCGCCTCAGTCGATAGTATTAAATTTTCTTTAAGACTATTCTCCTTGCCTACTGCTTCTTTTATTAAGTCCTTCGGTTCACGAAGTCCCATCTACATACGACTTCGCGCACTGTTCAGGCATATTTTTTTTCTCTTCACTTTAATATCATCGCACGGTTGACTGTTGGTGATTGTCGAGGAAATTATTTCGAAATCGACAGCATTTACGTAATATTCATATGTTACACCAAGCTGGTCGTCCGATGTTTTCCCCATTTTTACGGTTGCCTCAGCATCGGTTCTTTCTATAAGTACTATGCATTTGATTATGGTACACCTCCTTGCTTTCGGTCAGTCTGAAGAACAACTCTCGGCGAATGGTGGTCCGGGCGATCCATCGGGGTTTGGTTAACGACAATGTGGTATTGCTGGAGACTGACCCGATGGACCGACAGGTGACCGGTTCGACGTGGAGGTCTGGATGATTGTAGAGACCCGGAGGGGGACAATGTGGTATTGCCTGCCGCCGGATCCCTGAAACTCCAGACTTACCCTCCGAGAGACTCGTCAGACTGACCATCTCACAAAATTTTCATTTTTGACAGCACAACTAAATTCTCTCAGATTTTTATGGATAACGCCTTAGATATTGGATGCCCGGCTAGCTCTGCAGCTGTGGCATGAGACTCTGAATCTCAGGGTGTGAGACGAGCCACACATGGGCGCCAAACACTAAGTCTTACGGCTGAAAAACCTTCCGTTTTTTTTCGGCTCCTCACTGCCTCGCAAGTCGGCCTTGTGGACCCGAGGGTATGTAACGGTCGGTTATTTACCGAAAGTTTCTCCCTTTTAATGGTCCTCCATCTATCGGAAAGTTCAGGCTTAATTAATAAAATTACTTCACACAAAAAAATTTTGGGAAAAATTTTTTAAATTCTAGTAGTCGAAAAAAAATAGTTTTTTTGTTCGAAGAAAAAAAATTGAAAATTTTTGGACAGTCGAGATTGGAATTTAGAAAAAGGAGGTCGTATATAGACCAAACAAAAAAAAAATAATAAGTGTTTTTAAATTTGAATGCGAACAAGGATTTTGAAATTTTGAGAAGGAAGGACGTTTGGTATCGTAACGGGAGCAAACCGCAACCCATTTTTATAACTACGTCTGAATTGGGATTTGGGAAGAGAAAGAAAAAAAACCCAAAGGAAGTTTTTTTAATCTAAAAAGGAGAAAGAAGTCTCGATTTGAGACTGGTATCACAATTGATGGAGGCAACAAGGAAAGAAACTCCGGATAAAATCAGTCTGTCAAGCAAATTTAAAAGGGCAGTATAAATGTGGTAGGTTCGACTGTCGATAGATATTTCTTGAAGGAGCCCACAACATTTTCCGTGGTCTATCACAAACGCTTTAACACTATAGTTGAGACAATGAAGGGAATGTGTGGTTTAAGTGTTTTACCTATTTACTGTACATATAAAAACAATTAATCTATTTGAATTAGCTGCAAAGGAGTTAATTTTTGGCATTGCTAGGTTAGTTATCCACAAATTGAGAATTTACAGTGCTAAGAACCCAGCAGAACATAACGCCACAACAACTGGCGTCGTGGTTATCGCCGTGGAACGTCAGCGTCTGGATTCCAGAATAGCATACGTTTTCTGATAATCTTGCAGTTTGGAGGTGTTGCAGACGATTTATGGTATTTGTGCGTCAGGATATCGACTGGAAAAGTGCGAATGGTGAATTACTGAAGAGGCAGGTTTATTATTGGTTACTTTTACCTATTAATATAGTAACTTTATTAAATATATAAACAATTTTTAAATATATCGCTTAACCCTAAAAATATTCCTAAATATATGAACATACATATTAATGATATTCAGTATATGACAATTTGGAATTTTACGGCATCACAATAACAACATTCGTTCTGTTTGGAGTATTGTACCTTTAGTTTTGGTAATTAAGTCATATACATCCAAACTGTTAACTAAAGGTATATTCCCCGGACTATTTTCTCATATACACTATTTAATTATCACACCAAAGGAAATTGTAATATCCACTATTTACATATATTACAATACTTATCAAATAATTATATATTCATACCATAATTATTATACTCTTATATTTAACAATTTCTTAAAATATAATCTAGTTACTATTTTACTTTAGTACACGCCCTTAGTCATAAATTTCATCGTTCGGTTTGGTGTTGTACGAAAGAAAGGAATCCTCGACTGGTACCAGCGCGACGATTGATTTGTTTCCTTCCGTTGTTGCATTAACGTTATTATTTGGTAGTAATAGTTGGCTGTGTCCACATTACCTAGATTATAGGAGTATTTGTTGTTTGATTTACATCTATTAGTTAAAGCAAACTTACCTCTGTTTTGTTGTTGAGTAATTGTACTATACTGTAATTATTTTAAAATATATTTGTTGTCACTTTCTTTAACCCCACTAGTATTACTAGGCATGACAGCCTAAGGGGATAAATTGTCCAGGATGGTTGGGTTGTGCTTTCTCTCCAGGGTCCTCTCAAAGTCGCGTTGAACATTTACAGGTCCACCAGGTCGATGGAAACGTCCAGCGATGAATCGCTTTGGCTAACCTAGGAATAGAATGATATGAAGAGATATCCCTTTTAAACAATAGGTAAGTGGTGAATCATAGGTGTAGTGTCCCGGTCACACAACCCCACGCCCCCACCGGCGAGCTAGCGTAAACCGTGTGGCCGGTTTAGCATCCCCTAAAACCATTTAGGAAACTAGGGAGGATGTAGTCTTCTAAATTTTTTTATGTTTACCCAAGCACGATGGCAGTAGCCTTGCTGTCACCAGCAAGGAGCTCCATTGTGCCGGTACACACTGAACGAAATCAAAACATATTCCCATTCGATGCATCTGATAAAAAACATCGATGCATCGAATACATCGAAGCATTAATAAAACATCGGTTCAGTTCGATGCATCGTGTCTATACATCGAATGTTTCCGATACATCGATGCATATCGTCCATCCCTAGTTTTAGTCTGTCAAGCGTTATCGACTTGCTTGTGCTGTTTAGCTTGACGACAAAATGTTTTCGTAATCTTTTTATTACTTTGAATGGGCCTTCGTATGGTGGTTCGAAAGGCCGCCGAACACGGTCGGTACGTATGAAAACGTATTCCGCGTTCTCTAAGGCGTTCGGCACGTACACATCCTCCTGTGCGGACTGTCGGGGCTGTGTTGCCGACAGGCCTTTCATCTGTGTACGAAGCCGAATTAGAAATTCTGAGTGCTCAATCGGGTTCTCATCCGTTGGGATGGAAATTGAATTGGGGAGCCTCAGATTCTGTCCGTAGACAAGCTCCGCTGGTGAGCATTGTAAATCGGTTTTAATTGCCGAGCGAATACCTAATAAGACAAAGGGCAAATCTTCACTCCAATGAGTAGTGTTGTCCCTTGCCATTAAGGCCGCTTTTAATTGTCTATGGAATCGCTCAACCATTCCATTTGCTTGTGGGTGGTAGGGGGTTGTACGTATTCTATGCGTACCTAGAAGTCTTGTGACTTCCTTGAATAATTTGGATTCAAATTGCGACCTTTGATCTGTTGTAAGTTCAAGCGGTGCGCCAAATCTTGGGACATATTCGGTGACAAAATGTTTGGCCACCGTAGAAGCTGATATGTCCCTAATTGGATATGCTTCCGACCATCTCGTAAATCGGTCTACGATTGTTAGGATATATGAATATCCTCGAGATGGGGGCAATGGTCCCACGATATCCATATGGATATGTTCAAATCTATTGTTTGTTGTATTAAAAGTTTCATGTGGAGATTTGGTATGTCTCGAAACTTTAGATTTTTGGCAACCTTTACACGATCTAGACCAGTTGTTACAGTCTTTGTTGATCGCTGGCCAAAAATATTTCTTAGTTATAGCTTGCCATGTGGCACGTATGCCTGGATGCGACAAGCTATGTTCAGCATTAAATGCTAATTTTCTTAATGAAGAGGGTATGTATGGGCGTAATATACCCGTACTAATCTCACACCACACTTCATGAATTGTGAAAGGAATTGGTGTGAGTATTAGTTTTACCCTAGAGCCACTGCTGGGATGCTCTTGGAGTCGTTGTAACTCTTGGTCACCTTCCTGTGCTTTCGCCAGATGTGGCAAATCGAAGGTAATTGCGTCAACGTTGTCGGCTGCTAATGAGCGTGATAAGTAATCCGCGGCAACGTTTAGTTTCACAGACACATGTCTGATGTCTGTAGTGAATTGGGAAATTAAGCTCAGGTGTCTTGTTTGGCGGGGAGATCTCTCGGTCTTTGTGTGAAGGGCATGCACTAATGGCTTGTGGTCAGTATAGACCACGAAATTTCTTCCTTCAACAAAGTACCGGAAATGTTTTATTGCTGCATAGATTGCGAGTAGTTCGCGATCAAATGCAGAATAATTTCGTTCAGCAGATGACAACTTCTTAGAATAGAAGGCTAGTGGTTGCCATCTGTGACCTTTATACTGTTCCAGCACTGCTCCGATAGCAAAATCGGAAGCATCAGTTATGACGCTATATTTCGCATCCTCTAGTGGATGTATCAGCACAACTGCTGCAGCCATTGCGGCTTTCACATCGAGGAATGCTTGTTCACATTCTGCGGGCCAAGGAAGTTGTTCCTTATTTTTAGTGGTTGATGGACAATTGAGAAGTTCCCTCAAATGTCCATTAATCGGCACTAACATTTTCGCAAGTTTCGGAATGAATCGGTGGTAAAAGTTCACCATTCCTAGAAACTTCTGTATTTGTTTAACTTTTGTTGGTGTTGTGAGGTCATTTATTGCTTGGACTCGTTCGGGTGATGGAAGTATTCCATCCTTGCCGATACAATGTCCCAAAAACATGATCTCACTGACACCAAAAACGCATTTGGATAACTTTATTGTTAACCCAAAGTTATCCAGGCGTTTAAACAGTTCTTCGAGGTGAGTTAAATGATCATCCTCGGATCTACTAGCGATAAGAATATCGTCTAGGTAGACATAAATGAAGTCTAAGTCTCTTGTGACTTCATTCATAAATCTTTGAAATGACTGAGCTGCCTTTCTTAACCCAAATGGCATGCGAGTAAACTCAAACAGACCAAAGGGTGTTATTATTGCGGTCTTATGTACATCTTCTTGTGCAATGGGGATATTGTGGTAACCACGTACCAAATCCACCTTTGAAAAGATTGTACATCCGTGAAGGTTCACAGAAAAGTTGTGAATGTGCGGGATTGGATATCTATCCGGCACTGTGACTGCATTAAGGCGACGATAGTCGCCGCATGCCCTCCAATCATTGGTATCCCGTTTAGGGACCAGATGAAGTGGAGATGCTGTGGGAGACGACGAAGGTCGACAAATCCCTAGTTGAACCATATGTTCAAACTCCAATTTCGCTACCTTCAGCTTCTCAGGATGAAGCCTACGAGCGGTAACGAAAGGTAATTGCCCATTCGTGACAATGTGGTGTTGCACATTGTGCTTAACCGGTAGGTTAAAATTATGGGGTTGTGTTAACGAAGCGTACTTCGTGAACAATTCTTTATACCTGCCAAGATGTTGGCATTCAAAGCTCTCGATTCTGTACTCACTAGTTGTACAGACGTCAGTCCGAAGACTGGTCTGTGAGTCAACTAGTTTTCGAAGTTTAAAATCGAGTAAGAATTCAAACTTCGCGAGGAAGTCCGCACCTAGTATGGCTTTGTTGGCAATAATAAAATTGTGGATGAACCGTCGGCGAAGGCCTAGATTCAGTTCCAACAACTTCATGCCAAAAGTGTGGATCGTTGATCCATTTGCGGCTCGCAGAAGTAAATTAGGGCATGTAGTTTGTACCCTAAAAGTGTGTGCTGAATACCGACTTAAGTTACTTAACTTAAGCACTCTTCAAAAGCGTCGTGAGGTGGCCGATGTGGTATTCGTTCATCAACTCCTCAACGGAAGGGTTGACTCAGGTTTTCTAAGTCGCCGTGCGTGGTTTAGAGAGAGCAGTTATAATTTGAGAGGGCCACCTCTCTTACACATCAACTCCTCTAACACCAATTACGGTAAATTTGAACCCTTAAATCGAATGTTCATTAATGTGAAAAAAAATATTAATGTTTTTAGCGTGACCATAAGCAAGAATGTTCTCAAAAAGAGTCTTAAACTCGCGGGACTGCTTATGTGCCTCGCTCCTCCTGTGTTGCACGTTTCTTTATGTGTTCGTTCTTACTTTTTCTTGTTTATGTTTGCATGTCTTAGCTGAGCCACTGTGCAGTGGTAAATGTGACCGCGTTTGTGTGCAGGGGCCGGACCGGCTTGGTACCGGAGTGCTGGGGAGGGTCGAGAAAGAGCCCGCATTTTCGGTCGCATGCTCGTTATGCGGTGTTTCTCTTCTTATACCTTTTTGGGTGCTCTCGGCCGGTTCGGTCCCTGCACATAAGTGGGGCCCGTTTCTCAGCCCAGCTGAGAAGTGTACCTTCTGAGCTAGAAGGATTAACTCTATATATAAAATGATCTCGATCGCATGAATCAGGGTCAAAGGTTTATTCACAATGTCCGCCAACATGGTTACTATTCTCGAAGCCATGGTATCGAAAGCACCTGGATGTGCTTCTAAACATTTAACAATGTTCAAGGTGTATTTTATCGCTGCACCCTCCAGTGCGGTTGATGACATCATTGGGTTGACGGTTACTCGTCTAGGAATAAACTCCTTTGCACCGGGAGATAACAAGTACAAGCAATGTGGCCTTCGCAACACTTTATGTGCTACTGGAAATCCATAAAAGGTTTTTAAGCATGTCACATACATTTTCTGTAAGACGTTAATACGCATCTACCGTTGAAAGAAAAAAAAAGTAATTTTTTTTAGTTTTCAAAAGCATTTATTTAACTTAACAACTAGCCTAATATAATTTTAACCAAACGCTTAAAGCTAATTATTCTAACCCATTTTAATCTATCTAACTTACTGGCACTCAGCAGGCACTCTAAATTAATCTATATCTTAATTTAACTTTGCCTTTCGGCTAGGACTTATGTATATGTATTTATTTTTACATTTATTTATTATTTCTAATCCTAAGAAAAATTTGAAAAACTTAGGTACTATATGTAAATATATTTTTTTATATTTTATATAAAACTTACGCTATCTTATTCTATTCTACAAGCTAACTTAACTATAGCTAATCTATCTGGGGGGGCATCAGAGGGGAATCTCTCTCGGATGACCCCCGTCCAGGCGACGGGCTTCCACGGGCTTGAGTTGCTAGAAATAACAAAAGCTCGTGGAAGCTCGCACCACTTTAGTCTAAAATTACGCGGTGCGCAAAACTTAAGAACCGAAACAAAGGGTGCCTTCCATTTAGACACAGAGAGACACAGTGTGTCTAACAGGGTGTTCCATCAACGGCAAAAATGTGCACCGCCGGGTGAAATATATTTAAACACGACGGTGATGGAACACCCTGTTAGAAACAACTGTGTCTTTCTGTGTCTAAATGGAAGGCACCCAAATTGTGAAAATTTGCGTAAAAAATCGACTGAATTTTTTCCTGCCGAATTATTTTCCACTGGTTGTGTTGTTTTTGTTTTTCTTTTTAATGAGGAGCACGGCTTAAGATGATCACGTCATGTGCCTGTTCACACGGGTGGTCACCGCGACCTTTCAACACGAAATTTACAGGTACGGGGAGCGTTCGGGTGGGAAGGAAGTGCGTCTCGATTTGAAAGCAACTCACGTTCGCTTTTCTGACCAGCTGACTGTTTCAATTTAATTTTGTATCACCTTACTGTTCCATTTTATTTTCGTTTCACCCGTATTGGGAGCAAACGTGCGATAGGACAATTTTCAGGCTTCAGTTTTGTTGCACAGATTTTTTACTAAAATTAATTATATTCAGGTAATCACAGTTTATAAAAATTTATGTCACTTTTATGAAAATCACAAACTTTGTTCCCATACCGTATGTTCCACCTGTCATAAAAACGACTGGACACAAAGCGAAACGTGTAAACAAATGTTCGCTTTTTCGTTCGCTTTGTCGCGCCTCAAAGCGACCTGTGTGAACAGGCACCATGGGCCGATGCTTTTCTCTGTTTCGGGTGGTTCTTCTGTTCTTGCCAGATGGCTGGTGACCTTTGAAGATTTTCTAATTGCGAGCAACCGCGAAACAGACTGACTGACTGCAGCATGGTTTCCAACAACTGAAACACTTTTTCCACTAAGCCAACAGTTTTCGGAGATCGAATGATGCTGCTGCGGCGTTGTTGACGAGCATGTGAAGAAGACACCCGGAGTAATTTTACGGTAAATTAGGAAATCCAAAGTTTCCCCGCGACGATAACACGACGGCGGAATTCTTCTTTGAAACCTTAAGGTACAAACAGAATGGCACGGCCACCGTGGCGGCGGTCGTGTCCGTGACGGACAAAACGTTTAAAATACACGCACCACCATATATGCTAACATAATGACTTGGAGGCGGTAGCCGGCACGGAGAAATTAGAGCAAATCCGAATTCTGCCGCCGCCGCCAAGTGATACCAACCATTGAAAACTGATTTAGTACACATTTAGAACACATTTTTTGTTTTCAACTGCTGTCTGCCTGCAATTTGACAATTTTGTAGTGGCGCTGTTTGGCCGTTATTTTCAATTTAATTCGTGAGTTTTTTTTAGTATTTTAAATAAATTAATGCAATTTATTATATAATGGCAAAAGGGAGTTATTTATAAATTATGGGGCATCAGAAAGACTGGGTTGCAGGTATTTAAATCTAATTTTTATAATAAAATCAAACCAAAATAGTCAACAATAAAAAAAATTTCTTGTCTTTATTTAGCAACTCAAGATGAATTAAATGGAAGTTTATTAATTTAAACTTTTGGAGATACTTCAAGGTATTGTGATGTTATTCATTTTCTAATAAATAGTAATAACTTATAACTTTAATTATTAGTGAAAAACAATGAACCAAATGTTGAAATGTTTGTACATATTTGATTAAAAACTATAAAATTCCGGAACAGGAGCTTGTGGTTGTGATAGCTGAGGAAATAAATAGCCAATTTTTAAAACAATTCTTGGATTTTTTAATTCCAAGTAAATTTTTCTTTACTAAAATATTGAAAAAAAAATACGAAAATATTGAAAATAATTAAATTTTTGAAGTGAAAACTTCTATAGGCACGTTGGGCACTTTTTGGCCTGGGGAAAAAACTAAAAACTCGCGTCACGCGCACTTTTTGTGTGCCATCACGCGCACGTACCATCACTAGAGAAAAATGTTTCCTTTGGGGGGTTTAGTTTTAATTATGTAGTATGAATTATATATTATATATTAAATATTATATATTAAATATTATATATTAAATATTATATATTAAATATTATATATTGAATATTATATATTTAATATTATATATTAAGTATTGTGTATTATGGACTATGTAGTGTACTACGTACTATGAGCTATGTACTAATTATTATGTATTAATTATTATGTTCTATGTGCTATGTATTATGAATTATGTAGTATGTACTATGTACTATGCACTATGCACTATGCACTATGTACTATGCACTATGTATTATATACTATGTACTACACACTATTTACTATGTACTGTATATTATGCACTATTTACTATGTACTATATACTATATACTATGTACTATGTATTATGTTCTATGTACTATGTACAGTGCATTATGTATTATATACTATGTACTATTTACTATGCACTATGTACTGTATATTATGCACTATTTACTATGTACTATATACTATGTTTTATGTTCTATGTACTATGTACTATGTTCTATGTACTATGTACAATGCATTATGTATTATATACTATGTAATATTTACTATGCACTATGTACTGTATATTATGCTTATTTACTATGTACTATATATTATGTATTATGTACTATGTACTATGTACTATGTTATATGTACTATGTACAATGCATTATGTATTATATACTATGTACTATTTACTATGCATTATGTACTGTATATTATGCTTATTTACTATGCACTATATACTATGTATTATGTACTATGTACTATGTACTATGTACTATGTACTATGTACTATGTACTATGTACTATGTACTATGTACTATGTACTATGTACTATGTACTATGTACTATGTACTATGTACTATGTACTATGTACTATGTACTATGTACTATGTACTATGTACTATGTACTATGTACTATGTACTATGTACTATGTACTGTATATTATGCTTATTTACTATGTACTATATACTATGTATTATGTACTATGTACTATGTACTATGTACTATGTACTATGTACTATGTACCATGTACTATGTACTATGTACTATGTACTATGTACTATGATCTATGTACTATGTACAATGCATTATGTATTATATACTCTGTACTATTTACTATGTACTATGTACTGAATATTATGCTTATTTACTATGTACTATATACTATGTATTGTGTACTATGTACTATGTACTATGTAATACGTACTATGTTCTATGTACTATGTACAATTCATTATGTATTATATACTATGTACTATTTACTATGCACTATGTACTGTATATTATGCTTATTTACTATGTACTATATACTATGTATTGTGTACTATGTACTATGTACTATGTACTATGTACTATGTACTAGGTACTATGTTCTATGTACTATGTATAATGCATTATGTATTATATACTATATACCATTTACTATGTACTATGTACTATTTACAATGTATGCACTATGTACTATCCACTATGTACTATGGCCATAGAAATCCACACATTTGAAAATTAGTATGTGGGTATAAAGTTTAATCGTGCATTTCCGAAGCTTGGTTTAGCCTTCCACGCGACTCATCGGATACCAAAAATGTATGTACATCGTTCATTATATTTATAGGAAGTGAGTAACTACTTTTGACTGCATTAAATTAGTTATCCTAAAGTGATGTTAAAATGTCTGTATCCATCAATCCTTCTCATGTAAGTATAGTTATAATAAATATAAAAATATAGGTATATATTATGTATATATATATTAAGATTGATTTGGAAATATAGACTGGCCGGCCATAGAAGTTTTCACTTCCAACGTGTGGTCCTACGCACACTCATATTTTTTATTGCAGGTAAGATCAAAGTTGCAATTAACAATCATTTGTTTTTACAAAACAAATAATTAAAAAAGTTTATTCTGTACTCATGAAATTATATTTACATTAAAAATTTCAAATTCGTTTATTTCAATTCCGTGGTCCGTTAATTTCCGTTAAATTTGTCCGCGCCGCGCCATTCTGTTAGCTAAGGCGGAATCTAAATTCCGTCGACGGCCACCGCCACGGTCGCCGTGCCATTCTGTTTCTACCTTTATCCTTGTAATTTGCCGTCGAATATTTACGAATGAGTCTGACAGTTGCGTTCTTGAGCGATGTCGATGGGTCGAAGTCGAATGAACGCACGATTCAGAATGGCGGAGCAGAAAACATTGGAGAATGTGCTGCGAAATAAATCGTGACTGTCGCCGTAGCGTGTGGATAATTATATTTTTTAGTAATTTCTTTTATGTTTAGTAAGTTTAGGAGTTACCTATGTAGTGTACCAGTTTGGGTCATGGTGCAAGCTCTAGTAGTTACCTTAGTTTGAAGGATATCCTGGTATAGGATAGGTTGGGAGGGGTCTGGGGAGTGCTCAAGTAAACGGCGATGAATCTTTCGTTTTAACTCCAGGATGTAATAGTTTGCAAATACTGACTCTGACAGCGAAAGATTGTGTCATAGTGGGTATTTATAAACGAACTTGTAGATCGTAAGAAACAAGGTAATGTAAAATACTAAATATCGTTTTAGTGCGAGGTCACTCTTCCCATATAAAATCGAAATTGTTGTTTTTCTGCATTTGGTCACTGAGTGACGTCACATTTTTCTACGATATTCGAAGCTGTCAGTCTCTTTTACATTACCTTCTTTCTGTATACCGTGGATCGTAACATACTTCAAGAGGAGGATCTACAGACTTCCAATTGCTGAATACTGCAGAATTACCGCAGTTCTGCGTTTTTGACCAGGCCCGAGGACTGCGATAAGCCGACCAAAGTAGCCTTGCATGGTGAGGGAGTAGGAAAGTTCCGGTCATGACGTTTCCGTTCCGGTGCTACATTTCTACGGTGGATCCAGTGGCGTAGCGTAGTAGGGGCGGCAGGGGCGCCCCGCCCCAGGCGGCATAGGGGACGGCAAAATTTCACAATAAATAATAATAATATAGTAGGTATTAGGGCGATTGGGACAGACAGTAGTGCCATATGCAATGGCGCCAGTGTGTGCCAGACAGTATTACCCTATGAAAGTTGGGGAAGAGTGGTAAGGGGTACGGGGGTGTGGGATGGGGGATGTTGGACGGTGCATTGGCGCCGACGCCGACGCCGGATCCAGACAAATAGATTTTGGTGTTTGTTGTCAGGTTGAAGGGGTAGAGGGTAGGGGCTGTTGGACGGAAATGGCGCCTGTGTGTGTGCCAAATAGTATTACCCTACATTACATTGGTGACGTCACCAGACAAATAGATTTTGGGGGCAGACGTCACATGATGAGACGCCATCTGTCGTGAGAATTTGTTAAAGCTGGAAGTGCTGCGAATTAAAAAAGTCAAAGTTGTGCTGCGCGGCCTGGGCTGGGACTTGAACCCGGGATCGGTGGCTTAAGAGGCCTGTATCGCACCGTAAGGCTATCGAGGCTTCTGGGTGTTGTTATTTAATTTGTGTATAAAAGCGCCGAACGAGCGAGGGATCTAAAAATAGAATTTTTATTTTCTTTCGACCATGCTGCGAATGTTGGTGTGTGTTCGAATGGAAATAGTGTGATATGTTTTATGTTGCGATCGTTTTTATGTCGGAACCACGGTGAAATATTTTTTAAATTGAGTAATAATCAATTTATAATTATATTAGTGACGTATGTATATAGCATTTATCATTTACTATTGCTATTACTCATTATTCATACCAAAACACCCCAATATAATAAATAAATATCGTTATTTCTGCCTTTCTCGTGATATTCCGACCAGGCGATCATAAATCAGCAGCAGCAAAGGCCCCTGCCTGCCCTGATAAAAAATTTACCCAGCCTTAACAAAACAAACAACAGCAATCCAGTCCAGCCTCAACATTCGTTTTCGTTCTTTACCACACCAACAGCAAAAAACAAGTAAAAACAAAAAAACTTTTTCGAGACAAAACAACATAACTTCTCAAATGCCGATTCTAATTTCGACCGAGCGAGCGATGATTAATTTGAGCTGCTGATAAGAACAGCGCTTGAAAATAATACCTCATAGCACCGCTAGGCCTTTTGTTTTTGTTTTTGTACGATAAATTTATGCTCATGGCTTATGATCGCCTGGTATCGCAGGCGATGGTTCGGGCGTACAACTTAGTGAATAATAGCATTTAAAAAATTCAAACCATAAACAAAAAATACCTTAAAATAATAATTAAATATCTATAATAGGTATATCATTCATTATCTTTAACCTATAATAACAATTTCCATCTCCCTAGCAACATATATTATTAGAGAATAGAATGCAGTAGAAAATTGATTTATAATCGCTACATCTTCGTATATCTTCGCGAATAAGTCGTGGGGATCGCGAATAAATTTTCGTGAGGTGGGCTAATACAAAACATACCTGCACGGTGGCATACGATCATTCTTAATTGAATGTTCTAAGTGTTCAGACGTACAAATTTATTGAAGGATGGAAAAATTTGCAATTACAAAAGATAACATAACCTATATCAAAAGGTTCAATATAAAAGGCCGTAAAGTTGTGTTTAAAATAGCCCCAATTCCTGAAAATGCGGAGCCCTCATCTTGGATTAAGACTTCCATAGAAGACATTATACAGCATGCCGTAAAGGGGCTCCAGTCAACCGACTATGTCGGAATCACCTTTTGTGGCGAAAGTTTTAAGGAAAGAGGGCCGGGGTGGCTTAATTTTAAACCCGCTACAGAAATCAATACATCAGATGTTTGGGAAATGATTTCTAAAATATTTCAAAGTAATTCTGAAGGTAAGTTTTTTATAATTGTGGGTGATTTAGATGAGGTTTTCTACTGAAATTTTATTTTAGGAATAAGTACAGACACGTTTTGTTTGGTTGTGACATCTGTACGAGTACCAAAAGGGAGCGGAAATGAGCGTCGAGGGAAGTATAATGCATTCAATGAAGAGTGTGTCATGAGGAGGGGTATCATAACGATAGTGAATAAGGACAATCTATGTTTACCTCGAGCCTTAGTGGTTGCAATCGCTAACGTAAAGAAAGATGTCGACTATAGGAAAATCAGAAGAAATATTGGAAAACTACAAACTCTGCGTGTTTCAAAATTGTTAGCAGAATCAAAAATTCATATTCTCATTGAAGGCGCTGGAGTTTCGGAACTTCAACAGTTTCAGAACCATTTGAGAGAATATAATATTGTCGTTTATCAATACGGAACTAAGGGGCGAGATGTTATTTTTGAAGGACAGAGCGATGGCCTCAGGCTGAATCTGTTATACCACAATAATCATTATAATGTTATAACATCCCTCACCGCTGCATTTTGTTGCAGTTATTATTGTGAAATATGCCATATACCGTATAACACTAAAAACGACCATCGATGTGGAGGAACATGTCCCTGCTGCCAACAATCCCCGGTGTGTATCAATGAAAATATTAACTTGCTGTGTGAAGATTGTAACCGACGTTTTCGAGGTCAGCAATGTTTTGATAACCATAAAACTTCTGAAACTGCAAATAAGAAAAGTGCTTGTGAACAGATTAAAAGATGTATGGATTGCTTGAAAACATATAAGGCTGATAAAAGTCATACATGCGGAGAATATTTTTGCAAAATATGTGACGAGCACGTGCCGCAAGGCCATTTATGCTTTATCCAGCAGGATAATCGTGAACCCTGTATAGACGATACTCTTTTTGTTTTCTACGATTTAGAGACACGGCAGGAAAAAGTATTGGGAGAAAAAATTGCTCAAGAACGATCAATAGGACAAATTAAACTGCATGAAGCAAATCTATGCGTTTTTCAACAGAGATGCGACAGATGTATTGAAAAAGATCTACGAATATGTGAAAAATGTGGAATAAGGCAACAGGTTTTAAAAGTTGGGCCTGTTCAGAACTTTGTAGAGTATTTACTGAATCAGCGAAAATTGTTCAAGAAAGTGGTTGTTATAGCGCATAATGGCCAAGCATTTGACCATCAATTTATGTTAAACCATATTTTGCAGAATACCGATTTAAAACCGAAATTAATTATGCGAGGAACGAAAATAATCATGATGCAGCTGAGTAATGTGAAATTTATAGATTCTTTGAATTACTTCCCGATGGCTCTAGCCCTATTACCAAAAGCATTTGCCTTGCCGCCCGTTTATAAAAAAGGTTATTTTCCGCATCTTTTCAATACTGCTGAAAATGAAAATTATATTGGTACACTACCGTCAATAGAATACTATAGCCCTGATACAATGAAAACAGAAGAACGAGCTGCATTTCTTAAATGGCATGAAGAACATAAATATGACGAATTTAATATGCAGCGTGATATTGTTGAATACTGCGTTAGCGACGAGGAAATTTTGACAGAGGCATGTTTAAAATTTAGAAAGCTGATGTTAGATGAATGCAACGTTGAGCCGTTTTTGGAGGCAACAACAATAGCTTCTGCGTGCAACCTTGTCTACAGGCGTAATTTTCTCAAGAAAGACACTATCGGGGTTATTCCGAAAAATGGATATCGAAAAGCCGATAACCAATCAGAAATAGCAATGCAGTGGCTGATATGGGAGGAAGATCGACGCAAAATTAATATCTTGCATGCGGCTAAACAACGAGAGGCTGTGCTGAATGGAGTTAAAGTAGACGGATATTGTCCAGAAACGAATCAGATTTTCGAATTTCATGGTTGCTATTATCACGGGCATGAAACATGTCTAACACACAATCGTGATGCTCCTCTACATAATGACCCAAATGATTCTTTAAACAGAAGATATGAAGCAACCTCAGAAAAAACCAGACGTTTGCGCTCCTATGGATATGAAGTAATAGAAATGTGGGAGTGTGATTTTCGTAGACAAATGGAAAATAATAGAGATATGAAATATTTGAAAGATCATCCTTTGATGGTGAACTTGCCACTAAATCCTCGCGATGCTTTTTATGGCGGACGAACAGGAAATACTGTTATGCGCTATCATTGCAAACCCAATGAGAAAATTAAATATGTTGATGTATGCTCGCTGTATCCTTGGATTTGTAAATATGGTAAATTTCCAGTCGGCCACCCAAAGTTATATGCTGGAAGCAAGGATTGTTCCGAAACGAATTTGAATAATATAGAGGGGCTAATTAAATGTAAAATTTTACCCCCAGAAAACTTATATCACCCTGTTCTACCAATAAAACAAAACAATAAGTTAATGTTTTCATTATGCCGCCTCTGTAGTGAAGAGCAAAATCAGTCTGAAGAATGCCCTCATACGGATGAAGAAAGGGTATTAATAGGCACATGGGTAATTGATGAAGTTAAGGAGGCCCTAAATAGGGGATACAAATTGTTGGAAATATATGAAATATGGAGTTACGAAATCGAACAATACAATAAATTGGCTCAAACAGGAGGCTTATTCACGATCATGATGAATAAATTCATCAAAATGAAGCAGCAGGCGTCAGGATGGCCAAGCAGCTGTCAGTCCGAAGAAGAGAAGAACCGCTATATAAACGACTTTCTGGAGAATGAAGGAATAAACCTGGATTTTCATGAAATTACATCAAACCCCGGATTGAGATCTTTAGCCAAGCTCATATTAAATTCCTTTTGGGGAAAGTTTGGCCAGCGCGAAAACCAGCCGAGAACAAGTATAATAAATACCACGTCAGAATTTTATGCTATGTTTACCAACCCAGCCATTGAAGTCTACCACATCCTCCCAGTCAATGAAGATACGGTTATCGTCAATTGGGGTTCCAAAGAAGAGGCTGTTGACCCTCTATCGACTGTAAACGTTTGTATAGCCGCCTATACCACCACACAGGCACGGTTGAAACTGTACAGCTACCTAGAAAAACTTGGAGATCGAACTTTATATTACGACACCGATTCTGTCATTTATATTAGCAGAGAAGGAGAATATGACCCACCAACAGGAGAATTCGTTGGTGATATGACCGATGAATTGGAATGTTTTGGCAAAGGTAGTTATATAAGGCGATTTGTGTGCGGGGGTCCAAAAAATTATGCGTATGAATACTTCAGCACAAATGAAAATCAATTTAAAGCAACAAATAAGGTGAAAGGAATACGCTTGGATCATAAGACTTCAGAGCTTGTGAATCTTGATTCGATGGAAAATATGATATTACACTCTGAAGCAATGGCGTAGGAACGGGGGGGTTTTGGGGACAAAACCCCCCCCGAAACGTGAATGAAGAAAATTCAACTTGAACATTTATAATATCATTTTGTAATTTTGACTAATTAACGTATACCTAGTTTATAGCTAATCCAAAAATAATTCGAAATACGGATCATACAAAATTTTTTGTTGTATAAACGGGGTAATTCGAATTATGGCTTAAACCGAAATAGTTATAAGAATGTGAATTTAATTCGATTGCGTATTTAAATACCCGTTTAAGGTATTAATTCGAAATTTTGGCGTAGTAGGCACGTTTCGTCAGGAAACAAGCCTACTGCTGATATTCCTTATATAAAAAATCTGCCGCTTCATAAATCTATTCGTACGATTTATTCGACTGTGCATTAAGAAACAGTCAGTCTATAGTCGATCAAGTATCTGTGGACATCAGTCCATCATCGCATCCCGTTCGTAGAAATGGACAAATGGCTTATAAAGCGGCCAAAAATTACAACAAATGAAAATCATGAGGAAGTAAACGTCGTTGGAGAACATTCTGGAAGTAGCATCAACAGCAATGATGGCAATCATTTGCTACATATAAGGAGTGATGTTCCAAATGAAAGTAAGTATTCCTTTTTTAATTTTATTGTGAAAAAGTCTTAAGTTTGGATTTGCTTTTTGTATAAAGACGACGTCAAAACTTTTTTTATAATTTTTCTTGGAAATTATTTCTGGCAGAATTATTGCCAAAGATGTTCAAATTGATTGCGAGAAATTTTATAATATTTTTTTAAATTCTCACTAAAATTTTAGATCTGCTTTTTTTTCCAAATCAGCGACACTGAAAATATTATCGAAAATTTCAAACGTAAGTTGCCATATTTGACCACCTTCCAAATCTTTTATTGGCTGTGCCTATGCGTCCTGTTTTGCCTGCCCGGTTTTTTTAGGGACTTTTTATGACTACAAAATAAACAACTGAGTGCAGGATTGATGCGTATGTGAATGTGGTGTTCGGCTGAGGATAGAGTAAACATTTTCAAGATAGAAAATTTAAATAATTAATGCTAATTAGTGAGTTCACAGTAAGTTAACAGGTTTCCTGAAAACTTATATCACAAAAGTAGTCGTTTCTATCATAAAACTGTTGTGAAAGCGCGCCAAGGCGCATGCGTTTCAATGATGTTCAACTCAAACCATTCTAGCAAAGATATACATAATACAATTTTTAATACTTAAATTCGAATTTTGAGTGTTAATTTCACTATTCAAGCTTTTTTGTACTTTTTTTCCTTTTGATTAACGCAGAGTCATATGGAAGCCTACAGATGGAGGTAGATTTGGACTTACGCGACATCAGTATTTTTTTGGAAAGAAGACTCACAGATGAAGAAAAGTATCACATCTTGAAAAATCGTTGGATTCCAGAAGAACTGTATGCGTTTCCAGCTAGTGGTCCGAGAAACTTAAAGTTCCAGAGAAAATGGCTTCACGAATTTATTTGGCTTGTATATTCTGAAAAACTTGATGGTGCGTTTTGTCAATTCTGCATTTTTTTTACTCCAAAAGGAGTTGGAAAAGGAAGTCACTCCCTTGCCAGATCTCTTGTGACTTGTGCATTTCGCCGGTGGAAAGACGCCAAAGAACAATTTCGAATTCATGAAAATTTGGAGTATCATAAGGACGCAATAGTCTCAGCCCAAAATTTTATTGATGTAAAGGAAAAAAAAATTGTCGACATAAGTTTACAGCTAGACACCGTAAAAAGAGCTGAAATTCAACGGAATCGAGAAATTTTAAAATCAATCGTGGAGACAATCATCTTCATCGGTAGACAAGAAATAGCTTTGAGAGGCCATCGTGATGCTGGTCCGATTACATTACAAACTCCTTATCATAACGATGGAAACTTTAGATCTTTGCTACGATTTCGGATGGCCTCTGGAGACAATACCTTAACGCAACATTTACTTCAATCAGAAACATTGAAAAACCGTGTATCAAGTTACACAAGTCCACAAATTCAAAATGAATTAATCGAGATTTGCGGAAACATAATTCTTGAAAAGCTTGTATCAAAAATTAACGAGAGCAAATGCTGCACAATACTAGCAGATGGAACAACTGATGTAAGCGGCATAGAGCAATACTCATTATGCTTTCGATACACAGAAAAAACTGATGAAGGAGTCATTATTCGAGAAGATTTTCTAAAATTTATTCCCATGGAAGATACTAGAGGGAGAGGGCTTGCATCGTCTTTATTAAAAGTTTGTGAGCAATTGAAGATTTCTTTAAAGTTTCTGGTCTCTCAGGGCTACGATGGAGCAGCTGTGATGAGCGGAGAATGGAATGGTTGTGCTAAGGTAGTTATGGAACAGTATCCTTGTGCATTGTACGTTCATTGCGCAAGTCATTCTTTGAATTTGGCTGTTGGTGAGGCGTGTTCAGTCCCTCTGATAAGGAACTGCATTGGGTCGATAAAAACAATTATTTTTTTCTTTAGACCTTCTGCAAAACGCGAAGCTGTTTTAGCAGATTTCATCGAATCTTCAGATTGTGCAACAAAGAGAGAACGCTTGAAAAAACTCTGTGAAACCAGATGGACTGAAAGACTCGACGCTGTTATAACCTTCAAGGAGATGAATGCAACGTTGAGCCGTTTTTGGAGGCAACAACAATAGCTTCTGCGTGCAACCTTGTCTACAGGCGTAATTTTCTCAAGAAAGACACTATCGGGGTTATTCCGAAAAATGGATATCGAAAAGCCGATAACCAATCAGAAATAGCAATGCAGTGGCTGATATGGGAGGAAGATCGACGCAAAATTAATATCTTGCATGCGGCTAAACAACGAGAGGCTGTGCTGAATGGAGTTAAAGTAGACGGATATTGTCCAGAAACGAATCAGATTTTCGAATTTCATGGTTGCTATTATCACGGGCATGAAACATGTCTAACACACAATCGTGATGCTCCTCTACATAATGACCCAAATGATTCTTTAAACAGAAGATATGAAGCAACCTCAGAAAAAACCAGACGTTTGCGCTCCTATGGATATGAAGTAATAGAAATGTGGGAGTGTGATTTTCGTAGACAAATGGAAAATAATAGAGATATGAAATATTTGAAAGATCATCCTTTGATGGTGAACTTGCCACTAAATCCTCGCGATGCTTTTTATGGCGGACGAACAGGAAATACTGTTATGCGCTATCATTGCAAACCCAATGAGAAAATTAAATATGTTGATGTATGCTCGCTGTATCCTTGGATTTGTAAATATGGTAAATTTCCAGTCGGCCACCCAAAGTTATATGCTGGAAGCAAGGATTGTTCCGAAACGAATTTGAATAATATAGAGGGGCTAATTAAATGTAAAATTTTACCCCCAGAAAACTTATATCACCCTGTTCTACCAATAAAACAAAACAATAAGTTAATGTTTTCATTATGCCGCCTCTGTAGTGAAGAGCAAAATCAGTCTGAAGAATGCCCTCATACGGATGAAGAAAGGGTATTAATAGGCACATGGGTAATTGATGAAGTTAAGGAGGCCCTAAATAGGGGATACAAATTGTTGGAAATATATGAAATATGGAGTTACGAAATCGAACAATACAATAAATTGGCTCAAACAGGAGGCTTATTCACGATCATGATGAATAAATTCATCAAAATGAAGCAGCAGGCGTCAGGATGGCCAAGCAGCTGTCAGTCCGAAGAAGAGAAGAACCGCTATATAAACGACTTTCTGGAGAATGAAGGAATAAACCTGGATTTTCATGAAATTACATCAAACCCCGGATTGAGATCTTTAGCCAAGCTCATATTAAATTCCTTTTGGGGAAAGTTTGGCCAGCGCGAAAACCAGCCGAGAACAAGTATAATAAATACCACGTCAGAATTTTATGCTATGTTTACCAACCCAGCCATTGAAGTCTACCACATCCTCCCAGTCAATGAAGATACGGTTATCGTCAATTGGGGTTCCAAAGAAGAGGCTGTTGACCCTCTATCGACTGTAAACGTTTGTATAGCCGCCTATACCACCACACAGGCACGGTTGAAACTGTACAGCTACCTAGAAAAACTTGGAGATCGAACTTTATATTACGACACCGATTCTGTCATTTATATTAGCAGAGAAGGAGAATATGACCCACCAACAGGAGAATTCGTTGGTGATATGACCGATGAATTGGAATGTTTTGGCAAAGGTAGTTATATAAGGCGATTTGTGTGCGGGGGTCCAAAAAATTATGCGTATGAATACTTCAGCACAAATGAAAATCAATTTAAAGCAACAAATAAGGTGAAAGGAATACGCTTGGATCATAAGACTTCAGAGCTTGTGAATCTTGATTTGATGGAAAATATGATATTACACTCTGAAGCAATGGCGTAGGAACGGGGGGGTTTTGGGGACAAAACCCCCCCCGAAACGTGAATGAAGAAAATTCAACTTGAACATTTATAATATCATTTTGTAATTTTGACTAATTAACGTATACCTAGTTTATAGCTAATCCAAAAATAATTCGAAATACGGATCATACAAAATTTTTTGTTGTATAAACGGGGTAATTCGAATTATGGCTTAAACCGAAATAGTTATAAGAATGTGAATTTAATTCGATTGCGTATTTAAATACCCGTTTAAGGTATTAATTCGAAATTTTGGCGTAGTAGGCACGTTTCGTCAGGAAACAAGCCTACTGCTGATATTCCTTATATAAAAAATCTGCCGCTTCATAAATCTATTCGTACGATTTATTCGACTGTGCATTAAGAAACAGTCAGTCTATAGTCGATCAAGTATCTGTGGACATCAGTCCATCATCGCATCCCGTTCGTAGAAATGGACAAATGGCTTATAAAGCGGCCAAAAATTACAACAAATGAAAATCATGAGGAAGTAAACGTCGTTGGAGAACATTCTGGAAGTAGCATCAACAGCAATGATGGCAATCATTTGCTACATATAAGGAGTGATGTTCCAAATGAAAGTAAGTATTCCTTTTTTAATTTTATTGTGAAAAAGTCTTAAGTTTGGATTTGCTTTTTGTATAAAGACGACGTCAAAACTTTTTTTATAATTTTTCTTGGAAATTATTTCTGGCAGAATTATTGCCAAAGATGTTCAAATTGATTGCGAGAAATTTTATAATATTTTTTTAAATTCTCACTAAAATTTTAGATCTGCTTTTTTTTCCAAATCAGCGACACTGAAAATATTATCGAAAATTTCAAACGTAAGTTGCCATATTTGACCACCTTCCAAATCTTTTATTGGCTGTGCCTATGCGTCCTGTTTTGCCTGCCCGGTTTTTTTAGGGACTTTTTATGACTACAAAATAAACAACTGAGTGCAGGATTGATGCGTATGTGAATGTGGTGTTCGGCTGAGGATAGAGTAAACATTTTCAAGATAGAAAATTTAAATAATTAATGCTAATTAGTGAGTTCACAGTAAGTTAACAGGTTTCCTGAAAACTTATATCACAAAAGTAGTCGTTTCTATCATAAAACTGTTGTGAAAGCGCGCCAAGGCGCATGCGTTTCAATGATGTTCAACTCAAACCATTCTAGCAAAGATATACATAATACAATTTTTAATACTTAAATTCGAATTTTGAGTGTTAATTTCACTATTCAAGCTTTTTTGTACTTTTTTTCCTTTTGATTAACGCAGAGTCATATGGAAGCCTACAGATGGAGGTAGATTTGGACTTACGCGACATCAGTATTTTTTTGGAAAGAAGACTCACAGATGAAGAAAAGTATCACATCTTGAAAAATCGTTGGATTCCAGAAGAACTGTATGCGTTTCCAGCTAGTGGTCCGAGAAACTTAAAGTTCCAGAGAAAATGGCTTCACGAATTTATTTGGCTTGTATATTCTGAAAAACTTGATGGTGCGTTTTGTCAATTCTGCATTTTTTTTACTCCAAAAGGAGTTGGAAAAGGAAGTCACTCCCTTGCCAGATCTCTTGTGACTTGTGCATTTCGCCGGTGGAAAGACGCCAAAGAACAATTTCGAATTCATGAAAATTTGGAGTATCATAAGGACGCAATAGTCTCAGCCCAAAATTTTATTGATGTAAAGGAAAAAAAAATTGTCGACATAAGTTTACAGCTAGACACCGTAAAAAGAGCTGAAATTCAACGGAATCGAGAAATTTTAAAATCAATCGTGGAGACAATCATCTTCATCGGTAGACAAGAAATAGCTTTGAGAGGCCATCGTGATGCTGGTCCGATTACATTACAAACTCCTTATCATAACGATGGAAACTTTAGATCTTTGCTACGATTTCGGATGGCCTCTGGAGACAATACCTTAACGCAACATTTACTTCAATCAGAAACATTGAAAAACCGTGTATCAAGTTACACAAGTCCACAAATTCAAAATGAATTAATCGAGATTTGCGGAAACATAATTCTTGAAAAGCTTGTATCAAAAATTAACGAGAGCAAATGCTGCACAATACTAGCAGATGGAACAACTGATGTAAGCGGCATAGAGCAATACTCATTATGCTTTCGATACACAGAAAAAACTGATGAAGGAGTCATTATTCGAGAAGATTTTCTAAAATTTATTCCCATGGAAGATACTAGAGGGAGAGGGCTTGCATCGTCTTTATTAAAAGTTTGTGAGCAATTGAAGATTTCTTTAAAGTTTCTGGTCTCTCAGGGCTACGATGGAGCAGCTGTGATGAGCGGAGAATGGAATGGTTGTGCTAAGGTAGTTATGGAACAGTATCCTTGTGCATTGTACGTTCATTGCGCAAGTCATTCTTTGAATTTGGCTGTTGGTGAGGCGTGTTCAGTCCCTCTGATAAGGAACTGCATTGGGTCGATAAAAACAATTATTTTTTTCTTTAGACCTTCTGCAAAACGCGAAGCTGTTTTAGCAGATTTCATCGAATCTTCAGATTGTGCAACAAAGAGAGAACGCTTGAAAAAACTCTGTGAAACCAGATGGACTGAAAGACTCGACGCTGTTATAACCTTCAAGGAAATGTTCGTCCCAATTTGTTATAGTTTGGAAAAAATTCAGGAATGCGGAAATAGTGAAACTTCCAAAAAAGCTTTCAGCTATCACCAAACTCTCAAAAGTGCTGCATTTATTGTATCCATGGTTATAATCGACGAAATTTTTTCTCTTACTCATCCGTTGACTATCTATCTACAAGGTAAAAGTGTTGATCTTGCTTGCGCTGTCTCAACGGCTGATGACCTGTTGGAATTGCTGAAAACTATAAGAGAAAACGCTTCATCAGAGTTCAAAAAACTTTTCGCTGCTGCGACAGAAATAGCTGATAGTATCGGAGTAAAAATTGAAAGGCCCAGGGTCGTGGGGCTTCAAAGGAACCGAGAAAATTACGATTGTAATTCAGCGGAAGAATACTTTCGCAAGTCTGTATTCATACCATTTGTCGATCACTTTATCGGTGCTTTGAGCGACAAATTCATTAAACACAAAAAAAACGTTGTCAATGATACAGAATATCATTCCCAATAAATTGGTAAAACTTGGTTCCAAAAATTGCAACGGAAATGACAAGGTGGTATACGAACAAACTTTAGATACTATTTCTGCAACTGTTGAAGCACTTTTACAACAATGGCCAAGTTTTACAGTGTCAACTAAATCCATCTTCGAAAAAGAGGTTATATTATGGAGGCAACGCTGGGTTGCAGCAGAAGAACGCCCACAAACATTCATCGACGCTTTAAATTTTTGTGAGGAGACACTTTTTCCGAACGTCGCTACCTTTTTGAAGATTGGAACTACCTTAGCTGTGACCATTGCTAGCAATGAGAGAAGTTTTTCAACTTTAAGACGTTTAAAGGATTGGCAAAGAAGTGCAACTGGAGAACAGCGGTTGAACGGTCTTGCTCTTTTAAGTATTCATAGGGAAATCGACTTAACGGCTGAAGAAGTAATCAGTAAATTCGCTGAAAAACGTAGAAAAATAGATCTGTGACTTTCCACAAGCATTGATAATGTACATATGTAAATATTAATAAACTGAATTCCTCCAAAACACTTCTTGTGGTCTTATTTGTATTAAAACATAGCTAAAAGTTATATAAATTTCGAAAGATAATAGGGGTATTCATGATCTGTGTTATTTGTGTTAAATCGACAAAAAGTTTAACAAATCTAGAAACTTTCCATAGTAAATGACATTTGTTTCGATTTTAACAAATAAAATCTGAAAAGGCGTGTTATTTCAATAACTCGAGATCGAGATCAAAAATGGCACGTCTTTTTTTTCTTTTACTTTTAGCTGTTTAGAATTTATTTTGACTGGTATCTGTATTTTAAAGGTGCAAATTAATATAAAAATAGCACTTTAACATGGAAATTTAAAGGGGTCGCTCACGATCTAGTCTATTTCGAAGATAACATATTACGATTTCTCGACGTTTAACACAGATCATGAATACCCCTAATGTCTAAAGTTCAGTACTCGACTTATAACTACTTAACCCCCCCTGAAAATATTTCTTGCTACGCCACTGCTCTGAAGAAAATGACCACATCCCTATAATTTCACAAAACATACGACGCACAGAAAATCACGAAGTAATATCAGCCCCCGAAGTAAAAATATACAGACTCAGGGCCGAAAAACGCAAATTTTTACCCGATTATAGTTCCGTACCCTATGGATGAACAAGAGACCAGACGGACACAGAGGCACAGGACGTCCAAAAAAGAGATATACAGATAGCGTAGAGGAGGATCTACGAACCCTAGGTATAAGAAATTGGAGACCCCAAGCCAGGGACAGACAGTTCTGGAGGAGGATGTTGCAGGAAGCCAAGGCCAATAACAGGCTGTGGAGCTATTTATGATGATGACCCTATGGATTTAAAAGACGGTGTAGATAAATGCATGAACTATCACCTATTTAGTTTTTCATTCTCTCTGATCTTGTTTTCTTTTTATCTCTTTTATTTATCTTTCTTTTCACATTTGATTTATTATTTAAAACTTTATATACATTACACAATTATGTTTTTGTGTTTTTAATTTGCCGTATTGTAATTCATAAGTACATTCGCTTTTAGTGGTATAAGATATTGTAATCTTGATGTACTTAAATTAATATAAAATAAATAAAAGAAAAATAAATAAAAAAAATAAAAAACTAGAATGCCACGGCCCTGGAAGGTTACATCATAGATTCTGCACAAATGAGAATTGTATTAAAACAAAACAAGTAAAAGAGGGGGAGCTATTTGAATTACGCAACAGGTGAATTTTGAAAAACTAAAAGTCAAAGCTTTTAATGGAATTATAATTGTAATTTAAATAATTGTAATAAATATGTACATTTTATATCAATAAATTTTTTAATCGTATTTTTATTTGTTTCTCTTCTTCTAACCTTCCATATGTGTGATTAATTTTTGGATTTTTCAATATGCCACTGAAAAATTTTATCAGCCAATCCGCTGGTTAAATTAAGAGTTTTATCAGCTCTTTCAACTAATGTTACACTCACAGAGTACATAGTGCACTAATACTAGACCTGTGCTTCAAACACAATTAACTTGACATTTAAAAAAATGTTTTGTTTTTTAACTAAAGAGGCACTAGTTGGCTCCAGCTTTAAATATTTGCGCGGCGGTGTGTGTGTGTTTCTTTATTGTTCTCTTCTTTAATTTCTTCTTCTTCTTCAGGCTAAAGTTTGACTTACACTTAGAATGGAGACCAGACAGATGGGCAGATCAGACAGATAGACACAGCAGAAAGATAGACAGACTAGACAGACAGACAGACCAGGTAGACCAGACAGAAAAGACAAACAGACAAACCTGATCAACACCGGTGCGCCAACACTGGCGTCACACCAACATCGGTGCATCAACATTAGCGTCACACCAACCCCGGTGCACCAACACCAACACCGGTGCACCAACACCAACACTGGTGCGCCAACACTGGTGTCACACCAACATCGGTGCATCAACATTGGTGTCACACCAACACCGGTGCACCAACACCGGTGCACCAACACCAACACTGGTGCGCCAACACTGGTGTCACACCAACATCGGTGCATCAACATTGGTGTCACACCAACACCGGTTCACCACCACCTGGTGCACCAATATTGGCGTCACACCAACACCGGTGCACCAACATTGGCGTCACACCAACACCGGTGCACCAACACCAACACTGGTGCACCAATATTGGCGTCACACCAACACCGGTGCACCAACACCTGGTGCACCAATATTGGCGTCACACCAACACCGGTGCACCAAGATTGGCGTCACACCAACACCGGTGCACCAAAACTGGTGCACCAACACCAACACTGGTGCGCCAACACTGGTGTCACACCAACATCGGTGCATCAACATTGGTGTCACACCAACACCGGTGCACCAACACCTGGTGCACCAATATTGGCGTCACACCAACACCGGTGCACCAACATTGGCGTCACACCAACACCGGTGCACCAACACCAACACTGGTGCACCAATATTGGCGTCACACCAACACCGGTGCACCAACTGGAATGGAATGTAACAAGACATTCACTCGTCGAGAGTGCTAGACATAATCCCAGTATCAAATCAGACAGCTCAGGTAACATACCTGATGGAAAGTATATTAATAAAGATCTAGAAGAGGAAGAATGCCTGAATCTACCAACAAGAGCAAAATGGCTTAGCTTGTATAATACACCAAGGCCGATGAGCTCTGAAAAATGTATTTATTTATAATAAGGAGTTTTTTAAATAAAATAGATTTTTAAAACATTACAAGTACTCTTTTTTTTGTTATAATACTATTTATAATATTTAGCTGCCAATCCGCTGGATAAATTAAGAGTTTTATCAGCTCCAGGCTTCCAGGTAACCAGGCAGACAGACCGGACGGACGGATCAGACAGACAGACAGACCAGACAGACCAGCCAGATCAACCTGCCTGTATAGCTGCGTAGCTGTCTACCTGTATAGCTGTGTACCTGTGCGCCCACAGACGCGATTTTAAGGAAAACCGACAAATATAGAAACATCATAAAAGTTGATTCATACTCCTCATATGTAGTTGTGCAATACCAGTTAACTGAACAAAAAATCAGAATAATGATAAATGTTGAAATAACGCCACCTATGTTTAATATATTAGATAAGGAATCACCTTGACGGTTTCAGAGGACGTGCCCCTGATCAAAATTTTGTCTATGTTTATTTTATGAATCTGGTCCACTAAATCCGTTGCATATCAATTTCAATATATGGAGCAAACTGCCCGTTGTTTATCTCAATAACCTTTCGCGGCATGGAAGACTTTTAGAATTTTACAACTGAGGCAAGGAATCCATTTGAAGGTTGCACCAGATCAAAATAGTCTTTGCTTATTTTAGAAACGTAATCCGCAATTAAAATTCATTTATTGGGTCTAATAAATCTTTAAAGTGCTCAATTTTACTATGTATTTAAAAATAGGATTTCTCCAGTACGTTCCGCAAAGAATAATTACGTCATAAGTCTGACGAATTTGGGGACCTTTGTTGTTATGCGATAAGAATTAATTGGAAACTTGATAATTTGCCGATCTAACAACTCTGTATCTATTTTATGGTCTGAATCAGAATTATTTTCATCTTCCGAGATATTTATAATGCATATGCTGCAATTGCATAAGCCCTGTGCATAAATTTATCATACAAACAAAAACAAAAGGCACCAGCGACACTAATGAGATTGTATTTTTTAAGCGCTGTTCTTATCAGCAGCTCAAATTAATCACCGGTCATTCAAACCTGCGCTCGGTCGAAATTAGAATCGGCATTTGCGAAGGCCTGTTGTTTTGTTGTAAAATTTTTTTTTGTTTTTACTTGTTTTGCTATGGTTGTTGCCGTAAAGAATGTTGAGGATGGACTGAGTTGTTGTTGTTTGTTTTGTTAAGACACTCTGCTAGGTAAAATTTTTATCAAGCAGGCAGGGGCCTTTGCTGCTGCTGATTTATGATCGCCTGGTCGGAATATCACGAGAAAGGCAGAAATAACGATATTTATTTATTATATTGGGGTGTTTTGGTATGAATAATGAGTAATAGCAATAGTAAATGATAAATGCTATATACATACGTCACTAATATAATTATAAATTGATTATTACTCAATTTAAAAAATATTTCACCGTGGTTCCGACATAAAAACGATCGCAACATAAAACATATCACACTATTTCCATTCGCACACACACACACCAACATTCGCAGCATGGTCGAAAGAAAATAAAAATTCTATTTTTAGATCCCTCGCTCGTTCGGCGCTTTTATACACAAATTAAATAACAACACCCAGAAGCCTCGATAGCCTTACGGTGCGATACAGGCCTCTTAAGCCACCGAACCCGGGTTCAAGTCCCAGCCCAGGCCGCGCAGCACAACTTTGACTTTTTTAATTCGCAGCACTTCCAGCTTTAACAAATTCTCACGACAGATGGCGTCTCATCATGTGACGTCTGCCCCCAAAATCTATTTGTCTGGTGACGTCACCAATGTAATGTAGGGTAATACTATTTGGCACACACACAGGCGCCATTTCCGTCCAACAGCCCCTACCCTCTACCCCTTCAACCTGACAACAAACACCAAAATCTATTTGTCTGGATCCGGCGTCGGCGTCGGCGCCAATGCACCGTCCAACATCCCCCATCCCACACCCCCGTACCCCTTACCACTCTTCCCCAACTTTCATAGGGTAATACTGTCTGGCACACACTGGCGCCATTACATATGGCACTACTGTCTGTCCCAATCGCCCTAATACCTACTACTTAATATCTTGTAAATATTATTTTTGTCGCACCTATGATTCGGACCGATCGAAATGAGCACGGAATTTTTTTTTACTTATATCTTCTGTGACGAAATCGGGGAATCCCCTTTCATTAATTGAATGTATAATAATGACATCTTGCTCATTGTAGCGACTGGTAACACCGTCTGTACTGACTTGCAGGGATTCCCCGTATTTTATTTTGTGTTTGGATTGTTTCTGGCTAATATTCAACCAGAATGACTTCTATCAAAATTAAGTCGTCTCAAAATTAAGTTCCACTATTTTTTTAAATCCGTTGTCGTTGGCGGGAAAAGTCTGGGAGTCTCAGGGAAATTGCGTCTGGGTGTAGTGGCATCACTGTAAAATTTCTATGCACGTGCGCCGATCGATCCGACAGTCAGGCGTCAGCCACTATGGAGACTTCACTCGCTCCTATCGCCAAAAAACAAAATAAAGCGAAAGTTGTGGAATCCGGAAAATGGCAAATGGCAAAAGGGCTTGACCGAATGTTATGAAATTTTTTTCAGAGCATGTTTTCGTTATTACGCGCTGATCGGCACCTCAACGAAGTCGGTATCATATTTCGTTCCCGCGATATTGGGCGGTACAAAAATCGCGAACTTCGTTCAAACAAAAAAACGGCTCGACCGATTTTTAAGAAAATCTTTTCAGATTATAACTTCGGTAATACGCTTCGATAGGCAACTCAATGAAGTCAATATCATGAATGAATTATCTTCTTTTCCTCAACCCATTTGGATAATGATTTATCAAAAACCTTGCTGATATTCGGTAGCAAACTTATTGACCGGAGATTGGCAGGGTTAGTTTTGTCCATAGAAATATAAACTAACACGGAACGGCTGTGTCGTGTAAAAACCGTCTACGTGATCGACCATATTAAAGGTAGCTTGTTTAAAAAGACAGCAATAGTGTGGAAGTGCGACACAAATTGTAGAACTGTCAAAGGAAATCTCCTCGATTGATTTGATTTACAAAAAGTGCAAGTTTTTACAGCTTAAATCTATCGTTTGTAGAAAAGTGTGTATTTATTGTGTAAAAAGCCATTTTAAAGTGATTATTTATTATTGTTATCAGTGGGATTAACTTATAATAAACGCTAATTTGCGACATGAAGTGCTCGGTAGTGAACTGCTTTAATAATACCAATGTTCCGCGTGGGAAATCGTTTTTTAGGCAAGTGGAGTGATAAAAATATAACATAGTTGCTACATTTCATTAAATATCATAAAAAGAAGTGATATTAACTTCAGATAATTAAGCAAATCGTTATATTTTTCACTTGGTTGGTTTGTTTACATCCCGCAAAAGCAGGGTAGCTTATTCAGTGAACGGTGGCGTGCTATGCTAAGTCAATACCCGGGGGGCATAGAGTTTATGCCAGGAACTTTAAAATTTATTTTCATAAATATGTGCTGCTTTTGTCGTTGTTATTTTATATATTGTGCTCTTAAAGTTATATTATTTTAGATTTCCCAAAGAAAATAATAGAAGGACGGAATGGTTGGAAGCGTTAAGGCGGTTGGACTTCAAACCAAAATCGTCTAATGTGGTTTGTCAAGATCATTTCTTGCACTCCCAGGTGAAGACATCTGGACGCAGAAATACCATAAAAGAAGATGCTGTACCATCTGTTGGAATAATTTCTGTAAGTAACATTTTTTAAAGCATGTTATTTACAAAATATTTAGTTACACTAACTATTTTCACATTAAAAGGCTTTGAAAACAAATACAAGATTGGTGTCCCCAGCAAGGAAAGAAGAGCGCAATGTTTTGTCTTCTCTTAACAATAATGTGAGTAGTATTCTTGCATAATATCTTAAAACTCATAAAAAATGTTAACTTTTATTACTTTGCTTGATATAATGTATCAATACATTTATGTAGAACCAGGAAAAAAACTATTGCGTGACATCCCCGATGGAACAAGACTCTTGTCTCTTGTATCACTCTTGTGAGGAAGCAGAATGTAATTCAAGTGCTAATAACTCGCAATAATGCCAGAAAAGGAGAATTCTGGTGATTGTATAATTAATACATGTAATCAAAATCTCCTAATTACCAATATTTTTGTTACAGTCAGAAAATTATGTTGACTTTATGGAATCATGTACCTACCGATGTCGTTGTTGATGTAAGTTTCCCAATATTTGTTTTTTGGTTTTGATTTATAGAATATTGACAAGCAACGAGACCTTTTCGAGAGCACAGAACGACGCAACAGGATCTCAGTCTATTGAGGTTTAGTATTGCTATTTTATCCTCTCCTTTTTAAAAACTTCCATTGTTTGGGTACTATCTATCTACTTTAGCTATATCTACATCGTGAACAAGGCGAAATTTATAATGACGATATCAACATGAAATATCCTGATGTAGAGATGTCCACCAATGGTGTAATTTATTTTTAACTCCGTTTTTGTACAGTTTATTATTATTATTTATCTATTTTTTATTTGATTAGCATTTTCAAGAGTATATTCCTTTTCTTTTTACTGCATGAGCATGAAATTCATATATACTCGTATTCCATTTAAAAAAAATTCTTCATAATTTTCAGGCAAACAAAGCTAATTTTAATGTTATTAGTTACTTTCCACCTACGTCTGTGCATAGTCGAAGAACACTAATTGTAAGTTAAGTTTTTATCAGAAGTATATAATAATTAAACTGTGTTCGTCTTTTGTTGTGTGATGTTAATAAAACCAATATTTTTCATGTGTACATATAATTGTTGTGTTTGCTTTGCTTAGCATGATTCCATTGTGTATATTAATATTTCGTTCTTTTAAATACTAAAGCATACCTTTTCAAAATGCATCGCCACAAAGAGTAAGCATGATTGGAATTAAAACTTAACTAACATACTTAGAATGTCTGTTTTCTTAGTATAATATGGTAAAATCTCTAACCGTTAAGCAGTGTATGGAGTCTTCTGATGAAGACTGCATAGTGATAAATAAAGCAAAATTAAGAAAATTAAGAAAATGCGTTTTAAAAAAAAATAAAGTAATAAATGGACTGCGTCAAAAATTAAAGCGGAAAAATAAGAAGGAAATGAGAATGGATGCTGTGTTTAAAGAATTGAGGGAAAGAAACTTGATTGAAGAAGATACAGAAACTAGTTTGGCACAAATAGTTGGTCCCTGTAAAGATCTTTTTAGTAGATATTTTTCACAGGCTAGGGGTGAGAAAAAACCGAAGACATATAATGAACGTATACGTTCATTTTCATTAAATTTAAATTTTTTATCACATAAGGCGTATTCATACGTTAGGGAAACTTTTTCCAATTGTTTACCTCATCCCAGAACCACAAGGGAGTGGTATAAGGTTGTTGGGTGCTCTCCTGGTTTTACCAAAGAAGAGTAGTAGGGCTATGCCGCGGCATAGGATTTGGGGGGTTCTGAAAGCTCTTCGTCTACGTGTAGGAGGTGTTTTAGGTTTGCGTCTTGGATAAGGTGGCTCCATGGTGACATGGGATTTGGGGGTGAAAGCTGTTCGTGTACGTGTTTGAGGTGTTATAGGTGTGTGTCTTGGATAAGGTGGCTTCATGCCGCCATGGGATTTGGGATGAGGTGGGTGTGAAAGCTCTTCGTGTACGTGCATGAGGTGTTTTAAGGTTTGTGTCTTGGATGGAGGTGATCGTGGGGTGGGTCCTGGGGTGGTCCTGGGGGTGGTGTGGGCTTGGATGAAAGCTCTTTGCCTACGTGCATGAGGTGTTTTGGGTTTGTGTGAGCGGGTCTTGGATAAGGTGGCCTCGATGAGATGTTTAAGATTTGTTTCGATGTGAGCGCCACCTGTGTGAGGCTAGTTGAACTTCGGTGCGGCGGCTTTGGTTGTTGGAGTTGTGGTGGGTTTGTAAGCATCTTTGGTCAGCGCTGCTGCGAGTGGGAGATGCGCCACTTAGAATTAAAAATAGACTTTGTGGGGGAGGGGGAGATTCTGGTCAGAATTAAATTAAGCTTAAGTGTGATTTTACGCTTTGGAATGATCTATGATTCAATTACTATAATGTATATTGTTCCATCCTGGAACCACCTAAAAGGAAAATAAGAAACAAAGAAACTAATGTTCAGCAAATTACAAATGTACTTATCTGATAATCGAAACCTCCATAAGATTTGGGCCATGAAAACACCAGCGAAGACACCTTGGAAGAAACTATTACATCCTACCTAAAATAGAACAGCATAACTAACATTAGCTTAAGAAAGTACATAAATGAAGTATACTAACATTAGGTTAAGAAATTAAATAAATAACAATTAGATCAAACAAATAACAATAAAATATAACAAATCACTGACCTGCACCACCAAACGCAACCAACAATGAACAAAATTCACAAACACTTATTATCATTAGCATTATTAAAAACATAAACAAACTAGAACTGTCATTTCGAGACAGTATAACAATTAACATTGATATATCAATTGTTATACTTTCCAGTATAAAACTAATATGGATGCATGCTTGTTGTTAATTCCCACCAATAGGTGGCAATTGACAATAAATATGCAATTCAAGTAAAAAAAAGAGAAAAGGATATATTAACGGAGACGTGCAACGAGGCACGTATGCATAAGAAAAAAACGGTTTAGAGAAAAAAACGGTACGGGAAGAATATATTTTTGGGAAAGAAAGAAAAGTGGTGCGGGTCAGTCGTTTCTAGACTTTCGATAAATTCGACAATATCCGCAAGATTTTATTCGCTAACAAAGTAATTTTTTTGAAGTGTAATCATTCGGCATACATATGTACTTAGTTTTTTTGTTTGAATAAACATTGTAAATTTAAATTGAATTCATCGGTGTTATTATTTCGCCATAAGCATTTTGAGTTTTTTATACCGAACATTTTCTGGTCCTTCGAGCCGGATTTAGTGAAAAACCCGTGCAAGTGAATAATTTGATAGTAATTAGTTTTGATACCGGTGAAGTGAAACGTTTAAATTTAATACTTTGATATCAACTTGATATCGGTGCAGTGAGAAAATTGACTTTAACTTTTCAGACACTATAATTGAAAAATATTGTGGAAGGTGATATTCAGCGAAATTGGAGAGAATTCCCACAACAAAGGAGTCATCAGCCCACGGAATTTAACTTAAGGAATAAAACTTGGTGAGTCCTTTCCATATTATTTGGTGGCAGTAGATTTAGAACATGATAAAAAAATTAATAAAGACGCAGCTCGCGGCATTTGACGATTTGAAGCGTGCCCTTCGTAATTATAGAAAGGATGGTGCAGACAGGAAAACCCCAAAATATTTGTCTAACAAGTTAGGGGTTTTGAAGGAACACTGGGAATCCTTCAAGCAAACCCATAGACAAATCGTGGCTATGGATATTCCGGCGGACCTAGACGAATCGCTACGAAAATATTTCAGCGAGGAATGTTTTTCAAAGGTTGAGGATCTGATGATTGAAATGAAAACACTGATAGAAGACGAAGCGGAAAAGGTCCAGCAGGCCAACACAACACCGACTGTTAAGATAAAAGGTGACGGGAATTCCGAACAACAAGAAATAAAACTACCAAGAATTAGTCTTCCT
The DNA here is from genome assembly GCA_963855945.1 of Thereva nobilitata. NCBI lineage: Eukaryota > Metazoa > Arthropoda > Insecta > Diptera > Therevidae > Thereva > Thereva nobilitata. The sequence goes on from OY979696.1 coordinate 143,813,796, forward strand.
CAGTTTAATGGCGATTATAATTCCTGGAAAGCATTTTCTGACTTATATGTAACGCTAATTCACCACAATGCATCTTTGTCACAAGTGCAAAAATTGCATTATTTAAAATCTAGTTTGCAAGGTGAAGCAGAACACCTTCTTCGGCACTTTACGACGACGAGCGCTAATTATATACCAGCCTGGAGCCTGTTACAAGAGCGGTACGATAATTCTCGGCTATTAATAAAAACCCAGCTCAAGGTCCTATTCTCGCAACCGTACGCCACCAAGGATACCGCAATGGACATCCGAAATCTAATGGATACCACAAACGAATGCGTTCAGGCGTTGAATAACCTGGGAATAAACACAAAAGAGTGGGATGTTATCCTTACGTATATAGTTAGTGAAAGATTAGCACCTGAGACTAAACAACTTTGGGAACAAAGGGTTGGTGCAACACGGCAATTTCCCAAATTCGATGAGCTAAAAACGTTCTTGGAGGCACAATTTCGGGCATTGGAATGCCTAGGTGATAGTCCAACTAGGTCCAGATCGTCAACTCCTAAACGAAATTTCCAGTTAATGAGATCGTATTCGTGCGTTGTTTGTTCAGCCTCTCATCCACTTTGGCACTGTCCTGAGTTCTTAAAGTTGGGTCATCCTGAAAGAAGAAATATCATGATTCAAAACCATTTATGCTCAAACTGTTTAGCAAAAGGTCACCTCGCGTCACACTGTCCGAGTAAAACTTCTTGTTTTAAGTGCAACCATAGACACCACACCCTGCTACATAATGACGAAGTTATCGCAACGAAGACAAAAATCGCGTCGAACACTTGCACAATTAAGGAAGAATCCGATGTCAACAAGTTAAGTAATTCTGAGGTCGTCTCTTCCTTGGGTAATATACACGTCGGTAACGTCTCAATAGGAAACGAAGTTCTATTGGCAACAGCATTGGTGAAACTAGTGGGCAAGAATGGACATAACATCATCGTGAGGGCCCTGGTTGACCAAGGCTCACAAGCATCGTTTATAAAGGAGTCCATTAAACAGCGATTAAAGCTAAGTGGTACTGCAGTGCACTTCGACATTCTAGGAGCATCAGACGTCAAGACTGGAGAGGCTCATTCACAAGTAAATGTCCAACTACAGTCACTTCACAGTGATTCTAAAATTACCGCTAACGTCTTAGTCTTGAAACACATCACTTCCGTGTTACCCCCTCGGATGATAAGTAAGAATGATAAATGGTTACATCTTCGCGGCCTGACGCTCGCCGATCCGAATTACAACACTCCAAGTAAAATTGACATGATAATTGGAGCCGACATTTTAGGCCGAATCATTCGCCATGGCTTGAAAATCGGGCCAAGGGGTAGTCCCGTCGCTCAGAACACTATGCTAGGTTGGATCTTGTCCGGCGAAGTCGATGAGAAATCGAAACAGGTGACAACGATAGCATCGTACCATTGCACAGTGTCACTAGACGACCAGCTGCGCAAATTTTGGGAATTGGAGGAAGTCCTGCCGGTTAAACATTTTACTGAAGAGGAGAAGGCGTGTGAAAAACATTATGAGAAAACCACGCAGAGAACAGGAGAAGGAAAATACATTGTGCGCTTACCATTCAGAGCGGATTCGTCACCGGAATTTGGGCGTTCACGAGGGATTGCCCTTTCCCGACTAATTAAAATGGAATCAGCGTTTGGAAGGGACAAACTACTGGAGCTGGAGTACACAAAATGTATGACAGAGTATTTAGAGCTCAATCACATGGAATTGACTAGATCAACCGAAATGGAGAACATAATTTTGAATCAAAACAACCAAGTGTGCTACAAAACTAACTATCTGCCACATCACGGTGTGTTAAAGGAGAGCACCACAACGAAGCTCCGCGTGGTATTCGACGCATCGTCGAGAACGACAAACGGACCATCACTCAACGAAGTCCTCATGACTGGGCCAACTTTACAAGACGACCTAATGACGTTATTATCACGATGGAGGAAACATCAAGTTGTTTTAACCGCCGACATAGAAAAAATGTACCGGCAGATATGGGTGGACGACAATGACACGGATTATCAGAGGATACTTTGGAGAACGTCACCAAACGAACCCATCAAGGACTACCGACTCAAAACGGTAACTTTCGGCACCACGTCAGCGCCTTACTTAGCAGTTCGGACCTTACAACAGTTGGCAAGAGATGAAAGGGAACATTTCCCTTTGGCATCTCGCATAACATTATCAGATTTCTATGTCGATGATTTATTAACCGGGGCAAATTCTGTGGAGATGGCTCTGGAGATCCAAGGACAAATCATTCAGCTGTTACGATCTGGCGGATTCAACCTTCGTAAGTGGGCATCGAATAAACCGGAACTTTTAATCAACATACCAAATGAAGACAGAGAGTTGAGTGGTGTTCGCAACTTTGAATTCGGCGAAAAGGTAAAGACACTAGGAATGCACTGGTATCCGAGATCAGACATTTTCAAATACAACATCGATCTGAATCTTAATGACAGCAGCACCATCACTAAACGTCAATTTTTAAGCGACATTTCGAAAATTTTTGATCCCCTTGGGTTTCTATCGCCAATAACCATAAAACCCAAGATGATGATGCAAGCTATCTGGCTAAAAGGCACTGGTTGGGATGAAGAAATCCCAAGTGATATTCAACGAGGCTGGCATGAATTTCGGAAACAGATTACGCTGATCCAGGAGATTGAGATCCCGCGATGGATAGGAACGTCGACAGATGCAATTGACGTACATGGGTTCTGCGATGGTTCTTTACACGCCTATGCAGCGGTACTATACGCCCGATCGGTGGATACGTCCGGTAATGTCCAGATTACCCTCATGGCAGCAAAAACAAAGGTGACACCCGTAAAACAGATTTCCCTACCCCGTATTGAGCTCTGTGGAGCAATTTTACTAGCACGATTATACAAGGCAGTCATAAAAGCAATGAACTTCACTCAAGTAAAATTTCGAGCGTGGACGGACTCGACGATTGTTCTGTCATGGCTCAGGAGCCACCCTAACAAGTACAAAACGTTCGTTGCAAACCGCATAGCAGAGATACAAGACATCTGTAGCAGCGAAGTGTGGCATCATGTCCCCACACAAGACAATCCCGCAGATTGTGCAACAAGGGGCTTATTGCCGGCTGAAGCAATAAAACATCACCTATGGTGGAATGGACCACAGTGGCTGCAAAAATCAGAAGAAAATTGGCCTTCACTAGATGACATTAAAGAAACGGATGATGAAGCACGGACAGTAAAGGTCAATTTGAGTACCACCAATGAAGTAACTACTACAACTTTCGGCTTAGACATTTGTAAATATTCGTCGCTACGAACGCTTATCCGGGTAATTGCATACGTTCTTCGTTTTATTTCGCGATGCAAATCTAAGGAAAGATCAAACGCAACCAAATGGTTAACAACTCGGGAATTAGAAGAAGCTCACAATCTTATGATTAAAAAGGTGCAAGCTCAGGAATTTGAGCAGGAATTGAAGAACCTGTCTTCGAAAGTGCGAACTTCCTTAGGGCGACTAGCAAAGTTGAGTCCCTTTATAGATAGCCTGGGCGTGCTTAGAGTAGGAGGCCGATTGCAAAATGCGCAAATTACTTGGGCCGAAAAACATCCAATTATCTTGCCAAGCCAACACCACGTCACAAACCTAATTATAGACGACCAACATAAAATCACCCTGCATGGTGGGCCACAATTGGTACTTGGGTTAATAAGACGCAAATATTGGATCCTAAAAGCTCGGAGCGTTGTCAGAACACGAATTCACAAATGTATCATTTGCTTTAAACAAAGGGGGGAATGCGGAAGTCAACTAATGGGGAGCTTACCAGCACCAAGGACGAACATCTCTCGACCATTCAGTCATGTTGGAGTGGACTATTGTGGACCTATGGAAATCAAGACATCGAAATTACGAAACGCGAAAAAACACAAATGTTATCTGGCTATTTTCATCTGCTTGGCAATCAAGGCCATACACATAGAGGTCGTTTCGGAAATGTCAACCCAGGCCTTTTTAGCAGCGTTTAAAAGATTTACAGGTCGTCGAGGACTCTGCAGCGATATATATTCTGACAACGGGACAAATTTTATAGGAGCCAGAGCAATTTTGGAGAAGGATTTTGCAAGGCACTTACGTCAACTAGGGGAAGAAATCCCGAGTTTAGTAGAAGGTCAAGGGATAAAATGGCATCTAATACCACCAGCAGCGCCGCATTTCGGCGGAATTTGGGAGAGTGCGGTCAAGGCCACGAAGTTCCATTTGAAAAGGGTTATAGGTAATAGTTCGTTAACATTCGAGGAGCTTACTACTTTAACAGCGCAAGTGGAATCATGTTTGAATTCGCGACCGATTTGTCCGTTAACGAACGACCCCTCGGACTTGACTGCGTTAACCCCGGGGCATTTCTTGATTGGAGCACCAATGTTGGCTATACCGGAACCGTCATATTTGGAGCACAAACAACACAGCTTAACTCGTTGGCAATACATTCAGCAGTTAATGCAATCATTTTGGAAACGATGGAAAAATGAATACCTGACACAGCTTCAACAGCGTCCGAAATGGAATGCACAAATTAGGAATTTGCAGAAGGATGACCTTGTGTTGATTAAACAAGAAAACCTACCACCGTGCAATTGGCTACTAGGAAGAGTCATTGAGACACATCCAGGTTCAGACAATCTAGTTCGCGTCGTCTCAGTAAAAACTAAAGACTCAATTTGCAAACGTCCCGTTACCAAATTATGCCTCCTTCCGATCGAAACTAATCCTAATCAACAATCACATCACATACTCTAAAACAAGTAAATTACCCCAATATCCAAAATTTCTTAGAATTTTTCCAAGCCATCCTCATCCACATTCCGCAAAACTAATCAAGTTTGATTGATTGTAACGATTTCTTCAATCTTTTGTCTGTTCTTTCTTCCCAGATCAGTAAAATAGCAGCATTACATTAAGTAAACATTGGGACGCTGTCCCAACGCCGCCCCGGAGCATGTTCCATCCTGGAACCACCTAAAAGGAAAATAAGAAACAAAGAAACTAATGTTCAGCAAATTACAAATGTACTTATCTGATAATCGAAACCTCCATAACATTTGGGCCATGAAAACACCAGCGAAGACACCTTGGAAGAAACTATTACATCCTACCTAAAATAGAACAGCATAACTAACATTAGCTTAAGAAAGTACATAAATGAAGTATACTAACATTAGGTTAAGAAATTAAATAAATAACAATTAGATCAAACAAATAACAATAAAATATAACAAATCACTGACCTGCACCACCAAACGCAACCAACAATGAACAAAATTCACAAACACTTATTATCATTACCATTATTAAAAACATAAACAAACTAGAACTGTCATTTCGAGACAGTATAACAATTAACATTGATATATCAATTGTTATACTTTCCAGTATAAAACTAATATGGATGCATGCTTGTTGTTAATTCCCACCAATAGGTGGCAATTGACAATAAATATGCAATTCAAGTAAAAAAAAGAGAAAAGGATATATTAACGGAGACGTGCAACGAGGCACGTATGCATAAGAAAAAAACGGTTTAGAGAAAAAAACGGTACGGGAAGAATATATTTTTGGGAAAGAAAGAAAAGTGGTGCGGGTCAGTCGTTTCTAGACTTTCGATAAATTCGACAATATCCGCAAGATTTTATTCGCTAACAAAGTAATTTTTTTGAAGTGTAATCATTCGGCATACATATGTACTTAGTTTTTTTGTTTGAATAAACATTGTAAATTTAAATTGAATTCATCGGTGTTATTATTTCGCCATAAGCATTTTGAGTTTTTTATACCGAACATATATAAATACCTGAAGAGGGAAATGTAAGGTTAGTTTTCTTCTGGATGCGGTGATGAGCGGTTATAAGGATTCTACCAGATTGCTTGAGGAAAAAGGTGATAAAGGAAGCAAAGTAAAAGAATTAAAATATCAGCTAAATTCTCTATCAATTAAATCAACGCAATCATCATCATCATCATCATCATCATCATCTGTGAGTAAAGATACTTCTTCTACTTCTTCCATACGATATCAGCAGATAAAAGATAGGTAAATATGAGCATCCCAAAATTTCTCGAAGAATACTCTAGTGTTCTGCTGGAGGAGCATAAGGATAAAATAGAGCAACTGTACAGATATGTTCAAGAATATGAAACTGCTGGAAAAGTTAATTCAATACATGGAGCACATTACAATAACTGCCCATGGTCGAATGATAAGACAACCTGCGGACCGGATACATGCGGATGCTGTTTTGTGGAGCGGTACAAAAAGGCAGTTCAACGCCAAGTAAATTTTTATGTGCGGATCACCAAAAGCGGCTGTAGAGAATGCGGAAAAGGGTTCGATTTATACTAACACCAGAAGTACACATCATGCATGTATGGAATTTTGCTTATAGAGCTAGCCGCATGGGACGATGGCATATATGCGCTCTTGATAGATGCAGATTTCAACAGAGAATCATCAATACAAGTAAAATCCTGGAACCTAGATTGAATCAACATCATCGTGAGAAAATATGTAATACTAGATTTGAAAATAAAACAAATATGTTATAAAAAAATGTCTTTTTATTTAACTTATATTACATCATTAGCATTTATCCAAGAATTATGTTCTGGTGAAAACCCCAACCATTTAACATAAGTTTTATCACCACTCTTTTTCAATATTTTTTCAACAAGGTAGAGATCTGGATGTTTAGCTTTCTGCAATTCTTTTTCATAGAATCCTCCTTTTATGGGGTTGCCCTGGTAGTCCTCAAGTTGATATGTCACTGGATTAGTCAGTTGAACTTTGGAGATTTTGAAGATTTCAGTTGTCCAGTTTGGGGTGTAGCCTTTTTCAAATACATGTTTATATTTGCTTATACGAACGCGGTCTCCTATTTTATATGCAGATGAAGGGGCAATTTTGATGTGATTATAGGCTGTACCAAGAAGCAGCTTCTAATTTGCCCTATTGACATCACAAGGGCGCATTTTGATTGTTCGATGTCTTTTCGCATTGTATTGTGATAGCAGTTTTTTCATCATAGAAAACCATTTGTAGGATCCATTCATGCTAAATTCCATCCACATCATGCTCTTTAAAGTTCGATTGAATCTTTCCACTATTGATGCCTTAAGCGATGTAAATGTTGAGTAGTGGTTAATTTTGTATTTGCTCATTAGCTGTTGAAAGTGGGAGTTGTAGAATTCCTTGCCATTATCTGTCTGCAAATTGTTAGGTGTACGTCCTTCTTTGAATATTGATTGCATCGCTTCTGTAACTTCTGGACCGGTTTTTCTTTTAATTGGCATAGCCCATGCATATTTAGAAAATGTGTCAATTACAGTCAGTAAGTAGCGGAATCCTTTGTTTACATGTTTATATGCATCCATTTCCACCAAGTCAGCCTGCCACAAATCATCCAGGCCTTTAATGATAACTCTCCGTCTAGTAAAATTTCGACGAGCAGGTTTGTGGAGCTCATTCACTACTTGCTTCTTACTCAAAGACGCCATTTTGTGTCTTTTTATTAATTATGCTCGTGTTGTAGACTTTTTAAAATAAATTCCACTCTTGATTCTTGTTGTACTAATTTTTCCAAAATTTAAGTTTATTCCACAGTTATTTTCACAACTTAATAATACTCTAAAGATCTCTTTCGATTAATCATTTATTTAATAAGATATTGTTCACCTGAATCACACTACTAATAATAGACTAACTTCGACTATGCTTACATTATTAATTCTACTAAAATCGTCTTAAACGCGTCCGCGCTCGTCGGGAACTTAAAATAGACTCTTGGCTTGGCTTCTATATATTACGCCATCTTACTATAACGGTATCTATATTTTCCAGGATAATGTACATAGAGCCAGTATTAAGGCAAAGCCTAGATTTTATATATTTTTGGGACTTGCCAAATCTAAATTTTTACAACAGTTCGGCCATCCTGACCCTAAATCGCCCTCGATTTATTAGGCAAACGTAAACTTGTTAACACACTAGCTCTACAGTACATAGTCCTCTTACAATGGTTACTGGAAAATTGAACTTGAATCTTAACCTAATTTTGACCTGAAATTCTTAACAATTATAAAAATTAATTTTAATGCTTCTACATACGATTAGCTTACCCTAAAATTGTAATTCAAACATATATGTATACACTTGTAAATTGGCAAAATTATTATCATTCCGAATATTAAAATTTTACAAACATTTACTCCAGACCCTGGGTCCTATTATTACATACTTGACAACTTCTTTAACTAACATTTGGTTGCCTCCATAATTTCATATGACTAGGCCCTATTACTCCTGAATAAGGCAGTTGCGTTACTTGATGCCCGTCAATGTCTCGAACCATATATCGGTCATTAGGTAATACTCTGGTTACAACGTATGGACCTCTAAACTTGGGAAGCAGTTTTTTATTAACTCCAGGAAGATTGACATGATTGGTAATCATCACATAATCATTAACTTTATATTTATATGGGGACTTTCTAAACTTGTCATAATATTTTTTAGCATAAACTTGACCTTTCTTAACATTATCTATCGCATTCAATCTAATTTCGTCTAAATCTCTTGTTTCTGTGGTTTCTAATACTACTCTAAGTGGGTCGTCAACGTGCCCTCTCTGTTTCACACCGAATAACATCTGACTAGGAGTCTTTCCTGTAGACCTATTAACAGAATTATTTACAGCATATTCTACCCGAGGCAAAAGTTTATCCCAGTCATTTGTGGTTGAGCGTAATTTTGCTAACATTGGTCTCAGACTCTCATTGACCCGCTCTACCTGTCCATTGGACCATGGAGATCCAACAGCTATTTTAATATGCTGGACATGATTACATTCCATAAACGTCTTAAACTCGCCTGATGTAAAGGAAGTCCCTCGATCAGAAATAATTTTGTTCGGAATACTATAATTATTGAAATAACTCTCTAAACATTGAATGGACTCCTTTGAACTAGTACTCCTAACAGCATAAAGTTTCACGAATTTCGTAAACGCATCAATAACTACAAGAACATGTTTTTTCTTCGACCTAACATTCTGTAATGGACCGAAATGATCTACGTGTAGTACATCAAACGGTAGTTCCCCTTTCGGAATATTGTGAAGATACCCTTCCTGCTTACCTGCCTTAGAAGAGTAAGCTATACACTTAAAGCAGTTACTGATATGTTTCTTAACTTTATCTCTTAACTTTGGGAACCAATAAGATCGACTAATTTCCACATAACATTTTTCTACACCCGAATGCGCCAGCATTTCGTGGTACGTCCTAATTATTTCAGTTTCCATTTCTTTCGGTACATAAAATAAAATCTTTCCCTTTAATTTTCGGTAAACTAACCCGTTCCTCATCTCATAAGTATTACTTTCTACACCCTCTAACCTTGTCCGAATATGTTGTATCTCTTTGTCTCTTGACTGACAAATTGCTAAATTCTGTTCTAAGGTATTTTCTTCTAATATCAGGATATTCGTACTTCTACTTAAAGCGTCAACATGGTTCATCTTTCCCCCTGATCTGTGTTCTGTAAAGTAATCATAATTTTGGAGTTCAAGGGCCCAACGCGCTATTCTTGGGTTAATATCTCGTTTATTCAATGTTAACACTAATGAATTACAGTCGGTCACTATTTTAAATCTAATGCCCTGTAAATAAATCCTAAATCTTTTTAATGCATAAATTATTGATAACGTTTCTAATTCATAACTATGGTATTTACTTTCCGTTGGGGTTGTTCGCTTGGAAAAATAAAAAACTGGATGAAATTTGTTGTCAGACTTCCTCTGCATAAGTATAGCCCCATACCCTAAAGCACTTGCATCACAATGTAACTCCGTTTCGTCTGTGGGACTATAGATAGCTAATACTGGTGACTCTAATAAACTTGCTTTTAGTGTTTCGTAACATTTCATTTCCTCATCCCCAAAACTAAATTCTGCTCCCTTCTTTAGCATGTCATAAAGTGGCTTCGAGATTAACGCAAAATCTTTAATAAATTTCCTAAAGTAGGAACATAAACCCACAAAACTGTGGACATGCCTAATACTCGTGGGAATTGGAAATTCGGAAATAGCTCTAAGATTTTCGGGATTCGGCTTAATACCGTCCTTGCTAACTAAATAGCCTAAGTATTCTATTTCGGTACAAGCAAATTTGCATTTGTCCAATCGAATTTCTAACAAATTGTCACTTAAAATCGTAAATACTTCTCTGAGGACCTGAAGATGCTCGTCCATGGTCTCACTCGCTATCAAGATATCGTCTATATAAACTAAAATTTTCCTCTGCGCAATAAGATCTCTAAACAATAAGTTAACGTACCTCTGGAATACCGATGGTGCGTTTCGCAACCCAAACGGCATCTTAGTATATTCAAATTGACCAAGAGGCGTTACGAACGAAGTATATTTAACGGAACTTTCAGCCATCCTAACCTGGTGAAACCCACTCTTAAGGTCGATCAACGAATAATACTTCTTTTTGTGCAGATCGGCAATGTGATCCTCAATTAATGGTAAGGGATAATTATCACGATACGTAATTTTGTTTAATTGCCTATAATCTATACATAAGCGTAATTCATTGTTTCTCTTCTTAACAAGAACGATAGGCGAACAATATGGGGAATTACTTGATCTAATTATATTACGTTCTTCTAAATCTTTTAAAATTTTCCCTAACTCAGACTTCTCATAAAATGATAAACGACGAGGTGTGCAATGGAACTGTTCATCTTTAGACAGTTTGATTTCCATTTCATAATTTACCTTTGGCACATCAGGGTTAGCTGATTCGCTGTAATATTTTCTAAATATCTCTAAAATTGTTACTTTCGCCCCTTCTTCTAAATTTTTGTCAATCCTAATGTCTAATTCATTGTCAATACCTACATCTATCAATAAGATTTCCTTTTCAAAGTCGTTTTCTAATTCTTGTTCCAACCTAAAATTAAATTTTGACAGGGAGTCTCTCCCTAAGAGTAAATTGTAAGACATCGTATTCTTATCCACAACTAAAACATTTATTTCCTTAGTGATACCATTAAGAGTTACAAAAACTGTCATTTCTAATATTATCTTAAGCCTACTATTATTTATCCCGTAAAAATTGCTTCCTTTCGTTGCGTTCTTAATTTCGTTCTTAATTTTGTTCTTAATTTCGTCGGGTAACGCATCCACCCTAATCAGGCTAGCTGGACTACCAGTGTCTAAAATTGCTAATATTGAGTTTTTTATATTTACATTCTTAAAATTATAATAAACCGTTACCTTTCTATAAACATCCATTTCGTCTTTTGGGGCAACCAAATTGATTTTATTTTTTGTACATTCCGTTGATACATGCCCAAAAACTCCGCAAACATAGCAGGAACCTCGTTGTCTCGGCGGCTTCCTACATTCGCTTCTAATGTGGCCTCTGGAATTACAGTTGAAACATTTGACTTGTGATGCTTGGTTAACTAATGGCTTTCGGTCCACCGGTGCTGCAACTGGTGCGGCCCTAAATGTTTTACGCTGTCCTTGCATTTTCTCCAGTTTGGAGAAGGCACTAAAAAGCTCGTTCAGTCCTCTAAATTGCTGTACCTTGGCCTGCGATTCTAAAACGGGGTCTGCCATTCCCTCGATGAGATATTCTAATACTTCATCTTCGTCCATGCCTAAATTGTTGGCCATAATTACTTTGTCGTGGTAATAGTCGCTAAAATTTTCGTTGCCTCTCCACGTTCTTCCTTCAAATCTCCTCCTTAACTTAAGCTTGCTTTGTCTGGCACTAAACATCTTCCTAAATTCGTCTAATATTTCGCTAAGGTTGTAAGTAATATACGTCGCCTTCGAATTATAAAATTGTTGAGCTCTGCCTTTAATTCGTGACAGTACTAACGTTTTCATGACACCTGGGTCAACTTTATAAGCTTTCATAATCTCGGTGACCCGCTGCTCCCACAGGTTGTAGTCATCCTCATCCGGATCGAAACGTGGAACCAACTCTGTAATGTGTCCAACACTAATTTTGAACTTGTCCCCATTCGCCGTATCAATTGGGGCGTCCCGTAAATTGGCTAAGGCCATCTCCTTCCTTAATAGCTCATTTTCTCGTTCAACCACTGCCTTTTCCCTCCTGAGTAGCTCAATCTCCCTCCTAAGGTGCTCCTCCGACGGCTCTGTTTGTGTCGTACTAACTGTCGTTGATGGTTGTGCATCCCTTGGAACTATAGTGACATTTAAATCATCCTCACTGTCACTCGATGAGAGTTCATGATCTGGTGCCGGATTCACATCCCTAAATCTTTCATTATATAAGATCTCAAACAGGCGGCGCGCTAGTTGAGTCTTGTTCGTAAATTCTGAGTGCGGTAGGTTGCGCTGCCTAATCTCTTGTCGCAATTGCCTAACATTAAGTGGCTTAATGTAGGCCTCTATCTCTCGCTCGACCTTGCTTGATTCTGACATTTTTCTTTAACTCACTAAAATCTTTTTTAGCACATATCAGCTCTCTACTAACCTTGCGTTTATCTTCTGCGGATCGTAACCTTTTTGTTTTTCACTAAATTTGATTCTTTTGCACTAAAATCTTTCAAAACCTAAATATTTTACAGTAATTCTTTTGTTTATTCAGCTAAATTTAATCATTTTTGCACTAAAATCTTTCAAAACACAAATATTTTATCGTAATCCTGTTGTTTGTCACTAAATTTGTTTCCTTTGCACTAAAATCCGTCGCCGTGTCACTAAAATTGCTTTTTCTACTCTAAAACGCCAAACTGTTTTACTAAAATTTTCAAAAAAACTACAAAATCTTTTAAATTTTTCTCGCGCTAAAATTTGCGACCGCCAACGACGCGTTTTCAAAAAAAACTCGAACTATTTCGTCATCCGACGCGCATGTTACATTTTCCTAACCTTGTTTTGTCTTTTTTCTTTGTGCTGTCTTTCGCTGGCTAAAACCCAACGCAACAGGGCATCTTTTTCATGTATATACGATGATAGGCTTTGGTGATGTGTGTGGGGTTTTCGCTTCTTTTGCTAATTGTACATAACTCTAACTTTTCTTCCATGCACAGATTGGTGTTACCATCGGTGCTTTTCGCTGTGGATTCAGAACTTTTCATATAATTGTATGTGGAACTAATAACTGAACTAAACTTGTATGCTAAACTATTTGATGGGCTAAACTTGTATATTTTATTATGATTAACTAAACTTTTTAACTTTCACATAATTTATTATTGTGATCAGGTTATTTGAGTATTGATCCCACTTCTGATTTTTTGTTGTAGACTTTTTAAAATAAATTCCACTCTTGATTCTTGTTGTACTAATTTTTCCAAAATTTAAGTTTATTCCACAGTTATTTTCACAACTTAATAATACTCTAAAGATCTCTTTCGATTAATCATTTATTTAATAAGATATTGTTCACCTGAATCACACTACTAATAATAGACTAACTTCGACTATGCTTACATTATTAATTCTACTAAAATCGTCTTAAACGCGTCCGCGCTCGTCGGGAACTTAAAATAGACTCTTGGCTTGGCTTCTATATATTACGCCATCTTACTATAACGGTATCTATATTTTCCAGGATAATGTACATAGAGCCAGTATTAAGGCAAAGCCTAGATTTTATATATTTTTGGGACTTGCCAAATCTAAATTTTTACAACACTCGCGAATATATAATTTTCAATCTTCGCAATTTCACCATATATAAACAACGTTAGATTCTCTACTGCTTTGTCTGTGTTTTCCCGTATTTCATCATCAACATAGTTTTTGGTTGCAGCGTCAGCCTTTTCTTTTCGATCGCCTAGGTTTTTGATTCTTTTCAAGGCAAGATCATAGTCACCATCTGATGTTAAATTAAAACCATTTCCTTTAGGTCCAGCAGCACCGTCTTTTCCAGGAATTCCAGGTGGACCGCGATCACCCACTGCTCCAAATTTTTGACGTTTCGAAGATCGACCAAACTTATCAACGCTCATTTCCAAAATGTAAATAGTTTTATGTGCGCGGGATTATTTATACTATAATGTCAGCTTCCCGCAACTCCTCAATGATTGACACTATTTCATTACTATGGCTATTATTCCCAGCTTGCTGTGATGCTACCAATAGTCGGAGTCTATCAACTAGCTCATTGGGGTCATCCCAATAAATGTAATCGATAATTTTCTTTGGAATTTGCATTATTCCCGTTCCAGTATGAGGAGTGCGAATCAACTTTTTTATTATGTTTCTATATTTGAAGCTATTTGTTCCTTTTATTTGCTGGTTTTCCTTAAAATCACGTCTGTGAGCACATGTATCATTTACAATTGCTTGATAATTGGCCAAGTCTTCTTTTGAGTAGCCTCGAGGCTTTTTCATAAAAATTAATTCGGTTAGACCTTCAGTTATCTTAAACTGCTTGTCGCCTATAAGAAAGAGTTCTTTATGAACTTTTAATCTCGAATTACCAATATTCCACACATCATTCTGATAGTACACCCCATACGTTTTATCAATTTTCGTGCTATCATTTTCAAGTAGCTGTTTATATTTACTTAGTATCTGATCTGCAGACTCCAATTTCGATTCTTTTATTGGTGTGACAAACTGATCATCATCATCCTCAGAATAACTCATGCTATGCGGCTCTAGCTTTAAGTATTTACGTGGTTGTGGTGTGTATGCTTCTTCATTGCCTTCTTGTTTAATTTCTTCTTCTTCCTTTGGTTCAATTTTCACCGGTGCAGTTGTTGTTGTTGTAAGCTTTTTCAGCGTGCTGGTTATTGGTTTAAAGGTTTCCTCTAATTGAGCTTCAGATTCAATTTTACCAGTCTTGAGAGCTTTATATTTTCTTCGTATAGCATCACGTGTTTTTATAATATCTTTCAACAACTTTTCATTCATGTTGCTACACTGGCGGTTACAGCTACAATGATATACAGCTATGCTAATAACCACTTATATAGATCCAGACAGACCAGGCAGACCAGCTAGACAGACTGGCCAGACAAACCAACCAGACAGACCAGCTAGACAGACCAGCCAGACAGACCAGCCAGACAGAACAGCCAGACAGACCAGCTAGACAGACAGACCAGCCAGACAGACCAGCTAGACAGACCTGGTAAACCTGGTCAGCTGATTAGGTTGGATCCTTTATAGGCTCATGAAAGCATCAAAGCCTTTTCGATATCGACCTTTATCCATGGAGCTATCCTTATCAATTACTAAGAATCCATATTTGTCTTTCCAACAGTTTGCACACGCTTTTCTGAACTTTGCAAATTCCATATCACTATTTACATGATCGTTGTATATATGCTTCAGGTTCAAATCATCTTGTTTGAATATCATAAGAAAGTTTGCATTATCGCGGATTAGATGCTTTGGTATATGTGTATATGTCTACAAAAGTAGGCTCTAATATTATTTTGTTTATCGCAGGCCACATCATCAAAGATGAAAATTGAGTTTGACTTTGCTTCCTCTGGTGGTATAACATCACAGTTATTAGAAAACGTATAATAACCCAAGCCTGATATGCGGGCTACAACTTCTCCTAAATACTCATATTTCGACTGACTTAGCGACTTTGAGTAAATGTATATATTCTTGAATCGCAACCCGTTGGGATGCTCCAGTAAACTTAGCATAACATTTGTCTTGCCACAATTCGATGGTCCAACAATAATTCCTCTTATACTGTTTGGCAGCAGCACTCCATGCTTCTTCAATGTACTTGTAATTTCCGCATCAGTATTTCTAACTGGTAGACACGCTTGTTGCTTGATAAACCTCATGTTGAACACTAACACAATCCCTATAAATAGCAGCACTTTATAGATTTTTATCAGTCTTGCTGTAAACGTATAAAATGATAGATCGAAACGCATCATTCAACAAAAAGCTACCGAGGGGAGAGGACTATTAAACTCTCTTATAAATAAGTTACCACTTGAGCTTCATCTCCCAGGATATCAGTACTGTGGTCCAGGAACAAAGTTAGCTAAAAGACTAGCCCGTGGTGATCCAGGTATCAACCCACTCGATGCAGCTTGCAAACAGCATGATATTGCATATCGAGATCATAAGGACTTAAGTGATCGACATATAGCCGACCATATTCTAGAAGAAAAAGCCTGGCAGCGAGTAACATCTAGAGACGCTAGCTTTGCAGAACGTGCTAACGCGCTATTAATAACAAACGCAATGAAAGCTAAAATCAAAGTTGGAATGGGTGTCAAGGCAAAAATTGCCTGCTCGAAGAAGAAGAAGAATACGTTACGTCCATCATTCCGTGAAGTTGTACGCAATGCTCGGAAAATTTTAAAGCTGAAGAAGCCAAAAGACCTGTTGGAAGCTACTAAAATTGCCCTAAGTGCAGCAAAGAATGTTATTAAGGGAAAGAAAAAATCATACACTACACCTAGAGTGATACCAGTGCCTAAAGTAGGAGGTGTTTTACCATTCCTAGTCCCACTTTTTGCAGGTCTTTCAGCTATTGGAGCGCTATCTGGAGGTGCAGCAGGCATAGCTAAAGCTGTAAACGCTGCAAGCAGCGCACGTCAAGAGCTACAGGAAGGGAAGCGTCATAATGAGTCAATGGAAGCTATAGCACTAGGAAAACGTGGGCAAGGATTATTTCTAAAGCCATATAGGAAAGGACTGGGACTTTTCCTCGACCCTCAGCCAAAAAACTACTAAAGTCGCTACCCAAAAGAGCTCTCAATGAAAATGATCTGCTTAAATATTCACAGCACATAGCCCACTTTAGAGGAGTATTTATGCGCGATCAATTACCAAGAAAACCATGGAAAAATGAAAGTGGGATTGTGAATCTAGATGTTTCATCTGGACCTGGAACGCATTGGGTAGCGTACAAGAAGAATGGAAATATCATAAATTACTTTGATAGTTTTGGAAACCTGCAACCGCCGCAGGAAGTTGTAAATTATTTGGGTGATGCAGTCACATACAACTATACAGCTCATCAAAATTTCAACTCAGTGATTTGCGGACACTTGTGCTTAGAATTCTTACATAATGTATAAATAAAGACCTTCAAGTGTAAACATAGACATTTCATAACTACCAGCCATGTCGATAACACTCTCTCTTACCGGCAATACATCAGTTCTCAGCGCCGAATACTTTCCACCATTGGAATTAGCTGGGGATTACGTTTGCGGATTAATAGATTTTCAAACATACAATTCTATACCGAATATTGATGAGAGCAACAATTTAATGCATGTGGGGGATGCATGTATCGAAATACCTGTTGGATCATACGAGATTGATGACATAGCAGCTTCAGTGCAACAAAGTTTAAATAAGAGCAGCAGCAGCAGCAAGGCAACAGTCTTAATAAGAGCAAACAATAATACCCTGAGGAGTGAAATAAAAGCCACCGAAGTTATACATTTTGATAAAGAGCGATCTATCGCACCGCTGTTGGGATTTGGAAAACGTGTATTGGATGCAAATATACTACACGCATCAGATTTACCTGTCAATATTATAAAAGTTAATACTATACGGGTTGAATGTAACATCATGTCAGGCTCATACATCAATAATAAACATGTGCATATGCTGCATGAATTTGCTCCAACCGTAGGACCAGGCTATAAAATAGTAGAGGTCCCCGCGAATGTGATCTATTTACCTGTGAACGTCAAACGTGTAAGTTCACTCACACTAAAGCTCATTGATCAGGACGGAGATTTAATAAATTTTCGAGGTGAAACGATAACTATCAGACTACATTTAAAGCCGCAGAATGATAATCTACGACAGCAACAGCAGCAATAAGCATATATACAGGATAAACTTCTCAGAAAACATTAGTCAACCGACGACCTTGAAGCGAACAAGACGTCAACTGAGAGCTGATAATATACAATTTCTAAAATCAATAGGACTAAATTTGAAGCAATGAACAACATCTTGGACATTACTGAAGGCACGAGCCATGATAATAGCATAACAAAAATTGACTACCATACCTACTCATCATTCACCTCATCATTCAAAAATAGCGATGAAATCCGCATTCCAGTACAAAACCAAGATCTGTATATCCGCCAGCTGAAAGTTTCATATACATTGAGGGAACAGTAACTAAACCTGATGAAACAATATCGGACACTGCAGGGCTAGTAAACAATGCTGTAGCGTTTCTCTTTGAGGAAATTCGCTATGAGATTAACGGTGTTGAAATTGATAGAACTCGAAATCTTGGAATAGCAACAACACTAAAAAATTACATATCATTAAACCAAAATGAGAGCCGCATGCTATACAACGCTAGCTGGTCACCAGATGAATCAATTACATCCCCCAATGGATTCTTCAATTTCTGCATCCCTCTAAAAACATTGCTAGGCTTTGCTGAAGATTACAAAAAAATTATCGCCAACGCTAAACATGAACTCATATTAATACGAAGCAGGATGGATGAAGATGCAGTCATATCACCAACAGATGATGTAAACATTTCAATATCGAAACTTCAGTGGCGCATTCCCCATGTTAATGTTGCTGACCATGAGAAAATTGGTTTATATAAAATCATTGAAAGCGGCCGTGAAATACAAATGTCATTCAGGAGCTGGAACATATATGAGTACCCCACGCTACCAGGAACGACTCATCACACGTGGTCCGTCAAAACGTCATCACAGATGGAAAAGCCCCGATATGTCATACTAGCTCTCCAAACAAACCGTAAAAATGATAAAACAAAGGATGCTAGCAAGTTTGACCACTGCAAGCTGACAGATGTTAAAGTGCATTTGAATTCGGAATCATACCCATATGATGATTTGAACCTGAAATTTTGATGTGAGTAAATATGCTCTGCTATATGATATGTATATAAAATTCCAAACTTCATACTATGGACGCCAGTTCCAACCACTGCTCTCAAGGGAAGAGTTTATGCGTGATGCTCCGATCTCAGTCATTGATTGCTCACGACAAAACGAAACCATCAAAACAGGTCCTGTGGATATAAGGTTGGAGTTCAAAACATCGGAAAACGTCCCCGCCAACACAACAGCATACTGTTTATTGCTGCATGATCGAATAGTGGAATATACACCTCTAACCAACGAAGTCAGGAAAATTGCTTGAAATGGATACCATTATCATCGACATTCAAGGATTCAAATTACAAAACAATCAATTTATTTTCAAAGAATTGGCCATTTTAAATTGTGAAAATCAAGTGCAGCACTACATATTCCAACCACCATTTCACCATAAACATCTAACTCGATCTGAAAAGAAGCAGGTTGAATGGCTCAGACGTAATCATCATGGATTCAGATGGGGTGATGGATATATTCCTTACCGCAAACTATATTTAATTGGAGATCTGCTGCATGACAAAATAATCTATGTTAAAGGAGCTGAAAAGAAACAATGGATTCAGGAAATATTTGCAGAGGAACTAACCATATATGATGTGGAAGAGGAGGGCTGCCCTAATCTAACAGCAACAACAACAAATGGCTTATCTTGCATAATACACCAAGGCCGATGTGCTCTGAAAAATGTTTTTGTAATAAGGGATTTATTTTTTAAATAAAACAATTTTTTTATAAAACGTTAAATTCTTTTATTCATACTATTTACATATTGCAGTTATGTTTTATTCTACATCCATGTCTTCTTGCTGCTGCGCTGAAAAATGACCCCATGGTAGTGTATCGATCCCGTTGTCCATAATGCAGCGTTTATCATCCTGTGGGTTTAAAGCGATCTTTGCTTGGTTTAAAGTGTACACTTTATGGTTATATGAACGAATGCTTTTTTGCTCAGCTACCTTGCTTTTTGAATTTTGCAAACATTCAATGTAATCGCTAATCTGCAAAGTTTTCGTCACAACGTTCTTCTTAACTCCTTTTGCTTTTTTTACTTCATCAACACCATCTATTTTAAGGGCATACATTTTAGACCTTAAACCTACAAACATTGTCATTATTCTGCCATTTAATTCATCTTTCATCAGCCCAGGAACTTTTTTATTTGCTTGCGGCATATTATACTGGTTGTTCATAGGATAATCGCTAGTATCAAACTTATCTATGCTTCTTTTCATAATACTGTATATATCGACATTTTTTATTTCGTATACTAATGAATCCGTATCCATGTACATTGTTTTGCATTTATCAGCATCCAGCTCTTTTTGCATAAAATCATAATGGAATTCGTATAGTGCTATTTTAGAAATATCGAGAATTGCCATACCAATGTATAATGGTTTATCGAATTTAGCAACCAGCTTTCTTAATTCAACGGCTACTAAATTTTCATCGAAAATTGTGCGGATATGGAAATTCGGTGCTGCAATGAGGTTTCTAGCGCCATACCGACCCTCCCACTTTGTACATAGTTTTATGTTTGAATATTTTCGCACATTTTCCATAGTTTTCCCAAAAGCAGAATTAACTGTTTTCTTATATTGGTTCTTCTCGTAGGCATTTTTGGCATGTTTTCTTTTATTTGTACTTAAGTCTACGTATGGTTTAAGCCATGCTGATTGATCGAACTGCAGAATGCGGTGAATTTTCTTCAGTATTAGTCCATGTGATAAACATTGTTTTAGGTTGCGGTAATGTATAACATATTTTGCTTTGGTGTATAAAGTGGTTAAAAGTTTACCTTGTTTTGATCCTGGTGGTGTTGAATGAGTGGGACAAAATGGAAAATCTTTATGTAAATTATGCAGCTCCTGTGGGTATTCAAGATCTACCTCCAACATGTAGCCGATCGGTGAATTATCATCAACATTCATAACATCAACATTATCAATCCATTTAAAATTTCCGGTTGGAAGATGCTGCGACATGGCCCATCCATATAAATTATTCACATCATAGTACATGAGATATTTTATTTCTTCATCCGGTTTAAAGTTTTCCATATATTTATTGTTGGCTTCACTATATCTACAGCAGCATTGGCTAATTCCACCTCGACAAGATTTTTCAATAAATAAAAGAATATCAACATCCATTATCCTCTCTAAACGCACTCCCGTGTAATACAGCATCGCAGCCCATGTATATCCAGGCAGTGTGAAGACGTGTGCAGGGTCAAGTTTGTAAGTGTCGAGCGCCATAGCTCTAAAATTTGTAAAAATATCCGCTAGCAGAAGAACATCCGTTTTTAAATACAAATCTGAATACTCTCCCAAGCTTTTAATGTTAAATTTTTCCCACACTTTTGGCGCATGTTCATAGTCTTTTTCTGTTATCGGCTCATCAATCAATTTATTATAAAAATGCTCCATGCTAGGTAAACTATTACTCTCCAATTTATCCCATCCATCGATGAAGTCATATGGAAAAACTCCTTTGCGTGTGAGAAGGTTGAAGCTTTCATCATCCAAGTCTTGCCATTGAACTTTTGTTATTTTTAATTTATCCCTGGGCAGCAATCCTGCTAATTTATCCAGAGATTCATCCATAAATCTATAGGAGTCGATGAATCTCAGCTTGATGCAGCTATTTTCTATGTGTTTCGTAAGGGGTTGTACACATATTACGTAATCACTTTTTCGCCCTTTTTTGATACCCTCCCCCCCGTGTGTAATCAAGCGTAATCATTTGGCTGACCCCTCCCCTCTATGATTACATAATCATTGAAATTAATTCCACTGGAGAAATAAAACTACATTTTGCATATACTTTTGGTGTTTTTCCCTCTCATCCAGTTTTCCATAACATTGTCACTTCTTTTAGGCACACATTTCCTTTTTTTGGGGGATTGTGCTTGATATGATTAAAAAAAGGATTGAAAGAGAGCATCCCGCTTGGCTTGGCTAGGTTTTTGCTCAACTAATTGAAGTCTTAAATATAAAATCGTCACAGCATAAACACTTGATCGAAACATAGGTTATGTACTGAGGTACACTGAAGTATGAGATAACCACCGAAGTCCCGAATTAAAGCTACAATTATCGTGATCGACCCGAGTTATTATCGGAATGGTGAGTATAGATTTTCAATATGCGCGCGAAATTTGAAAAAAAAAATCAGTAAAGAAGCGCTTTAAGATTGATTACGTAATCATATGCCAAGGACCCCCGCACCCCAAGTAATCAAGGGTAATCATATGCTTGACACCGCCCCACCCCCTTGATGATTACGTAATATGTGTACGACCCCTAAATGAAATGTACCGCTCTTTGTTCAACGGGAAAAGATCCACTTTTCCTGGTATCGTTAATGCTACATCCTTGATTATGAAATGCGCATCATATCCTGATAAATTGTGGAAAATGACTGGTATGTTGCGGCAGTCATTATAATTGATATTGCAGCTGTTGTGTGCAGGTCCACGGTATTTGCCTGTGAGGTGGCAGTGGTCTCTCACTCTAGTTTCATCAAGTTGAAAGGGTTTTTCACATATGTGGCAACATGGTTGGTTTAATTGAATATATTTTTCCTGTGCTGATAACGGTGCTAGTGGTTTTATATCCTTTATTTTCTGCTCAGCTATAGTTGCGATCTCCTGCAGTTGTAATGTAAACCACTGAAGACATGTTTTTCCACGATGTGATCGGTAAAATGATAGTGATTCGTCATAATAGCAGTGAAAATATAATCCGATGCTAT
Organism: Thereva nobilitata; assembly: GCA_963855945.1. NCBI lineage: Eukaryota > Metazoa > Arthropoda > Insecta > Diptera > Therevidae > Thereva > Thereva nobilitata. The sequence continues at coordinate 143,836,531 of OY979696.1, forward strand.
GAACTTCATGTTCTTGAATTTTCCTTGTCTTATCACCATCACTACCGCCACCGGTAACAGGTATCAATATCGACTCTAAATCTGCATATACTATAAATGGGACTGGATTCTTGTAATTATAATTTTTAAATGTTATAAATTTCTCCTTATGAAAAGCAACTTTAAAGTCATTCACCTTTTCACATTCAGTCACGTGCGCTGCGAGTTTTTCCTCAGTATAAAAATAAAATAAACATCTATCACAGATATATAATTTGTGTTTATTTTTAGAAACCTGGTTCAACACCAAACGCGATAAATCTTTGATCCAGCAGAAATGATAAACAATATCACTATCACCATCACTATCACCATCCTCGTCCTCACTGCAATCATAATTTGACTTTATCATTAGCAGGTTGATATGTTTATCTAATTTTTTCTTGGTTAAGTAAGCTGGAACAGCCGTGTACTCATTAGTCTTCCCCTTTTCCAGTATAAAAACATTTATCGATAAGCTGTTGTTCGCTTCAAATGTTTTTATTTGATTCAGTGTAACCGGAAAAGTGATGCCGCTCAAGTTCAGTACATTGTTATAGTGGGGGTAGTTTGATGTTCTATAAGCATAACCCCCATGCTCCACTGGGTATAATGAAGAGACCACTGCCCACGCAAAACATGCATTATCATCATTCTTCACATTTACACATGCGTGCTTAGCTGCGATGCTTTGCGACAATTTTATGAAAGATGATCCTCTTAATGGTTCGAATTTGTTTATGTGTACCATTAAGTTTACTATGGCATGTAAAGCCCAGCCACTGTCTTTCTCCTGAAATTCTTCAAGCTGGGTTAAGAGGTCTTCTTGCACGTTTTTAAAAAACCACACTTTTATATCATCCGTTCTTCCAACGGGTGTAGTTTTGGTGTGAAAGTATTTTATGTCGGTGATAGTTTCACTTTCATTAACCACGTGCTTAATATACTCGCAGCTTAAAGTGGTTGATGCTTTAACGAAATTATGCTTTTTCAAAATATTCTTAATGCGCCGCTCAAACAAAGCATAACCATCATTTAAAAATTCTTGCACTTCGATGTGCTTTATATTGATGATGACACCTGTCCTGATTCGCATTGCAAACGCATTATGCAGCTCTTCCCAGCGTACACGAACACTTCTTTTTCCTCTTCTTCTTCTTCCTTCCTGCACACCTGCTCCATGGTGGTTGCTGCCAACTTTTAATAATGTCTGTAAACCTCTCAGTTGCGCAATGCAATTTTCATAATGCTGCTTGGTTCAACTCCGCTGTTCGGCTATGCATGCTGCTTTAATTTTTTTAATAAATAAACCACACACCTTGGTAATAATTACACTTTGCGCAACGTCTCCATCCCTTAAGCACTCTGCTGCCTGCTTATTTAACCCACTCACAATGCTGCGTGTATCCATTTTAATAGTTCTAATTAATAACAAAAAAAAACTTTTCACTTGTTAAACTGTTGTGATTTTATTATAGCAGTAGTAGTAGGAGTAGTAATTATTTACACTTCACTTGTCAACTTACCGGATGCTTGTTGTGAATTGTGAAAATTACAAGCTAATGCTACTTTTATAGTGCCGATAATTGCGCAACATGAACAAGTTCAACATCATATTTGCAGGTGCAAAACTGCTGATGTGGTAAATTCCTAACCTCCAAAGTTGTTTACACAGGTGCATCCGTGTCCTTGGAATTCATGGTCAAGTACAAAATTTACCAACTTCCGGTCTCCAACTTACTTATGCAGGTGCAAAAACTGACGATGTAGCAAATTCCCAACCCCCAAAAGTAGTTTACACAGGTGCATCCATGTGCTGCATCCCTGTGGGAATTCGTGGACAAGTTCAATCATGTTTCTAAATTTAGGTATATAATGAGCACTGTGAATACGATCGGCAGCAGTTCAACCCCAACCACCTGGAGATCAACAGCATTAGCAGCAGCAGCAAGAAGACATGGATACAGCAGCAGAACTTAAAAGTTTGGAATATTCACCTTACTTAAGGTCGTCTGATATGCAGTTTAGAACTCCATATAAAATCAAATCTGCCAGCAGGCTTGAAACATCGTATGGACTTCGAATTCGCTTGGACTTAGAGGAACATCAGATTTTGCTACCAGCCAGGTACAACTCCCTATCAGATGCTGCTTTACAGGATATCAACAACAAAAGGAATTTCCACGTAATAAATACTGGACCGCAGGGGAAGACGTATATATTAAAGTTTCTACAGATTGATGTCCTCCCAGGCAACTATAATTTTTACGCTGATAATATAAGTGGAAATCCTAATTTTTACAGCTCTTATGTAAAATGCACATCATATCCTGAAATAATAATAATAATAATAATAATAATAATAATAATAATAATAATAAAAAGCACCTCTTCAACCCATTGTGACGCAATAAATAATTATACGATTTTGCAAAAATAAAAACAAAAAATAATATTCTATTTAATACATAGTTTTTTATTTATGAAAAAAAGATTATAATACTATTATTATTTAGCAACCTAATTTTCTCATATATTTTAACAATTTTAACTTATGTTTCATATTTTTTTTCTCCTCTGTTAAATCGTCAATATGGGCGAAGATTACATCCGCGAGCTCCCTCAGCCGTTGCAATCCTTCAGCTTGGGTGCGAATCGCATCTTCAACGTTGGAGAGATACTCCCTACAACTTCGTAGATCACGTCGCACCCTTCGACGTTGCTGTTTCAAGATGTTGCTGGCTTGATGCCCACGTGCCTCCATTCCTAGGACATCCATTATCAACCTCATCGAGTTACGCTGAAAGTAAAATATTATCAATTTTTTTATTATATTACTATTAATAATATACTCACAATTTGGCTTCTGACCTCGGCGTCATCCATGATGTTATGAGGTGCCATGAAGCGAACTTTACTTTATATTAATACATAATAGGGGTATTCATGAAAACATGTAAAACCCTAGTAAGCCGCGTAAATCGTATAAGTTTACCACCTCGTAAATTAATTGTCAAAATTTGTATGGAAAGTGAAATACGCACACTAGATAAGTTTACGCTCTAGTTTTGCTGTGTAAACTGCATAACTGATATGTGTAAAATAGGCAAATGCCAATTAGGCACCAAATTTAATTGTTTTGATTTTTTAAGTGCAATATGAATGAGGTAGTTTATTTTTCACACTTTTTTGGCATTTTTCAATTTAGTAATTTAGACATTCATGTCCAGTTTGAACAGTTACTCAATTACATCGTTTACATACACTATGTCATCATAGGTGCGTTCATCAAACAAACCTCGTAAAAATACGAGTATACCTAAAGTGTAAACTTACACGTTTTCATGAATACCCTTAATGTTTATTTTTAAAATCATACACTAAAATCCACGTAAAGAATTGTGGTAAGGAATCCTCTAAGTTGATCAGTTTCCGAAGGCTTGCACCTGATCCCTTTGTTTATCTTAATAATTTTCATGATATGGTTTGAAGACGGCTTCAGAATTTTAGCACCTATGTTTGATAAGGAATCCACCTGTACCTGTTCAAAATTGTCTTTGATTATTTTAGGAAACTGACTCACACCAAATTCGCGGCATATCAATTTCAATATGTGGAGCAAAACTTCCCTTTGTTTACCTCAATAAACCTTCGCGGCATGGGAAGAGTTGGAATTTTCACATCTATATTTGATAAGGAAGCCGCTTGATGGTTCCATCTGATCAAAATTGTCTTTGCGGATAAAATGTAATTAAAATTCGTCCATTGACTCTAATTAGCACTTAAGGAGATCAGTTTAAAATAGAATTTTTTGTCAATACGTTCAGGATCGAATAATTTCAGCATATGTTTGATAAGAATGGGAATCTTCATTGTTGTGGTTGTTATGTGATAAGAGTTTATGTGAAATATTTTTGCGGTGGAGCTTTTGCTACATCATGATGCGTATTTGTGGTTTGTGAAAGGCATTTTATCTTAAAGTGTTCAATTTTAATGTTTATAAAAATATAACATATCCAGGATTGAATAATTACATCATAAGTCTGATGAGAATGGGAATCTTCGCTGTGTTTTTGTTATTTTTGTTGTTGTTGTTGTGTGATGAAATTTATGGGAAATATCTTTTTTCAGACATGACTTTTGCCGCTTGGCAATTTTCAAGTTGTTGTTGTTGTTGTTATTGTTATAATATTTGCGATTTGAGGTGAGTATTTTGAAAGCTGAGCGTCCCGAATTATTGTCCTGAATAATAATAATAATAACAATAACATATCTGATAGCAGCAGCAGCATATGGTTGCATTCCAGAATCCAAGCTTGCTGCAAGAATTAATAATAGAAAAAATATGTTGAATTAGTTTGCTCCTAAAAATATGCAACCGTTAGTGACGTCTCCACACCAAAGCTTAAATCCTCCCACACCGCTTAATTTAATTCCACTAATTGTTCGCTGTTAGCACCAACCTCACACAGCGAAGTTTAACCTAAGATCCTGCGGAAAGCCTTTTTTAATTCTTAGTGGAAATCTTAATGCAAGAATTAATAATAGAAAAATATGTTGAATTTGTTTGCTCCTAAAAATATGCAGCCGTTAGTGGCGTCTCCATGCGGAAAGCCTTTTTTAATTCTTAGTGGAAATCTTAAACATCTCATCGAGGCCACCTTATCCAAGACCCGCTCACACAAACCCAAAACACCTCATGCACGTAGGCAAAGAGCTTTCACCCAAGCCCACACCACCCCAGGACCACCCCCAGGACCACCCCAGGACCCACCCCAGGACCCACCCCAGGATCACCTCCATCCAAGACACAAACCTTAAAACACCTCATGCACGTACACGAAGAGCTTTCACACCCAGCTCATCCCAAATCCCATGGCGGCATGAAGCCACCTTATCCAAGACACACACCTATAACACCTCATACACGTACACGAACAGCTTTCACCCCCAAATCCCATGTCACCATGAAGCCACCTTATCCAAGACGCAAACCTAAAACACCTCCTACACGTAGACGAAGAGCTTTCAGACCCCCCTAAATCCTATGCCGCTCCGCATAGCCCTACTACTAAGAAGCATTTATTGCTATTAAAGCTGCTTGTGAAGAGGCTGGCAAAAAGGATGAGCATTTATTTGTCAATGTGGTTTTTGATGAAATGCACATTAGGCAACACATAGATTGGGATGGTCAAAATTGCTTCGGGTATGTCAATGCCGGCGATGGAGGAAGAAGCGAGATTCCAGCTACTCAGGTCTTAGTGCTCATGGCGGTTTGTATAAATCGTGCTTGGAAAATTCCAATAGCCTTTTTCCCAATAGCATCAATGAATGCCGAACAAAAGGCCAATATAATTCGATTAGCCTTAGATGAGCTCAAAGAAACAGGTGCCAAAATTGTAGGACTGACTTTTGACGGAGCCGCAGTAAATATTAATGCTGTTAAACTTTTGGGATGCGACTTAAAAAATAATAATGGTAAGAGTTACCTCCAAATAGAAAATTCTGATGAGAAATATTTGGTTTATCCTGATCCGTGCCATATGGTTAAACTCTGCAGAAATTTGTGGAGCGATATGAAAACCATAATAAATAGCAGTAGTATAGCAATGCCGTCCTGAAGCCACTTCCAGGTGGCTTCATAGCGGCATATAATCTGGGGGGGGTCTGAAAGCTCTTCGTCTACGTGTACGAGGTGTTTTAGGTTTGCGTCTTGGATAAGGTGGCTTCATAGTGACATGGGATTTGGGGTGAAAGCTCTTCGTGTACGTGTATGAGGTGTTTTAGGTATGTGTCTTGGATAAGGTGGCTTCATGTCCCCATAGGATTTGGGATGAGGTGGGTCTGAAAGCTCTTCGTGTACGTGTATGAAGTGTTTAAGGTTTGTGTCTTGGAAGGAGGTGATCCTGGGGTGGGTCCTGGGGTGGGTCCTGGGGTGGCCCTGGGGGTGGTCCTGGTGTGGTGTGGGCTTGGGTGAAAGCTCTTTGGCTACGTGCATGAGGTGTTTTAGGTTTGTGTGTGTGCGGGTCTTGGATAAGGTGGCCCCGATGAGATGTTTAAGATTTGTTTCGGTGTGAGCGCCACCTGTGTGAGACTAGTTGAACTTCGGTGCGGTGGCTTTGGTTGTTGGAGTTGTGGCGGGTTTGTAAGCATCTTCGATCAGCGCTGCTGCGAGTGAGAGATGTGCCACTTAGAATTAAAAATATGCTTTGTGGGGAGGGGGAGATTCTGGTCAGAATTAAATTAAGCTTAAGTGTGATTTTGCGCTTTGGAATGATCTATGATTCAATTACTATAATGTATATAAATACCTGAAGAGGGAAATGTAAGGTTAGTTTTCTTCTGGATGCGGTGATGAGCGGTTATAAGGATTCTACCAGATTGCTTGAGGAAAAAGGTGATAAAGAAAGCAAAATAAAAGAATTAAAATATCAGCTAAATTCTCTATCTATTAAATCAACACAATCATCATCATCTGAGAGTAAAGATACTTCTTCTTCTTCCATACGATATCAGCAGATAAAAGATTGGTAAATATGAGCATCCCAAAATTTCTCGAAGAATACTCTAGTGTTCTGCTGGAGGAGCATAAGGATAAAATAGAGCAACTGTACAGATATGTTCAAGAATATGAAACTGCTGGAAAAGTTAATTCAATACATGGAACACATTACAATAACTGCCCATGGTCGAATGATAGGACAACCTGCGGCCAGATACATCTGGATGCTGTTTTGTCGAGCGGTACAAAAAGGCAGTTCAACGCCTAGTAAATTTTTATGTGCGGATCACCAAAAGCGGCTGTAGAGAATGCGGAAAGGGTTCGATTTATACTAACAGCAGAAGTACACATCATGCATGTATGGAATTTTGCTTATAGAGCGAGCCGCATGGGACGATGGCATTATAAGCGTCCTTGACAGATGCAGATTTCAACAGAGAATCATCAATACATGTAAAATCCTGGAACCTAGATTGAATCAACATCATCGTGAGAAAATATGTAATACTAGATTTGAAAATAAAACAAATATGTCTTTTTATTTAACTTATATTACATCATTAGCATTTATCCAAGAATTATGTTCTGGTGAAAACCCCAGCCATTTAACAACGTCCATCATTCCGTGAAGTTGTACGCAATGCTCGGAACAGTTTAAAGCTGAAGAAGCCAAAAGACCTGTTGGAAGCTACTAAAATTGCCCTAAGTACAGCAAAGAATGTTATTAAGGGAAAGAAAAAATCATACACTACACCGCACGTCAGGAGCTACAAGAAGGGAAGCGTCATAATGAGACAATGGAAGCTATAGCACTAGGAAAATCTGGGCAAGGATTATTTCTAAAGCCATATAGGAAAGGACTGGGACTTTTCCTCGACCCTCAGCCAAAAAACTACTAAAGTCGTTACCCAAAAGAGCTCTCAATGAAAATGATCTGCTTAAATATTCGCAGCACATAGCCCACTTTAAAGGAGTATTTATGCGCGATCAATTACCTAGAAAACCATGGAAAAATGAGAGTGGGATTGTGAATCTAGATGTTTCATCTGGACGTGGAACGCATTGGGTAGCGTACAAGAAGAATGGAAATATCATAAATTACTTTGATAGTTGCAACTGCAACCGCCGCAGGAAGTTGTAAATTATTTGGGTGATGCAGTCACATACAACTATACAGGTCATCAAAATTTCAACTCAGTGATTTGCGGACACTTGTGCTTAGAATTCTTACATAATGTATAAATAAAGACCTTCAAGTGTAAACATAGACATTTCATAACAACTAGCCATGTCGATATCACTCTCTCTTACCGGCAATACATCAGTTCTCAGCGCCGAATACTTTCCACCATTGGAATTAGCTGGGGATTACGTTTGCGGATTAATAGATTTTCAAACATACAATTCTATACCGAATATTGATGAGAGCAACAATTTAATGCATGTGGGGGATGCATGTATCGAAATACCTGTTGGATCATACGAGATTGGTGACATAGCAGCTTCAGTGCAACAAAGTTTAAATAAGAGCAGCAGCAGCAAGGCAACAGTCTTAATAAGAGCAAACAATAATACCCTGAGGAGTGAAATAAAAGCCACCGAAGTTATACATTTTGATAAAGAGCGATCTATCGCACCGCTGTTGGGATTTGGAAAACGTGTATTGGATGCAAATATACTACATGCATCAGATTTACCCGTCAATATTATAAAAGTTAATACTATACGGGTTGAATGTAACATCATATCAGGCTCATACATCAACAATAAACATGTGCATATGCTGCATGAATTTGCTCCAACCGTAGGACCAGGCTATAAAATAGTAGAGGTTCCCGCGAATGTGATCTATTTACCTGTGAACGTCAAACGTGTATGTTCACTCACACTAAAGCTCATTGATCAGGACGGAGATTTAATAAATTTTCGAGGTGAAACGATAACTATCAGACTACATTTAAAGCCGCAGAATGATAATCTACGACAGCAACAGCAGCAGCAATAAGCATATATACAGGATAAACTTCTCAGAAAACATTAGTCAACCGACGACCTTGAAGCGAACAAGACGTCAATTGAGAGCTGATAATATACAATTTCTAAAATCAATAGGACTAAATTTGAAGCAATGAACAACATCTTGGACATTACTGAAGGCACGCGCCATGATAATAGCATAACAAAAATTGACTACCACACATACTCATCATTCACCTCATCATTCAAAAATAGCGATGAAACCCGCATTCCAGTACAAAACCAAGATCTGTATATCCTACCAGCTGAAAGTTTCATATACATTGAGGGAACAGTAACTAAACCTGATGGAACAATATCGGACACTGCAGGGCTAGTAAACAATGCTGTAGCGTTTCTCTTTGAGGAAATTCGCTATGAGATTAACGGTGTTGAAATTGATAGAACTCGAAATCTTGGAATAGCAACAACACTAAAAAATTACATATCATTAAACCAAAATGAGAGCCGCATGTTATACAACGCTAGCTGGTCACCAGATGAATCAATTACATCCCCCAATGGATTCTTCAATTTCTGCATCCCTCTAAAAACAATGCTAGGCTTTGCTGAAGATTACAAAAAAATTATCGCCAACGCTAAACATGAACTCATATTAATACGAAGCAGGATGGATGAAGATGCAGTCATATCACCAACAGATGATGTAAACATTTCAATATCGAAACTTCAGTGGCGCATTCCCCATGTTAATGTTGCTGACCATGAGAAAATTGGTTTATATAAAATCATTGAAAGCGGCCGTGAAATACAAATGTCATTCAGGAGCTGGAACATATATGAGTACCCCACGCTACCAGGAACGACTCATCACACGTGGTCTGTCAAAACGTCATCACAGATGGAAAAGCCCCGATATGTCATACTAGCTCTCCAAACAAACCGTAAAAATGATAAAACAAAGGATGCTAGCAAGTTTGATCACTGCAAGCTGACAGATGTTAAAGTGCATTTGAATTCGGAATCATACCCATATGATGATTTGAACCTGAAATTTGATGTGAGTAAATATGCTCTGCTATATGATATGTATATAAAATTCTAAACTTCATACTATGGAGGCCAGTTCCAGCCACTGGTCTCAAGGGAAGAGTTTATGCGTGATGCTCCGATCTCAGTCATTGATTGCTCACGACAAAACGAAACCATCAAAACAGGTCCTGTGGATATAAGGTTGGAGTTCAAAACATCAGAAAACGTCCCCGCCAACATAACAGCATACTGTTTATTATTGCATGATCGAATAGTGGAATATACACCTCTAACCAACGAAGTCAGGAAAATTGCTTGAAATGGATACCATTATCATCGACATTCAAGGATTCAAATTACAAAACAATCAATTTATTTTCAAAGAATTGGCCATTTTAAATTGTGAAAATCAAGTGCAGCACTACATATTCCAACCACCATTTCACCATAAACATCTAACTCGATCTGAAAAGAAGATGGTTGAATGGTTCAGACGTAATCATTATGGATTCAGATGGGGTGATGGATACATTCCTTACCGCAAACTATATTTAATTGGAGATCTGCTGCATGACAAAATAATCTATGTTAAGGTACTACTACCGGAAAAACGACCAAAAATAAGCACTTTTTAAATTCTTTTATTTAACTTACACTGTTTGTCGTCAAATCTTGCAATGCAAAATTTTTATACTTAGACTTTACCAAACTCAATGAAATTTGGCGAACATGTATAACTTCGGTGACAATACAAGTCAGTGGTGTTTTTATAAGATCAAGATGGCGGTTCCAAGATGGCGGCCGAATTTTGCAATTGTGTTCCAAACTCAATGAAATTTGGCGAACATGTATAACTTCGGTGACAATACAAGTTAGTGGTGTTTTTATAAGATCAAGATGGCGGTTCCAAGATGGCGGCCGAATTTTGCAATTGTGTTCCAAACTCAATGAAATTTGGCGAACATGTATAACTTCGGTGACAATACAAGTTAGTGGTGTTTTTATAAGATCAAGATGGCGGTTCCAAGATGGCGGCCGAATTTTGCAATTGTGTTCCAAACTAAATGAAATTTGGCGAACATGTATAACTTCGGTGACAATGCAAGTTAGTGGTGGTTGTGTGGCGTCATTTCAAATTCAATATGGCGGATGCCCCAAGATGGCAGACAAAATTTTCTTATCTAAGATCTTCATATGGGTACCAAATGAAAGGGTTGCTAAGAAGAAAAACTAAAATAAGATGACGTCACTCTAAATTCAATATGGCGGACCCATATATCACTAAACCATGACATGGGTACTGCCCTCAGGGTTCAACGATCAACAGCACAGGCACTAAAATGTCTATTCTAATGTCATACTACTAAAGCCTTAGCATTCTCAATGATCTTATACTTAGGTAATTTTGTTCATACTACATATAAAAGCATTTTCAATCTAATGACTCGAACTTTTATAGGAATAATTGGAGAGTTGACTTAACGTTCGTGTTGTTCGATTTGTTGTAATTTTAAATGTTTTAACATTTTGCAAAAATAATCAACAAGGCGGCCGAATTTTGCAATTGTGTTCCACTGAAGCCCACGATATGGGTATCAAATGAGAGAGTATGACAGGTAGATTATAGTAAGCTGTGTGACGTCATTTTAAATCTAATAAGGCGACCACCACAAAAAGGCGGAAGACATACAAACTAAAAAGTAGAAAATAAAAAAAAATAAATAGTTTAAAAAAACTAAAAAATAATCTTTTATTTTAAAATGAACCAAAAAGTAAATAAATAGTTTAAATTAAAATGAACCAAAAAGTAAAAAATAAAAAATAAATAGTTTAAAACAAATAATTTTAAAATGAACCATAAAATAAAAAAGAAGTTTGAATGTAAAGTTTTTATTGCTGCAGCCACTTACTTCGGCCCACGCTTTTTACATTTAAGTAAGTGGCTGCAGCAATAAAAACTTTACATTCAAAATTCTTTTTTATTTTATGGTTCATTTTAAAATTATTTGTTTTAAACTATTTATTTTTTATTTTTTACTTTTTGGTTCATTTTAATTTAAACTATTTATTTACTTTTTGGTTCATTTTAAAATAAAAGATTATTTTTTAGTTTTTTTAAACTATTTATTTTTTTTAATATTTTTTTTCTCAGCCGCTATGTTAGATATTATCAAGAAAATTTTTTTTATAACATTATTAGTCCTTAAAGGTTATAAAAAAAATGTTTTAGTTTATTTCTATTTTTTGCCAATAAGGTAGGGGGCGCTGAAGTCAAGAGCTCAAAAAAGAGATAGTCCGATGAGTGAGAGATAATCTCAGAATTGAGAAGTTTGCAACAAAAAATTCGAACGGGATTTTATAAAGGAAAGTTTCTTACCTTGTAATTTACCACAATTAGTTAAAAATTAAAAACAAAAAAAAAGGTGAAAGTTTGAAAAAAAGTTTGACAAAATTGCATTTTTTTCACCCTTTTTCACTTCCCAAATTTTTTTTTCTTAATTTTTTTTCTAAAATGTGGTAAATTACAAAAGGGTACCTATATCTTAACAAACAAAACGCACCCAAGTTTATTAAAATCGGTTCAGTAGATCCTGAGATTAACTCTCACTTAGTTGAAAAAATGTTATTTCAAGAAAAACGCGTTTTAAATTGGTTCAGTAGATCCTGAGATTAATTCTCACTCAGCTGAAAAAATGCAATTTCAAGAAAAACGTGTTTAATGTTTTGGTTCGCTTTATCCCTACTAATATTATAAACTCTGTCTGTTTGTCTGTTACGCTTTCGCGCCTAAACCGCTTAACCGATTTTGATTAAACTTGGTACAGAAATAGATTAGACCTTGGAGAAGGACATAGGCTACTTTTTCTCCCGAAACAAAGGCTTTAAGGTGTTGAAATAGGGTATGAAAGTTTGTATGGGAGTCCGTCATTATTGAGTAGAAAATTATTAATGCCACCCACCATTTGAAATCGATTAAGTTCAAATTTTGCACACATGCGTAGTTTTCTTGACAATGCAATGTGACCATTTTGTACAAAAATAAAGATGGCGATTTCAAGATGGCGGCCGATTTTTGTATTTGTCTTCCTCGACCACCGACATGGGTATCAAATGAAAGGGTATGACAGGTAGAATACAATTAGCGGTGTAGCTTCATTCCAAATTCAAAATGGCGGCCAACACAAAATGGCGGAATACATAAAATAGACTAAAAAATAGAAAATTTAACCGATCGACTTCAAATTTTGCACATACCCATAGTTCGCCTGACAGTGCAACCTGACCGTTTAGTAAAAAATCAAGATGGCGGTTACAAAATGGAGGCCGATTTTTGCAATTGTGATCACCGACCCACCCACATGGGTACAAAATGGAAGTGCATGACAGGTAGAATACAATTAGTTGTGTGGCGTCATTCCAAATTCAAAATGGCGGATTACCTTTTTCTTCACAACCCTCAGTATGGGTATCAAATTAAAGGGTGTGACGAATATAATTCAGTAATCTATATAACGTCATTTTAAATCTAATATTGCGGACACCACAAAATGGTCGGAGATATATCTTTATACCCATAAAAGAAGGCAATGAGTTTTCCGTTTGCTCTGGTTGTTTGAGTGAAAACGCTGCGCTTTCAAACAACTAGGGCGAATGGGACACACGTTGTCTTCTTTTATGGTTTTTACACTACGAAGGCGGTCGACTATAAAATGCTATAACTTTTATGCTATTACGAATTTCTTTATAAAAATGAACTAAGCTATTCTTCTCTAAGGAATCGTAAAATGAAAAGAAAAAAAATCGATTTTTTGAAAAAATTTCTCGGTAGTAGTACCCCACAGTGCTGTAACTTTTTTTCTATTACGAATTTCTTTATAAAAATTAAGTAGGTTATTCTTCATAGTATAAGGAATCGTAAAATGAAAAGAAAAAAAAATCGACTTTTTGAAAATTTTTCCCGGTAGTTACCTTAAAGGAGTTGAAAAGAAACAATGGATTCAGGAAATATTTGCAGAGGAACTAACCATATATGATGTGGAAGAGGGCTGCCCTAATCTAACAGCAACAACAACAAATGGCTTATCTTGCATAATACACCAAGGCCGATGTGCTCTGAAAAATGTTTTTGTAATAAGGGATTTATTTTTTAAATAAAATAAATATTTTATAAAACGTTATAAATATTCTTTTATTCATACTATTTACATATTGCACTTATGTTTTATTCTACATCCATGTCTGCTTGCTGCTGTGCTGAAAAATGGCCCCATGGTAGTGTATCGATCCCGTTGTCCATAATGCAGCGTTTATCATCCTGTGGGTTGTAACGGTCGCCCTAAAATACATGGACCTCTGACGCACTAAAGTCCATTTCTTCCTTTTTTTTTATTGGATTTTTTTTTCATGCAACACCGCTCGGGACAGCATCGTATCTTTTTCTATATCTTGATGAATTCCCGAGCGGTCCTCCATGAAAAGGATCCCTGAATAACGTCTGTATATGCTTGTGTGCAATATGTAATACTATATATGCTGGTGTGCAATATGTAATACCCTCATTAGTGGCACACGGAATGGTGGCCTGATAATTTTTCCGAAATTTTTTTTTCTCCTAAAATGTATGAAAATTCATTTTGTCATGCTACAAATTCAAACTGTAACCGAATTCTTTCGATTTTTATTCTGTGCAGACATTTTATTATGTTTAATATTAACCGTTAAGACAGTCAAATTTCGAATTGAATATACCAGCAATTCCAATTTTTTTTGGCACCGAAGCCCCGGCGCAAGTAACCGCAGCGAGACAAAGGAAAAATTTACCGCTCATCGCGCCGGAGATCGAAAAAAATTGCCCAAGTGGCGTGATCGAGTTTTGGAAAGAAAAAAGGGGTGCTTCGAGAGTAGTCAGTCGGTACTTTTTGGATAGGAAGGGTCTACTTTTTTTGGGCGTCGGGATGAAGTTGTTCAAGAGTCGTGTTTATCTAAGTTCGCCGCGCGTTTAATTGATACTGAAATTCGAGTGGATATTAATTTAAAAATTATGGAAAATATGAGTGCCAAGGAGTTAATCTAGTTGTGCAAAAGATAAGGAAAATTTTATTGTGCGCACGTAGTGATTAAAAGTAAGATAAAAAAAAATTTCTTTATACCTAGTGAAAAAAATGCTTCAAGCTTCAGTTTTTTTTGTGAATCTTGTTTAAGTGAAGAAAGGTTCTTCCAAGTTTTGTCTGACCTCTGAATAATCAGAAAATCGGGGAATTGTTCTCTAGTGTCATTTAAGTTGTCTTGTTGAAATCTATTAGAAGTAGAAATAAAAATAACGAATTTAACATAAAAATTAAGTGCGTATACGGAGCGTAAATTAATAAATATGATTAAACCAATATATAAAAATAAAAATAAGGAAATTTAACATAAAAATTAAGTGCATATGTGGAACGTAAGTTGATAAATATAATTAAATCAATTTAGAAATAAAAATAACGAATTTAACATAAAAATTAAGTGCGTATACAGAACGTAAATTAATAATAAATTTACATCAATTTGGAAATTGGAAATAAAGAAATTTAACAAAAAATTATGTGCATATGTGGAACGTAAATTGATAAATATAATTAAATCAATTTAGAAATAAAAATAACGAATTTAACATAAAAATTAAGTGCGTATACAGAACGTAAATTAATAATAAATGTACATCAATTTGGAAATTGGAAATAAAGAAATTTAACAAAAAATTGAGTGCATATGTGGAACGTAAATTGATAAATATAATTAAATCAATTTAGAAATAAAAATAACGAATTTAACATAAAAATTAAGTGCGTATACGGAGCGTAAATTAATAAATATGATTAAACCAATATATAAAAATAAAAATTAGGAAATTTAACATAATAATTAAGTGCATATGCAGAACGTAAATTAATAAATAAATTTACCTCCATTTGGAAATAAAAATAAAGAAATTTAACATAAAAGTTAAGTGCGTATACGGAACGTAAATTAATAAATATAATTAAACCAATATATAAAAATAAAAATAAGGAAATTCAACGTAAGAATTAAGTGCATGTAAGGTATGTAAATTGATAAATATAATTAACTCAATTTAGAAATAAAAATAACGAATTTAACATAAGAATTAAGTGCATATGCAGAACGTAAATTAATAAATAAATTTACCTCCATTTGGAAATAAAAATAAAGAAATTTAACATAAAAGTTAAGTGCGTATACGGAACGTAAATTAATAAATATAATTAAACCAATATTTAAAAATAAAAATAAGGAAATTCAACATAAGAATTAAGTGCATATAAGGTACGTAAATTGATAAATATAATTAAATCAATTTAGAAATAAAAATAACGAATTTAACATAAAAATTAAGTGCATATGCAGAACGTAAATTAATAAATAAATTTACATCAATTTGGAAATAAAAATAAAGAAATTTAACATAAAAATTAAGTGCGTATAAGGAACGTAAATTAATACAAGCAAATAAGCCACTAATAAAATAAAGACAACGAGAATTATCGTAAAAATTAAGTACGTATACGGAACGTAAATCAATGAATACAATTAAACCGATAATGAAATATAATTATTAAAATAAGTAACGAAAATAAGATAACAAGGCTTTAATGAGATACCTAACAACAACCGAATAACAATAAAATTAGTAAAATAAACGATGTTGGAGTAGACACCCCGTCGGTGTGGCCCCGGCGGAACTAGGATGCCATGACCAAAGGTAAGTGCTGTCCATTCACTATAAATTGTCTGATATTATGTAGCCCCTGTCGGAGACTTGTTGACCAGTGACCACCCTTCTACTCTTGTTCTTCCCTTCTTATTAGCCCCTCTCGTTGGCCCTAGACGTGTTTCACCCCCTTGTCGCTCGTATTAAATTTAGTTGTAGCATAGGCACGAAAGATTTAACAGTATAACTGTCACCCCTCCGGCATCCAAGCACCGCGAACCCCACCCCATCTGGCGAGCTAGCTAGCGCATCGCTAGTCGTGCCAACAACCGGTGCATTGGATGCATAAAATTCGCGACACTTCCCCCGACGGTCGAACCGTCCGAGTCACCCTTCTTTTTGAGTCCCCTTCCCCAAGTTTTTTTTGTAATGGTAGTCTTTGGCCTTTATGGCAATTTCCCTTCTTCGTGCCCCGGCACACCCTACCCCGACAGTTACAGGGTTTAAAGCGATCTTTGCTTGGTTTAAAGTGTACACATTATGGTTATATGAACGAATGCTTTTTTGCTCAGCTACCTTGCTTTTTGAATTTTGCAAACATTCAATGTAATCGCTAATCTGCAAAGTTTTCATCACAACGTTCTTCTTAACTCCTTTTGCTTTTTTTACTTCATCAACACCATCTATTTTAAGGGCATACATTTTAGACCTTAAACCTACAAACATTGTCATTATTCTACCATTTAATTCATCTTTCATCAGTCCAGGAACTTCTTTATTTGCTTGCGGCATATTATACTGGTTGTTCATAGGATAATCGCTAGTATCAAACTTATCTATGCTTCTTTTCATAATACTGTATATATCGACATTTTTTATTTCGTATACTAATGAATCCGTATCCATGTACATTGTTTTGCATTTATCAGCATCCAGCTCTTTTTGCATAAAATCATAATGGAATTCGTATAGTGCTATTTTAGAAATATCGAGAATTGCCATACCAATGTATAATGGTTTATCGAATTTAACAACCAGCTTTCTTAATTCAACGGCTACTAAATTTTCATCGAAAATTGTGCGGATATGGAAATTCGGTCCTGCAATGAGGTTTCTAGCGCCATACCGACCCTCCCACTTTGTACATAGTTTTATGTTTGAATATTTTCGCACATTTTCCATAGTTTTCCCAAAAGCAGAATTAACTGTTTTCTTATATTGGTTCTTCTCGTAGGCATTTTTGGCATGTTTTCTTTTATTTGTACTTAAGTCTACGTATGGTTTAAGCCATGCTGATTGATCGAACTGCAGAATGCGGTGAATTTTCTTCAGTATTAGTCCATGTGATAAACATTGTTTTAGGTTGCGGTAATGTATAACATATTTTTCTTTGGTGTATAAAGTGGTTAAAAGTTTACCTTGTTCTGATCCTGGTGGTGTTGAATGAGTGGGACAAAATGGAAAATCTTTATGTAAATTATGCAGCTCCTGCGGGTATTCAAGATCTACCTCCAACATGTAACCGATCGGCGAATTATCATCAACATTCATAACATCAACATTATCAATCCATTTAAAATTTCCGGTTGGAAGATGCTGCGACATGGCCCATCCATATAAATTATTCACATCATAGTACATCAGATATTTTATTTCTTCATCCGGTTTAAAGTTTTCCATATATTTATTGTTGGCTTCACTATATCTACAGCAGCATTGGCTAATTCCACCTCGACAAGATTTTTCAATAAATAAAAGAATATCAACATCCGTTATCCTCTCTAAGCGCACTCCCGTGTAATACAGCATCGCAGCCCATGTATATCCAGGCAGTGTGAAGACGTGTGCAGGGTCAAGTTTGTAAGTCTCGAGTGCTATAGCTCTAAAATTTGTAAAAATATCCGCTAGCAGAAGAACATCCGTTTTTAAATACAAATCTGAATACTCTCCCAAGCTTTTAATGTTAAATTTTTCCCACACTTTTTGCGCATTTTATTATAAAAATGCTCCATGCTGGGTAAACTATTACACTCCAATTTATCCCATCCATCGATGAAGTCATATGGAAAACTCCCTTGCGCGTGAGTAGATTGAAGCTTTCATCGTCCAGGTCTTGCCATTGAGCTTTTGTTATTTTTAATTTATCTCTGGGTAGCAATCGTGCTAGTTTATCCAAAGATTCATCCATAAATCTGTAGGAATCGATGAATCTCAACTTGATGCAGCTATTTTTAATATGTTTCGTAAATGAAATATACCGTTCTTTCTTCAATGGCAAAAGATCCACTTTGCCTGGTATCGTTAATGCTACATCCTTTATTATGAAATGTGCGTCATATCCTGATAAATTGTGGAAAATTACCGGGATGTTGCGGCAATCATTATAATTGATATTGTAGCTATTGTGTGCAGGTCCACGGTATTTGCCTGTGAGGTGGCAGTGGTCTCTCACTCTAGTTTCATCAAGCTGAAAGGGTTTTTCACATATGTGGCAACATGGTTGGTTTAATTGAATATATTTTTCCTGTGCTGATAACGGTGCTAGTAGTTTTATATCCTTTAATTTCTGCTCAGCTGCGTTGCGATTTCCTGCAGTTGTAATGTAAACCACTGAAGACATGTTCTACTTCGATTTGTTCGGTAAAATGATAATGACTCGTCGAAATAGCAGTGAAAATATAATCCGATGCTATGAACTTCATGTTCTTGAATTTTCCTTGTCTTATCACCATCACTACCGCCACCGGTAACAGTTACCAATATCGAATCTAAATCTGCATATACTATAAATGGGACTGGATTCTTGTAATTATAATTTTTAAATGTTATAAATTTCTCCTTGTGAAAAGCAACTTTACAGTCATTCACCTTTTCACATTCAGTCACGTGCGCTGCGAGTTTTTCCTCAGTATAAAAATAAAATAAACATCTATCACAGATATATAATTTGTGTTTATTTTTAGAAACCTGGTTGAACACCAAACGCGATAAATCTTTGATCCAGCAGAAATGATAAACAATATCACTATCACCATCACTATCACCATCATCCAGGCGCGGGTTTTAGGGCGGGGGTCATGACCCCCCCCCCAAAACCACTCGCTGTATAAAAAACAAAATTGACCCAAAAACAAAAACAAAAAATAACCAAACGACCAAAACCGACCGATCTTTTTTGCAAATTAAAAAAACGACCCTTTTTTTGTTAATAGAGTTTATCCTTCTAGCTCAGAAGGTACACTTCTCAGCTGGGCTGAGAAACGGGCCACGCCTATGTGCAGGGACCGAACCGGCCGAAAGCACCAAAAAAGGTATAAGAAGAGAAAACACCACATAACGAGCATGCGATCGAAAATGCAGGCTCCTTCTCGACCCTCCCCGGCACTCCGGTACTGAGCCGGTCCAGTCCCTGCACACAAACGCGGTCACATTTACCACTGCACAGTGGCTCAGCTAAGACATGCAACACAAAAAAATGTTAAAAACATATAACTTAAAACAGTAAGAAATGCAATACACAAAGAAGCGTGCAAGAAAAATCAGTCACGTGAGATTGAAAAGACTCCTTTTAAGGACGTCCTTACTAATGCTCACGCTAAAAACATCAATATTTCTATTCACATTAATGAACATGCGATTAACAGGCTCGAATCTGCCGTAATTCGTGTTAGAGGAGTTGGTGTGTAAGAGAGGTGGCCCTCTCAAATTGTATCCACTCTCTCTAAACGACGCACGGCGACTCAGAAAACCTGAGTCAACCTTTCCATTAAGGAGCTGATGAACAAATACAACATCGGCAACCTCACGACGCCTGCAAAGAGAGCTTAAGTTGAGTAACTTAAGCCGGGATTCATATGGTGGAAGAACTAATGGGTCATCCCAAGGAAGATGATTCAGTGCGAATCGAACGAACCTCCTTTGAACCAACTCAATTCTTCCAACGTGCGAAGAGTAGTGAGGAGACCAAACCTGGGACCCATACTCGAGTAAAGGTCTGACAAGAGAGATATAAAGGTGTTTAGTAATCAAGGGGTTATTGAATTCTTTAGACCACCTTTTTATAAAACCCAGGACTAAACTACCTTTGGAAGCAATATAGTTAATGTGAGCAGAGAAATCGAGCTTACTATCAAATCTAATCCCGAGATCTTTTACAAAATTAACACGAGGTACACTCTCGCTAGAAAAGGTGTAGTTAAAAATTATAGGACTACGACTTCTCCCAAAAGTCATGGTTTCACATTTACTAATATTGAGAACCAGGTTGTTGTTCACACACCAAGAGTAAAAGGTGTCAAGGTCAGCTTGCAAAAGTTTGCAATCCTCGATACTCTTTATGTGACGATACAATTTGATGTCATCAGCGTAAATCAAGATTCTACAGTGTCTTAGCAAGGAAACAATGTCATCAATTGATAGAATAAAGAGCAGGGGACCGAGATGACTTCCTTGAGGAACACCGGATGACGCTTCAATGGTTACTGATTTGGATCCCCGAAAAATAACTTGGTAGGTCCTGTCAGCTAAGTAAGACTGGAACCATGCTAGAAGGGCTCTTGGAAAGCCTAACATCTTTAATTTAAGAAGTATAATGGAGTGGGAGAGCTTGTCAAATGCCTTACTAAAATCAGTGTAAACACAATCAGTCTGGCAACCGGAAACGAAGCCCTCGACAGCATGAGAAGTGAACTCAAGAAGATTTGTGGTAGTGGAACGAGCTGCAAGAAAGCCATGTTGGTTCGTTGATACCAACCTCCTGCAGATAGGCGCGATTGCGGAATAGATAATCGATTCAAAGAGTTTCGGAATGACAGACAACTTCGCAACTGGTCTATAATTCGATATTTCGTTCTTGCTGCCACTCTTGTGAATAGGGATTATGAACGAATTTTTCCAAAGAGTAGGGAAGTACCCTTTATCAAGGGATTTTTGGAAGAGGGTTTTCAGAGGAGACTGAAGAACCTCTGCACAGGACTTAAGGACAGCAGGAGGAATACCATCGGGGCCGGAGGTGAAGTCAAATGGGAGTTCGTTAATATGTTTCACAATATCAGCACTATTAATTGAGAGAGATAAAATATTAGCCTCACGGTTGGTAAATATGTGACGAAAATTATTAACATTAGGCTGAAAGTCAGAAGGTGAGAAAGATTGGCGAAAGAATGAGGCAAACATGTTGCAAATCGCAGGCGACTCACTACTAGACCAGTTCGTGTGCTGCATGATATTAGGGTAGTTATCAACCTTTTTCTTCGAGTTGACGAATTTAAAGAAATTTCTAGGATCAGTAAACACTTTATCGCTCATGCAGCTAAGATATTCTCGATACAGAGCAGAAGAGAGTGAGCGAAATCGGTTATAGCAATTTAAAAATAAATTGAGACTCGGAGTGTCCTTTCTCTTTAAATAGGTTTTCCAGAGTCTATTCTTCTGATTTTTCAAATGCTTGAGCTCATTATTGAACCAAGGTGGAGATGAACTAGGTAATTTTTGAGGCTCATAAGGTACACAAGAAACCAGGGCTTCGTATAGTACGCCATAAAATCGTGCCACGTCGTCATCCAACTCATTAGCAGAAAGTAAGCTGTTGAAATTAATCAAGGCAAGCTTAGATGACAGCTCATTAAAATTGGCCTTTTTGAAGTTAAAGGCATGGGATACCACCTCCGGACAAGGATTATTCTCAGAATTGAAGCAATAATTGAGCAAAAGAGGAGGATGGTAATTGTCGACAGACGACATGACTATTGGACTGGGTTCAACAGTCATGTTGACTGGGTCCGTAAAAAATACAAGATCTAACTGCCTCCCCAACACATTAGTCACCCCACTCATTTGATTCAAGCCGAATGAGAAAAGGGAATTGAGAAAACAGGATTCCTTAAGATTAAGGTTCCCTTCAGGGAGGTAGTTATCGTCATCTTCGACATATACCCACTGAATATTGGGTAAGTTGAAATCGCCTAAAAGCAGTAGCTCATCGCCGGCAGTGGCGGACTAAGCCCGTCAGAGGCCCGGGGCGGCAAAGCTGAATGAGGCCCTCAGTCTAAGAAGTCGATGTAATTTTAGAAGCCTTTTATTCAGTTGCCATTTGTATGGACAAGTGTGTGTATATGTTTATTTCCCAGTAGGAAAAGCATTTAATTACCCATCGATTCCGAAAGTCGTACTAAAGGCAAGTGTCCACTATAGAGTTTTTTTCGGTAGAATGTAGAGCGTAGAGTGTAGAGCTCTACCTGTAGTAAGTACTCTACAGCGCTTCTCTACCACTCCACCGCCCGTAGAGTTGATCTAGAGAAATTTTGAGTAGAGATCTACCACGAGCTCTACAGACTGAGTACACTGCAGATGCGTTTTTCTCTACTGTAGAGTCGTATGGTAGAGCACGCAACTGCGGCCATCAACTTTTGCATCTCATTTCATTTCTCAGTTATTCAGAGATGCGTACGTACATATATTGTGTAAAAAATTTAAAGGAAATTAATAGAAATCAAAAAAATAATAAAATGAGTTTTCCCCAAAAGAAGGGAAAAGAAGGAAAGGAAATGTTGAGAGCGAGATTGGATTGCGAAAAGAAAACGAAACGCTGGAATGTACCGAGAATTATGGAATGAGCTCACGGAAGAAGATACATCTTCATACCAAAATTTTCTGCGTATGTCGTATTCGAATTTCGTTGTTATTTAACACGCCGATGCAGTGCCGCGGCTGGCATATGTGCTGGGTGTGCAACTGCACAGGGTCCCGCGTGTTTGGGGCACCGCGAGCGAAGCGAGCAAAACATTTTTTTGGCAATAAAAATCATTTGAATTCTTTATTTGCATTTTTACTTCAATGAATGGGTCATACAAATCAGCATATGGGTCATATCAGACGAACTCGCATCACACTAAATATTACATGGGGCCCATTTTCCATAATTCTGTCGCGGGGACGGGTCTTTATGACAGAAAATTTTTTTTGGAGACTCTGGGGCCCCTCGCTGAATTTTTGCACAGGGCCCCCAATTGTCTGGCCGCGGCACTGCGCCTATGTACAACAATTCGAAGCGTAGTCGAAACGCAAATAAGAATGAATACTGTAGAGAGAAAAACTCTATCAAACATGCTTGTTAGAGCGTAGAGCAGATGTAGAGCTCTACCAAACACAAAAAAATTGCGTATACACTTTATAGTGTAGAGTGCAGAGCGCGTAGAGTGGGTGTAGAGAGCATGTGTAGAGCTCTAGACGGTGTATACACTTCTCTACGCATCTCTACGCGAAAGTTTTCTCTAGCTCTACGCAAAAAACTCTATAGTGGACACTAGGCTTAAGTTTACAAAAACTCCTCTTGCATGATGCAACCGAGATGAAAATGGTCAAGAAGTATTGAAGTATATGTAAGCGATGTAGAGGGTAACGATTCAGTAAAGACCCATTTTAATAATTACATGCTGTACTTATTTGTGTCTACGGGAACATTGTACGCGACCTCCGACTCCAAAGTACCACTTAGGTAGGCACTGCCCTTATTTTAAAAGCCTTGTTTAGGATTTCATCAAGGGAACTTGTAGACATTTGGAGGCCCCAGGAACCAGAGGCCCGGGGCGGACCGCCCCCTCCGCCCCCCCCTTAGTCCGCCACTGATCGCCGGTGTTCATCATACATTGGATATGATCAACACAAGAGATGAGAATATCATAGAGGTTAATACCCCCATCGTCAAGTGTGCTTAACATATCTGGAGGGATATAGCAGCACAGCAGGAAGAGGTTAGTTTTAGAAATACAAATTTTAAGAGCAACAAGCTCGACGTCAAGGTGGTTAGAGAAGGTAGGAAACGAAATGGGGTTACAATTAAGGTGGCTTCTACATCTTATCTGATAGTGTAACCTCAGGTGTCACCCTTTTGGCCTTATCTTGGTTGGCGAGTTGAAAAAATGACAGCGCCGTTTATCGTTCTCGTTTTTCGTACCATAATTGACGAATGCAGCGACATGACAGTTTTCGACAAAACCTTATCATTGTTGTCGCTTGAAAGTTTTTAGACATTTCTGATAATTAAAAAATTTATAAAATTGCATTATTTATTCAATCTATTTAAAAAATATTTATTCAATCTAGTCACTTGACAGTCGTGAAAAACGCAGCTTTGTCTCTTCAAACGCCAACTGTGATACGCCTGAAGGCGTTTTTCTCGACAAATGTCAGTTTTTTCGAAAGCTATGATTCCGTTTTACAGTCGCCGCGCCATTTCTCACTTCAAGCGCTGATGATTAGACCTTTTGTACTACTAGTCCGTCATGTCATGTCGCACACGTCATAGTGCAATGTCTAGTACTAAGCTTAGCTCGAAGGATAGAGAGAGATAGGATACATTAGGGGGAGTCGGGTGCAGTGCCTCCATATGTAAATCGAGCGTTACCGTGTTGCAAGGGCAAAAATAATAATTAATTAATTTTTCGTCAATTTTCTTCAAAAATTTCACTTTTTTTGATAAAACTAAATTTTTTTTGTCAATACAAACAAAAAGAGTTTTATCAAAAAAAAGTGGAAATTTTGAAGAAAATTGACGAAAAAATACAAAAATTCATGATTTTCGATTCGATTTTTTCCACTTTTTTCAAGTTTAAACAATTTTTGTTGTTCACCATCATAAAGTGCATAAAAAACCTACACTTAAATTAAAAAGGAATCTCATACGATGAAATGCACAAAAGTTATTGGCCAATCAATTTTCAGATTTGATATTAATTTTTGAGACTTGTGGTGCATATTTTGACTTAAAATTTTTACGAGTTATTGTCCACATTATAAAGTAAAATTTCTGAAAATTTCATCAATTTTTACTTAAAACATCCAAAGTTGTAACCAAAAAACCAAAATTTAGCAGTTTCTTCAGTTTTAAATTTTCTTTGAGGTTATGTGTGCAGATTAAAATTTCATTTTGTAACCGCTGATGGTAATGTCATAATGAACAGCCTCAATTTTTTTCGCTTTCTTTGGACCTACACATACCGATAAATTCTCATCTATATTTAGAAAGAACGACCAAAATGGTAGATTTTTGACAAAACGGTCCATAATTTACGTAGCGGTTGCAAGAGAAAAAGTCCATTTCGTATAGTATTCGATGTAACTAACACATTGAAAAAAAATTTGAGACAGGAAACAATTCTTTTTCACTAAAATTTGATGCTTATCTGACTCCACTATTAGTAAAATCCGTAAAAAAATTTTTTTCGATTTTTTGAAAATTTGGAATCGAAAAGACCCCTTAATCCACCAGAAAATTCGGTTAGTTTTGTTTGTTTTGTTAATTTTGTTTTTGTTTTTTAGGAGTAGAAATTTTTTCCGCTACTTTTAATTCCGTGACCCCCCCAAAACAAAATTCTAGATCCGCGCCTGCCATCATCGTCCTCACTGCAATCATAATTTGACTTTATCATTAGCAGGTTGATATGTTTATCTAATTTTTTCTTCGTTAAGTAAGCTGGAACAGTCGTGTACTCATTAGTCTTCCCCTTTTCCAGTATAAAAACATTTATCGATAATCCGTTTTTCGCTTCAAATGTTTTTATTTGATTCAGTGTAACCGGAAATGTGATGCCGCTCAAGTTCAGTACATTGTTATAGTGGGGGTACTTTGATGTTCTATAAGCATGATCCCGAAAGTCCACTGGGTACAATGCAGAGACCACTGCCCATGCAAAACATGCATTATCACCATTCTTTACATTTACGCATGCTCGCTTGGCTGCGATGCTTTGTGGCAATTTTATGAAGGATGATCCTCTTAATGGCTCGAATTTATTTATGTGTACCAGTAAGTTTACTATGGCATGCAAAGCCCAACCACTATCTTTCTCTTGAAATTCTTCAAGCTGAGTTAATAGGTTCTCCTGCACGTTTTTCAAAAACCACACTTGTAAGTCATCCGTTCTTCCAATAGGTGTAGTTTTGGTGTGAAAGTATTTCATGTCGGTGATAGTTTCACTTTCATTAACCACATGCTTAATATACTCACAGCTTAAAGTGGTTGATGCTTTAACGAAACTATGCCTTTTCAAAATATTCTTAATGAGGCGCTCAAACATAGCATAACCATCATTTAAAAATTCTTGCACTTCGATGTGCTTTATATTGATGATGACGCCTGTCCTGATTCGCAATGCAAACGCATTATGCAGCTCTTCCCAGCGTACACGAGCACTTCTTTTTTCCCTTCTTCTTCCTTCCTGCACACCTGCTCCATGGTGGTTGCCGCCAGCTTTCAATAATGCCTGCAAACCTCTCAGTTGCGCAATGCAATTTTCATAATGCTGCTTGGTTCCACTCCGCTGTTCGGCTATGCATGCTGCTTTAATTTTTTTAATAAATAAACCACACACCTTGGTAATAATTACACTTTGTGCAGCGTCTCCATCCCTTAAGCACTCTGCCGCCTGCTTATTTAGCCCACTCACAATGCTGCGTGTATCCATTTTAATAGTTCTAATTAACAACAAACAAACTTTTCACTTGTTAAACTTGCTGGATGCTCGTTGTGATTTTGATATAGTAGTAGTGGTAGTAGGAGTAGTAATTAATTACACTTCACTTGTCAACTCACCGGATGCTTGTTATGAATTGTGAAAAATTACAAAGCTAATGCTACTTTTATACTACCGATAATTGCGCAACATGAACAAGTTCAATCATGTTTTAATGTTTTAATGTTTCCGTTTGCACAGGTGCAAAACGGCTGATGTAGCAAATTCCTAACCCTAAGTGTTGTTTACACAGATGCATCCATATGCTTGGAATTCATGGTTAAGTACGAAATTTAAATTGGGCTAACTTCCGGTCTCCAACTGTCTTACGCGCAATTGCATCATATTTGCAGGTGCAAAAACTGCTGATGTGGCAAATTCCTAACCCCCAAAGTTGTTTACACAGATGCATCCGTGTCCTTGGAATTCATGGTTAAGTACAAAATTTGCCAACTTCCGGTCTCCAACTTTCTTACGCAGGTGCAAAAACTGCTAATGTAGCAAATTCCCAACCCCCAAAAATTGTTTACACAGGTGCATCCATGTGCTGCATCCCTGTGGGAATTCATGGACAAGTTCAATCATGTTTCTAAATTTGGGTATATAATAAGCACTGTGAAGACGATCGGCAGCAGTTTAACCCCAACCACCTGGAGATCAACAGCATTAGCCGCAGCAGCAAGAAGATATGGATACAGCAGCAGAACTTAAAAGTTTGGAATATTCACCTTACTTAAGGATGTCTGATATGCAGTTTGGAACTCCATACAAAATCAAATCTGCCAGCAGGCTTGAAACATCGTATGGTCTTCGAATTCGCTTGGACTTAGAGGAACATCAGATTTTGCTACCAGCCAGGTACAACTCCCTATCAGATGCAGCCTTACAGGACATCAACAACAAATGGAATTTCCACGTAATAAATACTGGACTGCAGGGGAAGACGTATATATTTAAGTTTCTACAGATTGATGTCCCCCCAGGCAACTATAATTTTTACGCTGATAATATAAGTGGAAATCCTAATTTTTACAGCTCAAAAGCAAATATGTAAAATGCACATCATATCCTGAAATAATAATAATAATAAAAAGCACCTCGTCAACCCATTGTGACGTAATAAATAATTATACGATTTAAAAATAATTATACGATAAAAACAAAAAATAATATTCTATTTCATACGTAGTTTTTTTTAAAGTCTGACGAGAATGGGAATCTTCACTGTGTTTATGTTATTTTTGTTGTTGTTGTGTGATGAAATTTATGGGAAATATCATGACTTTTTCCGCTTGGTAATTTTCAAGTTGTTGTTGTTGTTATAATATTTGCGATTTGAGGTGATTATTTTGATTAAGATTTCTTTGAAAGCTGAGCGTCCCGAAGTATTGTCTTGAATAATAATAATAATAATAACAATAATATATCTCAGTGGCGGCTCCTGCCACTAAAATTTGGTGGGGCTTGAAAAAATATTAACAAAAATTATTTTTATGGAAGTTTCGACTCCACCTTACTTACCGACTGCACTAAACATGTTACTTGCTCTAACACTATGATATTTGAAATTTGTGGCTGATGAAATTAAACTGACATAATCTTGTCATGTTAGTACAGTCTTCGGATTTGAGGTACTGCATTCAGAGCGTTAACCGAAAGTATGTGGTCGGTTTCCCCAAAATTAACAGCGTAGATTAAAAAGGAAAACAAAACAGAAAAAACTATATATATTTTACTAAAAGAAACGACAAGAAAACGCTGCTATTAAATTTAGGCCTTATTAACAAAAATATATTTCTTTAAAAAAAAATAACAAGTAATAAAAAATAACAATAGCTTATAAAAAAACAAAAATTCAACAAAATAAAAGAAAAAAGAGAAATTAGACGTTCTTTTTGTTGCGCGAACAGATCAATTACTTTCTCATTAAAGTTTTCAAATCCGGAAATATATTTGTGACATATTGATAATGTCGCCAATGAGTTCAAACGAGACTGGCCTCTGGTACTAGATTTGTACGTTTTAATATCTTTTAATGTACTAAATAACCGTTCAGTGCAATTATAGTGCACTTCTGGAATTGCTTTACTTCTTTAGCGAAAGATATGACAAAATGTGACCCAAAGCAAATCAACCTGTAATATTTTAAAATATGGAGTTACACCACTTTTACAAGGAGCGATACAAATGTAAGTTTGACTTTCATTTCCTATCAAAAAAAAGACTGGATATTTTCTGAGTAGTTTAAACGTACCCACTGCTTTACAACAACTTCAACTTCTCCATCTACATATAATATTAGAAAAACTTTAATTTCATAAAATAAACATTATATTATTCTTCGTTATTGTAACCACATATCCTTTTTGAAATTAATTGCTCTAAATATTATAGTCGGGGAGCCGACTGTAAAAATGCTTGGCTCATAGGAATATTGATGAAACTTGGCCATAAGACAGCATTCATTCGGGCAATAACAATGCGCCGTGGCAACCCTATGAGACCGGTTGCAAAAATGAATGAGAAGGGATTTTGCAATGCAAATTTGACTCATTTGCTTGGCTCATCGGAATATTGATAATTCTTCTATATAGGTTTCAAAGCCTTTGTTACGAAAAAAGGGGGTCCAGGCGAAACCGGTTGCAAAAGTCCCGGCAACCCTGATTTTGCAATGCAAATTTGAGCCATTCACTTGGTTCATCGGGATATTGATGATTTTTGCGTCAAAGTATAGGTTTCAAAGCCCTTGTTACGAAATAAATGGGTTGCCAGGCGAAACCGGTTGCAAAAGTCCCGGCAATCCTCCCCAAAGGTTGCGAGAAATTATATTTTTCGAGCAATTGATTGCAGGCAAGTTTCAACGCGTCTGTGTTAAATATTCGTTATAAAAAAGAGTATTTTAATTCAACTTGTACCAGTTCCTTGGAAGAAAGGAGAAAATAACTTTGCAAAATAATTTTCAGTCAATTGTTATTAACAAATTAAAAAAAGAAATGTTTTCTATTTTTTCAGATTCTGTAGTTATTTTTAATGATAAAAAAATTTATATTTAACTCTTATTGAATGTCCTTTCATCTTTTAAGTTTTAAAATCGTAAACGTTTCTTTAAATTAGTGAGTAGTGCATAGTTTCTAATTTTTGGCATAAGAGAGTTGCTAATATAGCTTGCACAAGAGCTGAAATTTGAAGTTAAGCGCACAAAATTTTGCAGACCCAGCTCCTGCGGAAATTCTTCCCGCCTGCTTCTCTCCACTAAAACGTAACCTAGATTCGAGATAATTTTCACAAGTTCTCGTTAAGATGCCTCCGATAAAGTCCTGCTTTTTGTGCAAATCCGTAAATAATTTAATTGATTTCAATAACAAAACATTTGAAAAATGTAGACAAATGCATGAATTTCGAGTTTTAAAGGTTTTAAGTATTCAGACTTGCCGTTTCCAGCGTGTATAAATGAAAACGCATACCACAGTCAGTGCTACAAAAAGTTTACAGCGCTTAAACAAAAGCATAAACGAGAATTTGAAGCGTCACTGCAAAATGAGAATGTAAGTACATTGTAGTTATACATAAATAATTATGACGTAACAGTGCACTTTAATAGTAACATTTATTAAACCAACAGCCAAAAGTGCCAACTGAATTCGATGTCCCGGCTTCTAATGTCTGCCCAAACGATTTTGTCAACCAGTCTCGCGAGGATGTTGAGGCTGTGCCAACCGCGGAAGTTACCGTTTCTGAATTTGTAGAAGAAAGTGCCGAACATTCGCTGATTAGAGAATGTTGTGAAGCACAAACTACACACACAGCAGTCACGTCTGAAGAATTGTCGACATGTATTGTAAGTCCTTCTTTAACAGCTCTGCCGGCTACTGTTGAATCACGCGAAAGTGAAACAGGTGGTGTGGCCAAGGCTTGCTTATTTTGTAATTTAGAAAGAAAACAAATTAAGTGCAAACAACTTAGTCTGTTTATATGTTCATCGAAAGAAATGTTTGATAAGACTGTTGAAAAAGCAGAAGCAATGAGTGACCATGCAATATTAAATAACCTAGCTAACGTCACGGTATTTTTTTATCATGACCCTTTAAAAAACAATATGATTACAAGTATGATAAATTCGTTTTAAATGTCACACCCGAGGGACGGTGGCATAAGCTCAGGCAACTCCATAGCAATGCCTTCGATGTTTTTTTGCTTACTTTTAAAAAGGAAATTTTTGAAAATAGTAAAATTTATTTTCTAAATGATTTGTTTGCGAATTATAAGCATTTGCTTCTGGAGCTTTCGAACGAGTTTACAGAAAAAGATTTCGAATATTACGAAGCGAAAAATCTACAAGCAAAGTTGGAAAATACGTTTGGTAATACAATTACAATAAAGACATCTCCTCAACACAACCTAAAAAAAATTGTATATAGAAGCGATTTAAGGCGATAGCCCAATCACGACTTTATTCGCGTTTACGCGCGTCAAAGCGTTCACGTGCTTTGTCGTCGATATTTGATTGTGTGTAATTCAAATCAAGCTATCCCATTCACGACTTTGTGGCATCAGCGGCGTCAAGCGACGGCAAAAGTCGACCAACTTTCAACTTTTCGCGCGTTGGCAGGCGTTGAAAATTTCCAAACTGTCAAACTGTCGAATTATCAAGATTGAGATTTGAAAGTTTGAATTTTAAATTAATTTCGCAGTGCATACATGAATTTCAATCAAAGCAACCTTTTTGAGGTCCCGACGCTATGAATGAACCTTCAACGGACGTCAACGCGCATGAAGCGCCTGCCGCGTATAACCCGCCGTCGTCATTGAGCCTTCGCCTTTAGACGAGCAAAAGCTCATTATGGATTGCGCTGTCCGACAAAATTCGAAAAAAACTATTTTTCAAAATGTGGCTTATGAAATCAGAAATAAAATTAAGAATATTGAAAAAACAAACACAAAAATAACATCAACATATCCATTAACTGGTGATGCTGAGATCCCCGAATTGCTGTTTGACTTTATGTGTGATATTGTGCAAGGGCCAGACACACGTAGAAAGAATTCGACAGATGATTTTATTAGAATAAAGTAAAGCCTTCTACATTTACAAGCCATGCCCCAGGTATGTGCATGTATGTGTATGAAGAGCCAAAATTTTTTGAATTAACATTGCCGAAGCCGTACGAAACAATTTTTTAACTTTGTTTTTGCACTTAAAAGTGGTAAAATAATATATATTATCACTTTTTGGTGCACATGGATTATCAGTGATTAGTGCTTTAGTGATTTAATAAAAAAAAATTAAAAAGAAGTGAGTGATTAAGTGTATTTTAAGAGTGTTAATTGATTAGGTGACCATTTTTGTTTACATTCGCGGTGGTTTTTTCGTGTTAATTTAGGGAAAAAATGTTGAATTTGTGTAGTAATATAATAAAAAGTGCTTTGAAAGTGATTAAAGACTGTTATAGAATAGTTTTTAAAAACATAAGTGCAGAAAAATGTGAAGGAAAAATGAAAAAGCTATTGTTATTCATGTTGTGTTGTAGTACTTGCACTAATGTTTTTAATAACTCTTCTATAATAATTTTTAACTACTTTAAATTCACTTTTAATTCCATTACTACACAAATTCAACATTTTTTCCCTAAATTAACACGAAAAAACCACCGCGAATGTAAACAAAAACGTCACCTAATCAATTAACACTCTTAAAATACACTTAACCACTAATTTTTTTTTAATTTTTGGAGTCAGATCACTAAATAACTTATCACTGATAATCCGTGTGCACTAAAAAGTGATAAAATACAATATTTTACCACTTTTTATTCCAAAAACTAAGTTAAAAAATTGCTTTTCTCACAGCTAAATTGAAGTCCATTCTGACTGAAGTCCATTCTGACAGATAAATTGAAGAGCCATTTTCTTTGAATGTAAGTGTGAGATTTCGTAGGGCATGGCTTGTAAATGTAGAAGGCTTTGGAATAAAGTCAATTTGCATTGATATCATTTTTAATGTGACAAAAGGTCGTATTCGAGCCGCAAAATAGCTTTCGTTGGGTGTAGCGATTAAATCCCTAACCAATAGCAAAAAAGTTTTAAATATTTTAAACAAATTGGGGCACTCGGTCAGTTACTCTGTCGTCGAGGAAGTCGAAACAGAAATGACATATTCTGCTACAACTACAAGTAAAATTATCCCTCGTGGTATCACGATTTCACACGAGAGGAGTACTCACGTGGCGTATGATTACGGTGACCAACCGTACTGTATTGTACAGTACAGTACTCTTTTCAGTGTACCTGTCCTCTGGAATTTTTAATCTTTGAAAAATTGTAAAATGTCCTCTATCTACACAGCGTGCTGTATAATGTACTGTATTTTTGCAAACTATTTGAGAATAAAACAAGTTTTGGAAGGAACGTGATAATTCTACACAACCTTAGGGTAAGTAGGGTAGGTTTTCGTGAAAAAAGTTTTGAACGAAAGGTGCTCAACTTGGAGGGTGCAATCGTTTAAACACAAATCTGACCCCCTAGGAGAGAAATATCAAACTTTTGTTAGAAACATTTTTTTATCCGAAGCTTCTCTGTACCCTGAATGATTTTTGGGGATAGTTTTGATTTTTGATGATTTTTAGGGGTGCAGGCGGGCTTCGAATAAAAAAAAAATTTTAGACAAAAGTTTCATATTTCCCTGCGAAGAATCAGAATCCGTGGGGATTGCCATTTGAAATTTTAGATTCACGCCCACCCCCCGCTTGTTTTTTTGTTCTGCTTGTACTGTATTTCCTTCTCGGATATATGGTCACCGTACGTATGATAATTATGACCGATTCGTCGATACGCTGTCCGGTAAAGACACACTACACGACACAGTTGGTATAATATATCAATTCATCAATACTGATAACGCTGACAATTGCAAGGGCAATGAAAATAACGCTTCGACCTCACCTCCACAGAAAAGACGAAAGTTTGATGGGATACCACGAAATATCGCGCCGTATTTTAATAAACCGGTTGCAAAAACAGCTTTGATTCCTCTCGCCGATATTACAGATACGCGAATGCAAACCAGTGAGACAGCAATCACTTTTTAAAAATCTACTATGGGCGTTCTCGATTTCAGAAATCCCTTCAACACCATTATGGACGGGATTTAATTCTAAAATGACGATTGACAACACAAACATACATATTGTAGAATACCTACCGCAAATAAACGCGTCACCAACATCTTATCCGGTCGTGCATGAAACGATGATGAATGCTTTTAAAATTGCGGAAGAACTGGGACAGCAAAATATTTGCGTGACTTATGACTTGGGAATTGCGAAATCAGCCGGAAAAATACAATTGCCGGAGAAAGAGAAATTTAAAAATTCGTTTATTAACTTGGGAGCTTTCCACATCGAAGTTGCAGTATTTAAGGCGATTGGAAAATATATTGACTCGTCGGGCTTGAGCGACATTTTAGTGCAATCGGAGGTACTGGCAGATGGATCAGTAAACGGCTTTATCGATGCAAAGCATTTTAATAGATGCAAACGCTTACAAAACAAAATTTTTAATTTTTCGGCCCAGGCCGTGAAAAAGCAGTTTAAAATTAACGAACATAAAGTGTTATTAAAAATGGAAAGAAATATTTTCGGCCGTTTATTAGGAATTTCATTGAATCAAAAAATTGATTTAGCGCATTGCTTATCTTTCCCGTTAGCTCCGATTCCGCCCGCATTATGCCACACCACCGGTGAAATGTTCAAAACGGACAAATCCAAGTTAAGTCAACTACTACGCTTGCATGTAGAACCGGCAACACCAACAAACATAGATACCGAAATCATCGACGGTTTTTATATGCTTCATCACTTAGGTCCTGCGATACCTGAAACGTTCGGAAAATTAGCTGAATATATATTGCAAAAAGTCTGTAATTCGAGCGCAAAAAACATTCACATTGTATTCGATAGATATTTCATTCCGTCACTTAAGGATTGTGAACGAAACAATAGGTCTGAATTCGATGTTCCTTACACGATTTCGGGACCTTTGCAAAAGAGACCGCACGATTTTGTCAAATCTTTAAAAAATTATAAATTTAAAGAAGCGCTTGTAGATTTTTTTTCTGCATTTTTTACGGATAGTTCAATTAATAATATTATTGGAAACAAAAAAATTTACTTAACCGTTGAGAATAAATGTTTCTCTTACTATCGAGATGAAAACATTATTGTAAAAACAGAAGAGACCAATTTTTTTTGTAACCACGAAGAGGCAGACACGCGTATAATTTTCCATTTGAGCAAATTGAGCGCAATGGTAATGATAAAAACTTCCGATACCGATATTCTCATTATTTTGCTTGGAAATATTCACAAGTTTTATAATGTAAACATATATCTTAGCTCGATGGGTTTCAAAAAAAATGTTATACACTGCGTTAATTGTAACGAGTTGGCAGCTGTTTTAGGCAACTGACTGTGTAAATCGCTACCTGCGTTTCACGCTTTTACCGGTTCCGACTACACAGCTGCGTTTCATAGGAAAGGTAAAGCTAAGCCGTTTCAATTACTAAAGAAAGACCAACAGCTCCAAAAAGTATTCGCTACTTTAAATGATAAGAGCCTACTCAACGAATCGTCAATAGCAGATGAAATCCAGGAGTACACCTGTAAAATATGTGGCCTTAAAAAATGTAAGAGCGTCGATCTGGCCCGTTTGTTGATGTTTCAGAAATGTTTTATGTTCGAATCTATCGATGAGGATTTTACCAAAAAAATTACAAATTTTGACTCGTGTACTATTCCACCGTGCTATAATACTCTTCTACAAAAAATTAAACGGACTATTTACGCAACAAGCATGTGGCAAAATGCTACGGATCCAAATTGTACCATACACAACTACGAGGAGTACGGTTGGCTTTTAAAAAATGGAAAGATTGAGCCTTTGTGGTTCGAAGGGTCACCGGTACCCGTAAGCGTACACAATATTCTTGATGAACAAGACGATGTGCGAAGTAATGATGATGATGGTGATGATATAATACAAATTACAGACGACGATGTTGAGCATAGTGTGTACGAATTAAACGATTTTTAATTTTGTTTTTCTTTTATAAAAAATTTTAATCAATAAAATCATTTTTTATAAGTTTTTTTAACCAATAAAAATTCGTATCAACTAAAACAATCAACAGTTTGTCTTTAGTCTCCTCAATCAATATAGCGTGTAAATAAATAAATTTCGTTTTTACCTCAGACCACATTTCCAAACACAACGCTCCTTTTTCTTCCTAATCTTTATTATCATATTGGAAAAGAACTACAAGAAATTTAACAAGAGTCGAATATAAAAATTTTTAACATGATAAATAACTACAAAAGCTGAAAAAATTATTTTTTTTTTCAAATTTGTTAATCACAATTGACTGAAAAATATTTTGCAAAAAGTTATTTTCTTCCAAAGAACTGGAACAAGTTGAAATATACCTAATATTGTTTTTAATAACGGATATTTAACACAGACGCGTTGAAACTTGCCTGCAATCAATTGCTCGAAAAATATAATTTCTCGCAACCTTTGGGGGGGGTTGCCGGGACTTTTGCAACCGGTTTCGCCTGGCAACCAATTTATTTCGTAACTAGGGCTTTGAAACCTATACTTTGACGCAAAAATCATCAATATCCCGATGAGCCAAGTGAATGGCTGAAATTTGCATTGCAAAATCAGGGTTGCCGGGACTTTTGCAACCGGTTTCGCCTGGCAACCCATTTTTTTCGTAACAAGGGCTTTGAAGCCTACATATATATTGACGCAAGAATTATCAATATTCCGATGAGCCAAGCAAATGAGTCAAATTTGCATTGCAAAATTCCTTCTCATTCATTCAACCGGTCTCATAGCGCATTGTTATTGCCCGAATGAATGCTGTCTTATGGCCAAGTTTCATCAATATTCCTATGAGCCAAGCATTTTTACGGTCGGCTCCCGGACTATTACATATTCTGCTCGTTTAAATGCCTTCTACAGCATTATAAAAAATTGAGGTTGAAAAAAATTATTTACCAAGAAACAATATGAAAATCTTAGATAGTGTTAAAGGAATATTAACTCTAGACGTGATGCTTTGCGCATGCTGCTTATGCAAATGGTGCTCAGATCATATCTAAAGCACCATAAATATTTTATATGACCTAAACACACTAGGATAATGAACAAGGTTCTGAAATTAGGGCATTAAGGTAGATTTTTGAAGGTATCACACAAGAGCAAGATAGCTGGGACATTTTTAAAATATAATTCTTATGAATTTAATTTAGTCAATAGATTTGAAACAGAAGAATATATTTCCGATTCTATTTAAATAAATAAAATACTATTCTAAAAATATCTAAACTAACTTGCTTCTTTGTCAGTAAGTATTAAATTGTATAAACATAACTTAAGTTCATGATAACATCCAAAAATTCTTGGTTGCAGGCTCTCTTTTTACCGGCGAATTCTTCCTTAATTTTTTCTATTTTGGATAAAAGATCATTAATTGTTTTTATAGGGATCACAACATCTTTATAACAGCGAACTTGTTGCAATATCGAATTCAATAATAAAGTCGAAATGCAAAATATTAACATATTAGCTAAAAAGATGTTTTTAATTATTATATAATAGGATTACCTTTATAAATTGCTTGTTTGTATGAAAGTTTTAACAATTCTTTTGATGATTTATTTTTAACATCTTCTTCAAAAATTAATATAATTTTTGAAAAGAAATCTTTATATTTGATAAAAAGCAGATTACCTCTCTTGGGATAAAGAATCTCAAAATCAATTTGAATCTAGAAAACATAATATGTGTAAATATATTTAAAAATAAACTTTTTCACATAATGTGACTGACCTTAGTTCAAACTTCAAAAGAAGAAAAGTTACTATAACATTATTAATTAAAACTCACTTTAAATTAATTAAATTCAACTTACTGCACAGCGCACACTGACTCGAATAGTCGATTTTCATCATGTGCATTTACGTTATGAAATACATTTCGTAAATCCCCACTTTACGATAATAATTCAGTGGTAAACACTACGATTTTCTCTTTGGAAAACGGTTTTTATAAGAAAACCTAATTATTTCAAAGATAAATTGTAACACATTTTCTCCTTAATTTCAGCTGGTTACCCTTATGAGCTGTAAGAAGTTAAAAAAATACTAATCCTTACTGTTTAAAACTACAAGGTAATAAGATTATCACATTGTTTTCATCATTTAAATTGGCATTGCAAACAGGAATAATATGAAAGTCTCTTCGCATTTTTAAAAAGATTTTCTTTATAAAGACATAGAGATTTCTCTATGCAAAAATCGTATCATTTGCTGGTTTTAATAATGATCCATATTAAAATAGCTCAATAAGGCAATCTTGCTGATTTTAGGTGGTACGATTTTTCTGTGTGCAGACGGTTAAGCCTGTGCAACATCCTCGAGGTTCACCTGAAGTGACCCCTGAATAGATTTCGCATAAACTTGTTTCATACCGAGAAAGGAAAACAAAAATATGGTTGTGCCGGCACGCAGCCCCACAACCCCAGACCCAGTGCTCAGTGGTCAACAAAAAGAAAACTGTATGCAACAATACAATTATAATTTATTGACTCTTAAATATTAACAATTGTCAAATTTAACAAATGTAATTTAGCAAATCCAATTTAACTTCAATAAAAATTCCATATCAATTATTCAATATAACTATTTCAAATAAGAATCCAAATTCCAATATGATTTCAAATAAAAATTCAAATTTTCGATTATAATTTCAAATAAGGATTTAGAGAAGAAAAAAAAGTTTCACTCAAAAAGGACGGTTCAATTGAATCAATTTTTAATGATAACGTTTAACGTTAATTAACCACGAGATAAGATTATAATTTTCAATCACCATACCACCAGTAAATTTTGAAATCGGGAAATAATATATAGTCAATATAAAATCAAGAATTAATGTACTCACCTGAGTTTAAATGACAGGTAAAATTAAATGGATATGCGGAGGATGATTGGATATAGGACTCAGTACCTCAGTATTATCAAATTGGTGTATTACCTTGTATCAAAAAGCTACAAGATACACCAAATTTATAACTGATTATAAGCTTGTATCAAAAAAGCTACAAGCATACCAAAATTAGTAAACTGGCTATGAGCTTGTATCAAAAAGCTACTTTATTAACATAATAAAAAACAGGTATTATGTAGGGTAAATTGATTCTGTTGAAGTAAGCAGCGAGTTTTTCAAGCATGCCCATGTAAGAGTACTTCAGGTTGCTCAGTTTTTTCAGCTGTTATGTCTGCGTCTGTTGTTGACCGTTGTCCATATTATTTATTGTTGTTATTGTTATTATTCTTCTTTGTTGACTGACTCCTTAATTTCATGCTCTTATGATGCTGTCAAAAGAAAATAATAATTATGGTGCCCTACTGTGGCCTGGTGATCGTTAGATTTCCCAACAACCCCAACCACTACCATTACCAAATTTCGACCACCTGTCGAAAGGGGAATGAAAGAAAAAAGAATTTTTAGGGGCTGAATAAATTAAAGATGTCCACGGGGCGCAGTGGCAGGCGATATCACGCCTGATACCAGAGACGGTTAAGCCGGAGTACCATCTCAAACGTCCACCAGGAAAAATAATCAGGATCCTGCTCTTGAACCGACGCAGTGGCAGGCGGTATGACGCCTGATACCAGAGCTGCCGACCCAAAAAAAACAGAACAGAAGAACCCCTGACTAAACTTTCACGCATAGCCAAGCGTCCACACGCTTGTTAGCAAGCCGTGACGGTAAGCAGAGTTCGAATATACCTAAAACGAAGAAGCTACCGCTGAACGGGACAATCTAAAAATTAAAACAAAGAAAAAGTTACAAAGAATTTGAACAACACTTCTAGAAATAAATCTGAAAAAAAGTCAAGGACTAAGGCCTCGCGGTACTGTATTAGTCCAGGCTAGCATTAGATAATGGTGGTGAACCATAAACAAACAAAAAAAAATTCTAAAGTTGACCGTGCAGGCATAAGTGATAGTGTACACCAAAAAAATTTAACTACACTGTCCGTGAAGGACTTTCAACAAGCTTTAACAGCCGCTCTGGGCGCCATTTATGTACCGGCACAATGGAGCCCCTTGCTGGTAGCAGCAAGGGTGGCTACCATCACGCTTGGTCATGCTTCCTTCATCAGCAGCTTTGAAGAACTGGATAGCAATCGCAGACATAAAAAATTTCAAAAAAAACACCGGTGTGTGAGTGTTATGCCGGTGACACAGTAAACGCTAGCTCGACGGAATGGGCGTGGAGGGGGAAGGGATGTGACCGGACCGATACCTATATGTGTACCGCCACAATGGAGCTCCTTGCTGGTGACAGCAAGGCTACTGCCATCTTGATTGGGTAAGCATAAAAATAATTTTTAAAATACTACATCCTCCCTAGGTTCCTAAATGTTTGTAGGGGATGCTAAACCGGCCACACGGTTGACGCTAGCTCGCCGGTGGGGGCGTGGGGTTGTGTGACCGGAACTCGACACCTATGATTCACCACTCACCTATTCTTTAAAATGGAGATCTCTTCATAACGTTCTTGTCCTAGGTTAGCCAGAGATATTCCTCGCTGGACGTTTCCATCTACCTGGTGGACCTGTAAATGTTCAACACGACATTGGGAGGACCCTGGAGAGAAAGCCAAAACCCAACCATCCTGGACAACTTATCCCCTTAGGCTGTCATGCCTAGTAATACTAGTGGGGTTCAAGAAAGTGACAACAAATATATTTTAAAATAATTACAGTATAGTACAATTACTCAACACCAAAACAGAGGTAAGTTTACTTTAACTAGTAGATGTAAATCAAACAACAAATACTCCTATAATCTAGGTAATGTGGACACAGCCAACTATTACCACAAATAATAATGTTAATACAACAACGGAAGGAAACAAATCAATCGTCGCGCTGGTACCAGTCGAGGATTCCTTTCTTTCGTACAACACCAAACCGAACGATTAAATTTATAA
This sequence comes from Thereva nobilitata, assembly GCA_963855945.1. Taxonomy (NCBI): domain Eukaryota; kingdom Metazoa; phylum Arthropoda; class Insecta; order Diptera; family Therevidae; genus Thereva; species Thereva nobilitata. The sequence continues at coordinate 143,877,344 of OY979696.1, forward strand.
ATAAGGGCGTGTACTACAGTAAAATAGTAAATATATTATATGTTAAAAACTTGTTAAATATAAGATTATAATAATGATGGTATGAATATATAATTATTTGATAAGTATTGTAAAATATGTAAATAGTGGACAATACAATTTCCTTTAGTGTGATGATTACCTAGGGTATATGAGAAAATATTCGGGGGGGAATATACATTTAAATAAAAGTTTGAATATAAACGTGTGAATATAAATTAATTAGCTACCAAAAATATGGTACAATAACCAACAATAATTTCAACACCGTTCGTTACCGCCACATAAGTTCTAGTGTTTGGGCAATCAAATTCTATGTTACTCTCCAAACAAAATTAACTTGAATTATCGTCAATACAGTGCTTTTCTAAATATTTTTTTTTTTCTGATAATCAAATACCTTGAATGCAGATCCTTGTCAAGAAACAAACCAGGAGCTGCTACAGGACACCCCTCTGGTTCCCACGTATAGATGAAGACTTCCTCTTCAAACCAAAACTTCGTTTCTTCTATGCGACTTTTACCAAGTTCTTGAAAAAAAAACAGAGCGGAGTCGACGACACACCACAACACCGAGGAAGTTTGAAGGCGGCACCTCAAAGCAAAATTTGCACCACCAACACTGACTACTTCTTTACAACCATGAAAAAGTTCCGCCGATGCGAGTTAGGCCCGCTTTGTCCTTGTTTGGGGCGATGAAAATATGGTGTAGTGATGATTTCCCCTGGAAACACCAAACGCATAACCAGTCACCTTATCACAAAGAGCCGGTACGTTGTTGCATTGTAGCTTCCCGAGCCTGAATATCAGCTACTTGTATCCTGTCAATTCTACTTTCGTTCCTAGATAGTAAAAGTTTGCCTTGCAAAGACTCCCTGAGCTGCTGCGACCAAAAATAATATTATAATTTTAAAAGAAACCAAAATAATTAAACTGGAAAAATTTTAGGGATTTTCTCTTTTGTCTCCGTATTCGTAAGGGATGACCTTCCTAATTAACGGGAGAAAATGCCTGGAGTTTAATGATGACTAGCTTTTGGCATTTGCTAGGAGCTCATCCCCAAACTGCAAAACGGCTGAATTTCTATTAGCTGCTCCTCCAATAGGATGAACCAGTTTATGGGGGGACAAGAATTTATGGAACGGCAGACACTGCTATTTTTCAATTTTTCCACATAATTTCTTTATCCAAAGTCACGCACAAGTTTCCTGGAGCACATACGACAACTTAATTGACCAATACAACACAAACGGACTCTATTTGGGTCAATGCTCAAGCCCAAACTCTCAACGAAAGGAAACAACCACTTCTCGTTCTACTAAAATCCGGCCTTTTTATTAGCAAGCAAAATCCAGACTTTTTCTGGTCACGGTTCAATTCCGACTGTCAAAGTTTTTTCAATTTTTTTCTTCCTAGAAAAATTTTGTTTTTCTTTGCCTACGTGATTCCAAAAAGGTGTCGCATCAAAAAGCTTCTTAAGTGATTGGACGATTAATTTATGAAATTTCCGATAGATGGGGGGAATAATTAATAATAAGAATTTTGCAATAATTAACCGACCGTTACATATGGTTCACCACTTACCTACATGTCTGTGTGAAAAATTTTCATGTCATTCCCGGTCTTCTGTAACTCCTCACAGAGTGTCCTGTTTAACCCCTAAGGCATTGTGGAACCTGTAACAAAGTAGACTCAACGACGTGAGAACCCCAAAGAAAAATCTCCCTCTCAACCATCCTGGAAACCCAAAAAAGGGAACTTAGCACTGCATGCTTAATAAAGAGGTAAACAGTGTAAGTATAACTTCAAAATACATATATTATGTTCAAAACTCTTAAAGTTAAACAAATTTTATACAGCCGTTGCAACAACAACAATTTAACAACAGAATGTATTAGATGATCTGGTGTATGTTGGGTGTAGGGAGGGAACAAGGGAAGGAACAACGTCGCTTTGGCCAAATCGAAGTTTCACAAATCAATAACCCTTATCAAATAGCAACCCGACCACACGCTCAACAGGCAATTACGCCTATTGCTCTATAAAACCCAAAAGTATATCGTTAAAGAGGAAAAGTCGAATGTGCGTTCACACCCCAGAAGAATGGACAGTGTAGCCTAATTATTTAACGTAGGCAATGTGATTAACTTAATAAGTGTGAAGATATTTATAAGAAAATTTAGGAATAATAATTTGTAAATATAGGTATATGTATGCATGAATTGTAAATATATCGTCGGTACAATAGTAAACTAGTCTATCTGAAAATTTCTTAATTTTGGGGAAACGCAAAACAAAATATAAATAATGACTGAAAATTAGGCCTTTTTCCGTAAATATTCAAATAAATCAGTTGTATTAGTCTTGGACTATGGTCTTTTGGATCACACTTTAAATAATCACAATATAAATCAAAATAAAATAAAAATTTCTCTAGTTAAGTCAAAAATTCCACAATGTCAGATAGGTTAGTTTACCATAGGACCGACGATATTTAGTGGTGTAATATAAAGAATATAATATATAATTAAATTGTAATATAATTAGTGTTATTTAATATATTAGCATGTAATACAGTCAAGCAATATGATAATCACAATGGCAATATAATAGTTAATTAATATGATACCCCACTATGGTAAAGTTAATTGAAGTTAACGCAATTCAAGTAAAAAAAATATTATTCATTCATATGATTAATCCTGTAGTTCGATAAGCGACTCAAAACTAGTGCTATTCTGAGACAAAAAAGAAGTTATCTTCTAATTCATATCAGAGAATATTCAACAACTTCATATATTCGCACTGTGATTTTTTTTAAAGAATGGTTAAGTGTTTTGAGAATTAATTTTGTTTTTTTTAAATAGAAATTAATATTATTCGTAGTGACGTCATCGACCTTCTTATAGCTGGGTTTGCCTCATTATTGTCCAGTTGGCAGGATCTTGGCACCAGATAGAAAAAAACCACAATATTTATACTCCAATTTTATATATCAAGTTTTAGAAGAAAATTTTTGAGCTTGGGCGGTGACTTCAAAAAATGAGTCCACATATACGCAGAAGTTTTTTTCTCTTGTCCTGGAAGACTAAGACTCGGGTAAAGCGTCGCTGGCACGTCTTATGGGGACACCAGACGCTAAAGTGGATGACTGAATGGATTCTGATCCGACAAAAATCCCGAAATTAGAATTTTCGTATCCTCTCTTCAAAAAACGTACGCAACACCTGCTTCCGGGCCACCTTGAGCGCCCCACTTGATACTACACCACTATACCTGTTACGCAAAATATACCTGTATCCTGGGTTTCTTATATAAACTGATGCCTGTTAATAGAGACCATCCCAAAGAAATTGTGATTCACCCTAGGTTCCTGTTGCAGTTAAATGATTAGCCCTCAGACTGCCAATCCTTCCTATTGATAATGAGTAATTTGGGGGTTGTCCACTCCTAACTCCACTTCAGGGGGCGTTCCTTATTTCGTTTTGATTGCTATGTCTGCTATCCACGATGTTACCAAAAACTAAGCCTTCAGAATGACTAAATTATCTCGCCTTGCATGCTTTCTCCACAAAATAAAATTCACAGACTGCTCTGGGTATCGACCCAAAATCGACTCGCTTTCATCAAGAATTAATCCCGTCCCGACTCTCAAAATTTTTCAGTTTATTTTTCTTCCAAGAAATTTTGTTTTTTCGCCTACTGTGTAACAAATTTTTGAAATAATTTGTTTCGGGAAGTGATTTCAGTGATATTATCGGAAATTTCCGCGAGATGGGGACTTCATCCATAGGGAGAAATAACCGATAAATAACCGACCGTTACATGTGTTCAAAAAGTCAAAACACGAAAAAGTGTGGTATTCATTTTGTCAACAAGGTAGGCAGTGTTGTCGTAGCATTCGTGTAATGAGGCAACATATTTGTTTATACTGCAGAACATAACCCTTTGCGTTTTTTTCTTAATAACCCAATTACGTGTGCAACACTGCCTAAACAGTGTTACGATAATGTTGTGGTAACAGGAAAAAAATGCTGCTGCAACACTTAAATTTGACTTTTTGAATTGACCCACGTTAGACGCTTGATGGTAAGAGGTATCGTGTGGCAGATGCTCGAGCTACGAGAGTCCAATTTCAAGCTTACAACGTTTGTGATTGGACATGTTCCAGCTGTGATGGGTATCACTCTAATGTTGGAAGCCAACATTCGAATCAAACGTTCACCGCATCATGTAGTAGAGCCGGCTTTAACAGAAAAGTTCGGAACGAACGTTTGTTTCTACGCGCAGTGGTATCATCGTCTATAAACTCATAGAGCTAAATCGATATAGAGGAAGAATACATTTTGCATAAAGAATCTTTGAAATTATGAAAGCATGTGCGGACTCAAAATGTTTTTATATTTAAAACAAGGAACGTTGACACTTTATTTATGATATTAAAAAAATAAACGAAATTATTTTATTTATAAGTATAAATCATCTTGGCATAAAATAACAACTTTCAAAGTCACCTGCAAAGGAGCACGATGATCTAGTGAGTACAACGAAACTGCTAAGAACGCCTTGTATTAGGGCTAACTACAATGGTCTTAAGACGTCTTAAGACTACTTAAGATTTTGTACGCTACTATGGGGCTAGAACAAGTAACCACAATGGCCTTAAGACAATCTTTCGTTCTCTTTCGCAAACTTTCGTTAAGTCTTAAGGCTACGCTCAGAGCCGTAGAATCTTAAAGAATCTTCAAGAAAGTGGCGTTTGCGATTGATATTTAATTTGGCGTTTTACAAAAATTAAAGTATTAGTGGAAATATAAGAAAAAAGATTATTTGAAATAAGGTGCTCTGTGGAAAAGATGTTTAATAATAGAATATTTGGATTTATTTAAGTATTTACAACATTAACTAAATTAGTGAGCGAAGTGATGCGAAAAAAAAGAAACCGCGGTCGTGTAGTGTACGAAAATTATATACAGACCCGGGTGAAAATATAAAACTGAAAAAGGACTGAACAAAGACTAAAAATGAATTTTAGACGGAATTCTGTACGAGATAAGGCGGGAATTGTTATTTACACTGAAAACTGATATCAGTTACCCTCCATGAGTATAAAAAAGACTGAAAAGAGGCCGAAACAAGGCGGAAATTTTTTATAATTTTTAGATTTGGAATATTATTAGGAGGGACTCGGCATTTCTTGGACTTAGAAAAATTTTGGAAATATTTTAATAATTGTTACTCCATCCATCCAAATGTCTGAATGTTTCCGTTCACAATTTTCAGTCGAAATTACCTTTCACTTTCAATGTATTTTCAGTTCCGTCTACTGTTCACTACCTAAGTATAGTTTCGGTTCGTTTTCCGACTGCTCTTAAACATGGAAAAAATTAGTAATTTTTCAGTCTGTTTTCAGTCTTATATTTTTACCCGGGGACCGTTCTAAAAATGGTAATTATAAAACCACTTTTTAAAAAATGAAAGGGACCGATCCTGGACAATTTTACATCCAGCATAGCTTTATTAAACTAGACGTCTTTATTTACTCTAGACTCGATTTGTTTTGATTACGTTTTACAAATGTCAAAACGTCTTAAGGCTATTATAGCTGAGCTTAAGATTCGTTAAGTTTTGACTGAAAATTAGCCAGTCTTAAGAGAATTTGACGAGGAATCTTAAGACGTCTTAAGACCATTGTAGTTAGCCCTATTGGATTTGTGCAAGGAACCCTTTTGTGTGGGTTGGAATCCGTAGCAGAGGCACAGGGTTACATCTGGGTACCTAAAGCATCTGTATACGAGTGGCCATTAATTGTTCCTTTTCAGGGGAAATGAAATTTATGTTCTTGTGCACACCGCAACGACTGCAAAGTGTAAATAGCCCACCTACAAGTTTTATGCATTCCCTCGGTAGTGGGCAAATGTCGAAATTAATATTATTTACACCCCCGAAGAATTCTTACTTGCGTGCCTACTTGAAGGGGATGTCCGGATTGAATGATTTTTTTCTACTGTTAAGAGGGTGATCGCTCCCTTTTGAAAAGGGCTTTTACATTTACGACTACGTCAACCGAAATGATTGATTACTTTTTTACAGTAAAGATAAAATAAAACCTGTTCTCCGATAGTTAGCAAAACTTGAGTTTCATTCAATGTGAAAAAAATTAACCTCATTGTGGTAAAAAGGATATTACAAATTCATCATTATCGTATCAAATATTTTTCTATTATAGAGTTTTCGTATATATTTTAACCATTATGGTTTCGCTTCATAATGCTTAAAAGATATTTACGAGAAATTCCTAACATGGGGAAAAAGCCAGCTTTTAATTTTGGCTCCTTCTGGATATTTTGCTTAAATTTTCCACAATGTCCTACATTAATTTATTGATTGTTGTCATGAAATAACAACTGCCATCAAAACATTCTAAGAATTTTACACCAAAAATAATGTTTTCTCCGCTTGTCGGCGGTTCTATCATTGGCCCTATCTAAACTAGTATTGCTTCAGCAGCAGTAGAATCGGGTTTTTAGGAGAGAGGTATAGAAAGGGCAAGCGGGAACTGTAGTAACCTGTTCACGAGAAAATTTTGGAGTGAAAACTTAACACATACACAATTCGCCCTCGCCTACTTTTCTTAATCGCTAGTAGCAAGCATAATTATCGACACGCACACAGATATCTCCGTGTAAAGACAAGAAAATTACCCGCGTTGAAAAAATCCAGTGTAGACTAGATTAACTTCCAAACCCGGTTTCGCTGCTGCTGAATGAATACTAGTTTAGATACCCACATTGAGTGTAATATCGGACAGCAAGCTCTAGTCGGATATTTGGTATAGATAAAGGCAGAAACCGATTGGCGCGGCGGAGGTGGCGACGTCCGCCCGCTAGAGAGTTTCCCCTCGCAGGCGGCGCGGAGAAATTAAATGTATGAGAAACTTTCTGGCGGGCGGACGCGGTCGCCTCCGCCACGCCAATCTGTTTCTGTCTTAAGATTTCTATTTCGTTTATTTAATGAATTGTACATCAAGACTACATAATCTTTTAACGCTAAAAAACGCATGTACATTATAATTTCAATACATTAATTAATAAAAAAGCGGAACGAGTGAGTGAATTAATAAAAACAGAAAAAGTAGATAATGAAAAGGAACAAAAGCAAAACAAGTAAAAATTAAAAAGAATGTTGTTGAAGGAATATTACTGGTTATTCAAAAAATTGAAGACGCTATTCCTGAAAACATTTAACGACCCCGCATTGTGTACGTAAGAAGGCAGACTATTCCAAACTTGAAGCGAATGAACAAAAAAAGATCTTTGCCCAACTAAGAAAGAGACCCTTGGCAGTATAAATAACGTTCTTCTAGATGTACGTCCAATTTGAAGATATTCATGTAGATAAGATGGACGGTCGGAATGTAGAAGCTTATAAACAAATGTCAATGCCTTCAGGAGAAGGTAATCATCAATTGTGCATCCCAGAAGGGAAACACGATATGGACTGATGTGATCGAATCGGCGAAGACCGTAGACAAACCTTACGCAGCCGTTGAAGGCCACATTAAGGTAGAAACAGAATGGCACGGAGACCGTGGCGGAGTCCGCCGCTCAGAGAGTTTCCCATACATTTAATTTCTCCCCAGGCGGCGCGGACAAATTAAATGTATGGGAAACTCTCTGAGCGGCGGACTCCGCCACGGTATCCGTGCCATTCTGTTTCTACCTTTAAGCTTACCACGGCATGCAGCATCAAGTGAAGGAAACACTAAGCTAGCTAGATTGACAGCACTGACAACGTTAAAAGGCGGTTTTATCCCACCGGCTCCCATTTAATACTACCACTACAGAACGCTGAATTTGGTGATCGAACAAGAGATGTCTTCCGCGCTTAGGTTTTCTTCGCACTTCTTCTGATTGTTTAGGGCAACGAATAATATACTAATCCTCACTACCTAGAAGTATGAATAACTAGACCGTCCATGTCCTGCAGGGACAGAAGTATCGAGGGCCTATTATCGCTGCAAGAAGTTTCTCGAGACTTTGACAACCTTTGCTCGGAAAACAATGCTTTTTATGGAAACAAATTGATTCAAAATAGTCAGGATTTACGCCAACCAATTCAGCAAGGCCTCAGGGCTCTTTAATTAAATATCTGCGATATAAAATTCTCCACATACACTGCGCGACGAAAGTTTGGCCTCAGATCAGGGCTATTCCTACACCAAAAATTTGCGGGGTGTTTTCATAAGCATGTGCGAAACATTCATTTTAAGTAATAAGGGTTGTCAAGGAAGGTAAAGGGGTTAAATTTCAAAACGCATCCGGCGTTGCAGACGCTGACCAAGGGAAATTAACCATGGGAAATTATTTTTAAGTTAGTTGTAATAAAAATAGATTTAAGTAATAAGTTCAGTTCAATTGTGACTTTCGAGTAATTAACACAAAATTATAATAAATTAATATTCGTTTAAAGATTGTCTTTTTTATTTTTAAATATCCGATATAATCGAATTTTTTTCACTAACGGCGGTTTACCGATAGTAATAGAAAAATATTGTTTCGAAAATACGGCGGATTACCGAAATTTTTTGAGATAATAGTAAAGATTAGAGACATTCGGGAGTGTTTTTGAAGTGCTTTGAGTGGTTCTCTCAATCAACACATCATATTCTGGCGACAAACCAGTTGCAGCAACACACCGGTGGACCGGAGAGTATCAACTCGAGAACACCTATTCGACTCAGGACTATGCAATACCTTGTAATAATTGGACATATGTAAGTCGAATATTGAATTACTCTCTCTTTTATCTTTCACTATATAAAAAATTTACCAAGAAATCTTTCCTTTGGCCCTATCCGCAAAAAATTAATAGGCTATTTAAAAGTTTAAGCTCTTGTGCCGTGATCACCTGGGTTGTCACCTCTTTAAAACAATCCTTTCTAACTTAATTCGATTTTATTTTTGTACTTATAAGTCCATTTACACTTAAATTCACTATAATTCAAAAGTTTAATTCACTATACTATAGAGTTAATTCAAGTTTATTTTCTACAATTCAATTACTACGCAAATACGTTAATAAATTTTTGATTCAATTTAGTTATTCAATTTATTGCTTGATTTCAGTGTCTTTTACTATTTGTTTCTAAATTATGGATTTGAAATTATTTTAAATTTGGGCAATTTGCCTTCAATAGTGCTGACTTGACTAAAAACTGCCTTCTGGTATTTCCACCAATTATTCGGACCACGTTTGCTCGGTAGATTAGTGATTTTCTGTACGTTGAAGAAAGACTCTCCTATAGCGTTGATTTTCTTCACGAAGTTTGTGATTCCAATTGAACTCCACAGCTGATGTGCTAGTTGCGAGGTAATTGTCAATAGTTGTCGTCCCTTAGAATTTGCTGGAACTTAAAGTTGATTATCGTGGGAGGTTTAATTGGGATGCTGTCTCGATTCTACAGCTTAGGACGTTGACGGTACAATACCCCGTTCAACTTGGATTTTATAGGAATTTTATGGCTTAGGAAGTTGACGGTGCAATCCTCCGGTCAACTTTTAGGAGTTGGGTTTAATACCCTTTAGATTTCTCAGGCTCAATTCTCCCGAGATGTTTGAAATCATTTAATTTGTGCAGGCTCAATTCTCCTGGCAAGATCAAATGATCCCTTTGATAGTTCAGGCTCAATACTCCTGATTGGGTGAAACCACTTAGTTTTTTCCCAGGCTCAATTCTCATGGAAGGATAGAAGTGATCTGAGTTTTTCGGTCAAGTGCCGCGATATTTATTTCTCACTTCACAATGGAGCTGAGCAATTTTTAGGGGGGGCAATCAAAATTAGACTTTATTGTGAGTGGATCATTATTTGTGTATGTGTGCCCCTTCTTACTAGATGTCATATGTCTTGTTTTGACATTTGGTTATTTATCGGAGATAAAGTAGGTAAGAATTATTTATTATTTTTGTGCTTCAATATAATTTTATTTTATGAATTTGGATGGCTGGAGCGAGGGACTGGTAGTTTGGTGTTGCAAGGTGGAAGTTTTGTTTTTTGGTTAGATTTTATTTTGTTTGTTTATAATTTTCTTTTTAGGTTAATCCAGAACATTCTCCCCCGCCTTGAAGCCCTTGGGCTTCAATAGTTTGTCTATAGGGAGCACCCCTGGAAGGTGGATAGCGCTGGATTTACTTAAATGTGTTGTTCAAAATAAAGAAGTCGTTGTTAAATTTTTGTGTTTTTATTTCAAAATTTTGCCTTGTTAATTATGAGTTTTGTTTTCGTTTCTCAGCTATTTGTTCTTCTGGAGCTTGACCTTGATTCTCTTGTCCGGTGTTTTCTGGAACCGTAAGGTTCCTCCTTCCACCTTGGTCCGGAATGATTTTTTTGCCTTCCTGATACGGTCCCATGGCAGTGAGATTTTTTTTATTCGTTGCCATAATTCGGTGGTGATGATTAGATCTGCTGGAGGTTTTGACTTTCGAGCCCTATACTCATCTAAAGTGAATGATGATGAGACTCTGGTTCCCGCGAGGGAGCGTAGCGTTTAGACGTCGGAATTCGTTGTGGCTGAGTCCTTTTTCTAATCTCTAGTTTAAGCACGCCTCGATTTGAGTCAGGACTGTGCTAAATTCTTCATAGGTGAGTGATGAGTTTCCTAATATTCTCTTCATGTGGTATTTGGTTGATCGGACGCCTGATTCCCATAAGCCTCCGAAATGGGGTGCTGAAGGGGGATTGAAATGGAACCTCACCCCTTCGCACTCCAGTAATGATGCTATTTCCGAATTGACTCCGTTGATCATTTGTGACGATTGCCTTGTGAGAATTCTGTTGGCTCCCACAAAATTCGACCCACAATCGCAGTAAATGTCGCTACACATGCCTCTCCTTGATACGAAGCGACTATAAGCTGCTATGAAGCCTTGTGCGCTGAGGTCTGTGACTACTTCAATATGTAACGCCTTGGTAGCCATACAAACAAATATTGCGACATAGCCCTTATATTTTTTCGAACCTCGCCATTTGTGATTTTTGAGTTCAAACGGTCCACAATAATCTACTCCAGTATGACTGAATGGTCTTGACGGCCTTACTCTTTGGTACGGCAAGTCGGCCATCAATTGTTGTTGTGCCTCAGCTTTTTGTCTGTAGCACGAGATGCATCTATGGATTTGATGGCGAATAGTATTTCTGGCATTTAGTATCCAATAATTTCTGAGGATTACACTCAACATTAGCTGGGGACCTCCATGTAAGGTTTCTCTGTGATACTTCTCTATTAAAACAGTGGTGAACTGGTCCCTGTCTGGTAATATGATAGGATGTTTCTCATTATACCTTAGCGTTGAGTGTCGTAGTCGGCCGCCTACTCTTAAACTTCCGTCATTATCGATGAATGGTGTTAACTTCAGTAGCGCACTCCCTTTGTTTAATGCTCGATTTTGTGACAGTGTTTTGAATTCTTCATGAAAATGTCTTCGCTGAACGATTCTTACTATGAGTAGTAAGGAATCCCTTATCTCATGATTGGTGAGGTAGCTCTTAGTTCTCTCCTGTGCCATCTTCTGACAATTATTGCTAAAACGCTTGCAATATGCTACTACCCTCAAAAGTTTGGTGAATGAGGAAAACCTTGCTATTATATCGTCTTCCCTTACAGCGGTTGAGCAACATGGGTGTTGTTTTCGGGCTTCTAATTCAGTTGTTAGTGTAGTTCTTCTGGTTGGCCAGTCGGTCTTTGGGTTCTGCAGCCAGTCAGGGCCCCTCCACCTGTGAGTCTTTAATTCTTCCGGTGATAAGCCTCGGGTGGCACAGTCGGCGGGATTTTGTGTTGAAGGTACATGTCCCCATCTCACTTCCTTTAGCAAGTCATGAATGAGTGACACACGATTTGCTATGAATGTCTTCCACTTAGATGGATGTCCGTTTAACCAGGACAGCACGATCTCCGAATCTGTCCAAGCGAAAGTAGGTGTGTTATTCGTGAGTTTTAGCGTCTTTCTTATACAGTGGATCAATCGGGCAAGTAATACTGCTCCACATAACTCCAACCGTGAAAGCGACACGACCTTTATTGGTGCTACTCGTGTTTTAGCTGTGAGAATGTTAATCCTTCTAGTTCCCTTATGAATGGTACAGTAATAAATGACTGCTGCATAGGCCTGTGTGGATGCATCGCTGAATCCATGAATCTCCACATTGGTCTGTGCGTCTATCATATTTAGCCAACGTGGGATATGGATTTGATCAATCTTGTGGAGCGCTTGCTGATAATTGATCCACTCTGATTGAAGCTCTAATGGTGGGACGTCATCACAATCTATTTTGGCTAACCATAATCGCTGGATCATTAGTTTGGCAGGTATGATAACTGGTGATACCCATCCTAGAGGATCAAATAATTTTGATATTCTCGATAATATTGACCGTTTGGTTATCGTTTCCACTTGTAGTTCTTCCTTTAATTTATAGGATAATGTGTCATCTCTCCCGGTCTCCCAATAAATACCAAGTGTTTTCACCTTGTCCTGCGTGTTGATGTTAAATTATAACTCTACTTCTCTCAACTCCTCTGGTATAGTTTTTATCAATTGGGGAGAGTTTGAGACCCATTTTCTTAGTTGAAATCCTCCTGAGGTCATGAGATTCCGTAGTTGCTCTTGCTTGGTGATGGCCTCCGCTAAAGTCTGGGCACCTGACATCAGGTCGTCTACGTAAAAGTCGGTTTTAGCGCTGGCTGATCCAATTGGATATTTGGATTCCTCATCGATGGCTAATTGCTTGATGATTCTTGTTGCGAGATACGGTGCGCTTTTTGTTCCAAAGGTGACAGTAAGCAGTCGGAAATCTTGAATTGACGCTTGTGGTGACTCACGCCATACAATTCTTTGGTAGTCACCATGCTGTTTTGCGATTCGTATTTGCCTGTACATTTTTGCAATGTCAGCTGTAAAGGCTATACGATTGATACGCCATCTGAGGAGAATTGAAAATAGGTCGTCTTGTTGAGGGGGTCCGTTTAACAATATATCGTTAAGTGATGTCCCATTGCTTGATGGTGCTGAAGCATTAAAAACAACCCGTAATTTGGTTGTAGTGCTGTCTTCCTTTAGGACAGAGTGATGCGGTAAGTAGAAGTGTGGCTTCTGTGAGTAAGTGACGTCAACCTCCCTGGGTTCTACAGGCTCCATGTGTTCGAGAGTAATAACATAAACACTCATCATATTGTCTCTTTAAGTCAGGATTCTTGCTTAATTGATTTTCCAATCGGTATAAGCATGAAACGGCCCGAGTCCGCGATGTTCCTAAGGACGCTCCTCTTTCATTAAATGGAAGTTGAACTTCATATCGACCATCAGGGAGTCGCTTATGTGTTTTCTGAAAGATTTCTTCGCATTGTTGTTCCTCTATGGTCAATGGTTTTTCCGTGTTGACTTCCTCCAATTCCCAAAATTGCGTTAATTGTTGCTGTAAGTCAGCTGTGACGTGGAAGCTGGTTAATTCGACTGTTGGTGTAACGTTATTGAATTTGCCGGACAAAATCCACCCCAAAGATGTTTCCTGGGCGATTGGTGATCCATTCTCACTAAGTATGAGCCCGCTCCTGATGATTTCGCCGTGAACGTCGGCACCAACAATATGTCTATCTTGGCCGGACGATAGTACCAGGGGTCTGCTCGATTGAGATGATTGATGTGATGCCATTTTTGAGTGTAAATTTCCCTTGTTGGTAGGAATTTAGTCAGCTTCCTTGATACCAGCGCATTCATTCTCACTGCGAAGTCGTTGTTGCATGTTGATTTTAGAGTGAGATTGACTTGAGCATCGAAGTTGCCGGCATTGATCTCCGCAACACCTGTTATAGACGCCTTGATTGGTTCCTTTCTCAGATGTAACCTTTGGACGACGGTTTCGGTTATTATGGAGACCTGGGATCCTTGGTCAATTAATGCTCTCGCTGTGATTTCCTGACCTGTGTCGGATTGGAGTTTTACTATCGCCGTCGCTAACAAAACTGGTTGCATTTGAGTGCTATAGTTTACCATGAGGGATTGTAGCTTGTCTGTCTGTGAGAGGCTCTGCCTGGTGGAGGATGGTAATGAGTCGGGCTGTCCATGGGATGTTATTGTTGAAGTATTTGATTGCAATTGGGCTCCATTGGGGCCTGGTGATGGTTGATTGGAGAAGTTGGTTGGTTTGTAATTCATGCTTTTGGCGGTTTGACGATGTAACAGCGAGTGATGATGTTGACTGCAAATTCTGCAGGTGTGTTTACTCGGACACTGTGCTACTGAATGACCATAGCCTAAGCAGTTTACACACAGCTTCTTGGATTTTACGAACTCCATTTTTTCTGTCTCTGTTAATTGGGAGAATTGGTGGCATTGCCGAACGCTATGATGGTTTCGACAATAACTGCAGGTTGGGTTGGCGGCTACATGAAATGCCTGCGAGGTCATCCTTGGTCTTGTTGAAACATTCTGATAAGTTTTACGTGTTGAAGTTCCCCCCTTTCCTACGGCCTCTAACGTTCGAAAGCGCCCGTCCATGAACTCGCGTAATGTTTCCCAGGAGGGTATATCAGTGGTCTTGCTGATGCTCTGCTCCCATAAATGATGTGTTTCGGTTGGGAACTTTTGCACCACCATATAAACTATCACTGCATCCCAGTTCTCTACTGCCACTCCAAAATTGTATAGCGCTTGCAGGCATTCAGTGGTTACGTCCATGAGGCTCTTAATTCCTTGTGATGATTCAGAGGCTACGGTGGGTTGGCTAAATAAACGTTTCAATTGTGCGTTGACTAGCACTCTTTTGTTGTCGTATCGCTCCTTCAGAAGTTTCCAAGCTGGCTCGTAGTGGTCGTGAGTTACTAGTACTTGTCGCAAAAGACCTTCAGCTTCTCCACTGAGATGTAACTTTAAATACTGAAGTTTTTGTGCATTCGATAGGCTATGGTTATCATGTATTAAGCTCGTATAGAGATCATGGAAGGTGGTCCATTTTTGATAATCTCCGGAGAATTTTTCTAATGATATCCGTGGGAGCTTGATTAAATGTTCCTTGTTTAGCATGGTCATCACCTTTTTCCCTTTGGTTTGGGGAGATTGACTGCCCTCATCTTCTATCGGAAACTCGTTTTCATATCGAGATTCTATAGCTGCATGATGATTGTAAAAAAATTCTTCCATTTCTGAATAAATCTCCTTCTTAAAATAGTTGTGGGTTAATAGTGCGGAATCAGCAGGTTCGTCAATCTTGGCCACAAGGATGTCTGTATGTGTTTCTTGTATTTTATCGAATTGCTTCCGAAAATCTTGCAGTCGGTTCTTATAGTATTGGTTTGTTCGCCTATCGGCTCCATCCTTCCTGTAATTGATAATGAATTTTTCCAACAGTTCTTTGCGCGATAATTGTAGCTTGATTAATTCCTCCATCTTGCGTATGTTCTAGGTCACTGGTTGCTATGATTCCTCTCTGAGGTGACGTGATCAGGCTAGGATTCCACTTTCCTTTCGGAATCCGGCTCGATGGACCAAAAAATGTGCCGTGATCACCTGGGTTGTCACCTCTTTAAAACAATCCTTTCTAACTGAATTCGATTCTATTTTTGTACTTATAAGTCCATTTACACTTAAATTCACTATAATTCAAAAGTTTAATTCACTATACTATAGAGTTAATTCAAGTTTATTTTCTACAATTCAATTACTACGCAAATACGTTAATAAATTTTTGATTCAATTTAGTTATTCAATTTATTGCTTGATTTCAGTGTCTTTTACTATTTGTTTCTAAATTATGGATTTGAAATTATTTTAAATTTGGGCAATTTGCCTTCAATAGTGCTGACTTGACTAAAAACTGCCTTCTGGTATTTCCACCAATTATTCGGACCACGTTTGCTCGGTAGATTAGTGATTTTCTGTACGTTGAAGAAAGACTCTCCTATAGCGTTGATTTTCTTCACGAAGTTTGTGATTCCAATTGAACTCCACAGCTGATGTGCTAGTTGCGAGGTAATTGTCAATAGTTGTCGTCCCTTAGAATTTGCTGGAACTTAAAGTTGATTATCGTGGGAGGTTTAATTGGGATGCTGTCTCGATTCTACAGCTTAGGACGTTGACGGTACAATACCCCGTTCAACTTGGATTTTATAGGAATTTTATGGCTTAGGAAGTTGACGGTGCAATCCTCCGGTCAACTTTTAGGAGTTGGGTTTAATACCCTTTAGATTTCTCAGGCTCAATTCTCCCGAGATGTTTGAAATCATTTAATTTGTGCAGGCTCAATTCTCCTGGCAAGATCAAATGATCCCTTTGATAGTTCAGGCTCAATACTCCTGATTGGGTGAAACCACTTAGTTTTTTCCCAGGCTCAATTCTCCTGGAAGGATAGAAGTGATCTGAGTTTTTCGGTCAAGTGCCGCGATATTTATTTCTCACTTCACAATGGAGCTGAGCAATTTTTAGTGGGGGCAATCAAAATTAGACTTTATTGTGAGTGGATCATTATTTGTGTATGTGTGCCCCTTCTTACTAGATGTCATATGTCTTGTTTTGACATTTGGTTATTTATCGGAGATAAAAGTAGGTAAGAATTATTTATTATTTTTGTGCTTCAATATAATTTTATTTTATGAATTTGGATGGCTGGAGCGAGGGACTGGTAGTTTGGTGTTGCAAGGTGGAAGTTTTGTTTTTTGGTTAGATTTTATTTTGTTTGTTTATAATTTTCTTTTTAGGTTAATTCAGAACATTCTCCCCGCCTTGAAGCCCTTGGGCTTCAATAGTTTGTCTATAGGGAGCACCCCTGGAAGGTGGATAGCGCTGGATTTACTTAAATGTGTTGTTCAAAATAAAGAAGTCGTTGTTAAATTTTTGTGTTTTTATTTCAAAATTTTGCCTTGTTAATTATGAGTTTTGTTTTCGTTTCTCAGCTATTTGTTCTTCTGGAGCTTGACCTTGATTCTCTTGTCCGGTGTTTTCTGGAACCGTAAGGTTCCTCCTTCCACCTTGGTCCGGAATGATTTTTTTGCCTTCCTGATACGGTCCCATGGCAGTGAGATTTTTTTTATTCGTTGCCATAATTCGGTGGTGATGATTAGATCTGCTGGAGGTTTTGACTTTCGGGCCCTATACTCATCTAAAGTGAATGATGATGAGGCTCTGGTTCCCGCGAGGGAGCGTAGCGTTTAGACGTCGGAATTCGTTGTGGCTGAGTCCTTTTTCTAATCTCTAGTTTAAGCACGCCTCGATTTGAGTTAGGACTGTGCTAAATTCTTCATAGGTGAGTGATGAGTTTCCTAATATTCTCTTCATGTGGTATTTGGTTGATCGGACGCCTGATTCCCATAAGCCTCCGAAATGGGGTGCTGAAGGGGGATTGAAATGGAACCTCACCACTCCAGTAATGATGCTATTTCCGAATTGACTCCGTTGATCATTTGTGACGATTGCCTTGTGAGAATTCTGTTGGCTCCCACAAAATTCGACCCACAATCGCAGTAAATGTCGCTACACATGCCTCTCCTTGATACGAAGCGACGATAAGCTGCTATGAAGCCTTGTGCGCTGAGGTCTGTGACTACTTCAATATGTAACGCCTTGGTAGCCATACAAACAAATATTGCGACATAGCCCTTATATTTTTTCGAACCTCGCCATTTGTGATTTTTGAGTTCAAACGGTCCACAATAATCTACTCCAGTATGACTGAATGGTCTTGACGGCCTTACTCTTTGGTACGGCAAGTCGGCCATCAATTGTTGTTGTGCCTCAGCTTTTTGTCTGTAGCACGAGATGCATCTATGGATTTGATGGCGAATAGTATTTCTGGCATTTAGTATCCAACAATTTCTGAGGATTACACTCATCATTAGCTGGGGACCTCCATGTAAGGTTTCTCTGTGATACTTCTCTATTAAAACAGTGGTGAACTGGTCCCTGTCTGGTAATATGATAGGATGTTTCTTATTATACCTTAGCGTTGAGTGTCGTAGTCGGCCGCCTACTCTTAAACTTCCGTCATTATCGATGAATGGTGTTAACTTCAGTAGCGCACTCCCTTTGTTTAATGCTCGATTTTGTGACAGTGTTTTGAATTCTTCATGAAAATGTCTTCGCTGAACGATTCTTACTATGAGTAGTAAGGAATCCCTTATCTCATGATTGGTGAGGTAGCTCTTAGTTCTCTCCTGTGTCATCTTCTGACAATTATTGCTAAAACGCTTGCAATATGCTACTACCCTCAAAAGTTTGGTGAATGAGGAAAACCTTGCTATTATATCGTCTTCCCTTACAGCGGTTGAGCAACATGGGTGTTGTTTTCGGGCTTCTAATTCAGTTGTTAGTGTAGTTCTTCTGGTTGGCCAGTCGGTCTTTCGGTTCTGCAGCCAGTCAGGGCCCCTCCACCATAACCTGTGAGTCTTTAATTCTTCCGGTGATAAGCCTCGGGTGGCACAGTCTGCGGGATTTTGTGTTGAAGGTACATGTCCCCATCTCACTTCCTTTAGCAAGTCATGAATGAGTGACACACGATTTGCTATGAATGTCTTCCACTTAGATGGATGTCCGTTTAACCAGGACAGCACGATCTCCGAATCTGTCCAAGCGAAAGTAGGTGTGTTATTCGTGAGTTTTAGCGTCTTTCTTATACAGTGGATCAATCGGGCAAGTAATACTGCTCCACATAACTCCAACCGTGAAAGCGACACGACCTTTATTGGTGCTACTCGTGTTTTAGCTGTGAGAATGTTAATATTTCTAGTTCCCTTATGAATGGTACAGTAATAAATGACTGCTGCATAGGCCTGTGTGGATGCATCGCTGAATCCATGAATCTCCACATTGGTCTGTGCGTCTATCATATTTAGCCAACGTGGGATATGGATTTGATCAATCTTGTGGAGCGCTTGCTGATAATTGATCCACTCTGATTGAAGCTCTAATGGTGGAACGTCATCCCAATCTATTTTGGCTAACCATAATCGCTGGATCATTAGTTTGGCAGGTATGATAACTGGTGATACCCATCCTAGAGGATCAAATAATTTTGATATTCTCGATAATATTGACCGTTTGGTTATCGTTTCCACTTCTAGTTCTTCCTTTAATTTATAGGATAATGTGTCATCTCTCCCGGTCTCCCAATAAATACCAAGTGTTTTCACCTTGTCCTGCGTGTTGATGTTAAATTATAACTCTACTTCTCTCAACTCCTCTGGTATAGTTTTTATCAATTGGGGAGAGTTTGAGACCCATTTTCTTAGTTGAAATCCTCCTGAGGTCATGAGATTCCGTAGTTGCTCTTGCTTGGTGATGGCCTCCGCTAAAGTCTGGGCACCTGACATCAGGTCGTCTACGTAAAAGTCGGTTTTAGCGCTGGCTGATCCAATTGGATATTTGGATTCCTCATCGATGGCTAATTGCTTGATGATTCTTGTTGCGAGATACGGTGCGCTTTTTGTTCCAAAGGTGACAGTAAGCAGTCGGAAATCTTGAATTGACGCTTGTGGTGACTCACGCCATACAATTCTTTGGTAGTCACCATGCTGTTTTGCGATTCGTATTTGCCTGTACATTTTTGCAATGTCAGCTGTAAAGGCTATACGATTGATGCGCCATCTGAGGAGAATTGAAAATAGGTCGTCTTGTTGAGGGGGTCCGTTTAACAATATATCGTTAAGTGATGTCCCATTGCTTGATGGTGCTGAAGCATTAAAAACAACCCGTAATTTGGTTGTAGTGCTGTCTTCCTTTAGGACAGAGTGATGCGGTAAGTAGAAGTGTGGCTTCTGTGAGTAAGTGACGTCAACCTCCCTGGGTTCTACAGGCTCCATGTGTTCGAGAGTAATAACATAAACACTCATCATATTGTCTCTTTAAGTCAGGATTCTTGCTTAATTGATTTTCGAATCGGTATAAGCATGAAACGGCCCGAGTCCGCGATGTTCCTAAGGACGCTCCTCTTTCATTAAATGGAAGTTGAACTTCATATCGACCATCAGGGAGTCGCTTATGTGTTTTCTGAAAGATTTCTTCGCATTGTTGTTCCTCTATGGTCAATGGTTTTTCCGTGTTGACTTCCTCCAATTCCCAAAATTGCGTTAATTGTTGCTGTAAGTCAACTGTGACGTGGAAGCTGGTTAATTCGACTGTTGGTGTAACGTTATTGAATTTGCCGGACAAAATCCACCCCAAAGATGTTTCCTGGGCGATTGGTGATCCATTCTCACTAAGTATGAGCCCGCTCCTGATGATTTCGCCGTGAACGTCGGCACCAACAATATGTCTATCTTGGCCGGACGATAGTACCAGGGGTCTGCTAGATTGAGATGATTGATGTGATGCCATTTTTGAGTGTAAATTTCCCTTGTTGGTAGGAATTTAGTCAGCTTCCTTGATACCAGCGCATTCATTCTCACTGCGAAGTCGTTGTTGCATGTTGATTTTAGAGTGAGATTGACTTGAGCATCGAAGTTGCCGGCATTGATCTCCGCAACACCTGTTATAGACGCCTTGATTGGTTCCTTTCTCAGATGTAACCTTTGGACGACGGTTTCGGTTATTATGGAGACCTGGGATCCTTGGTCAATTAATGCTCTCGCTGTGATTTCCTGACCTGTGTCGGATTGGAGTTTTACTATCGCCGTCGCTAACAAAACTGGTTGCATTTGAGTGCTATAGTTTACCATGAGGGATTGTAGCTTGTCTGTCTGTGAGAGGCTCTGCCTGGTGGAGGATGGTAATGAGTCGGGCTGTCCATGGGATGTTATTGTTGAAGTATTTGATTGCAATTGGGCTCCATTGGGGCCTGGTGATGGTTGATTGGAGAAGTTGGTTGGTTTGTAATTCATGCTTTTGGCGGTTTGACGATGTAACAGCGAGTGATGATGTTGACTGCAAATTCTGCAGGTGTGTTTACTCGGACACTGTGCTACTGAATGACCATAGCCTAAGCAGTTTACACACAGCTTCTTGGATTTTACGAACTCCATTTTTTCTGTCTCTGTTAATTGGGAGAATTGGTGGCATTGCCGAACGCTATGATGGTTTCGACAATAACTGCAGGTTGGGTTGGCGGCTACATGAAATGCCTGCGAGGTCATCCTTGGTCTTGTTGAAACATTCTGATAAGTTTTACGTGTTGAAGTTCCCCCCTTTCCTACGGCCTCTAACGTTCGAAAGCGCCCGTCCATGAACTCGCGTAATGTTTCCCAGGAGGGTATATCAGTGGTCTTGCTGATGCTCTGCTCCCATAAATGATGTGTTTCGGTTGGGAACTTTTGCACCAGCATATAAACTATCACTGCATCCCAGTTCTCTACTGCCACTCCGAAATTGTATAGCGCTTGCAGGCATTCAGTGGTTACGTCCATGAGGCTCTTAATTCCTTGTGATGATTCAGAGGCTACGGTGGGTTGGCTAAATAAACGTTTCAATTGTGCGTTGACTAGCACTCTTTTGTTGTCGTATCGCTCCTTCAGAAGTTTCCAAGCTGGCTCGTAGTGGTCGTGAGTTACTAGTACTTGTCGCAAAAGACCTTCAGCTTCTCCACTGAGATGTAACTTTAAATACTGAAGTTTTTGTGCATTCGATAGGCTATGGTTATCATGTATTAAGCTCGTATAGAGATCATGGAAGGTGGTCCATTTTTGATAATCTCCGGAGAATTTTTCTAATGATATCCGTGGGAGCTTGATTAAATGTTCCTTGTTTAGCATGGTCATCACCTTTTTCCCTTTGGTTTGGGGAGATTGACTGCCCTCATCTTCTATCGGAAACTCGTTTTCATATCGAGATTCTATAGCTGCATGATGATTGTAAAAAAATTCTTCCATTTCTGAATAAATCTCCTTCTTAAAATAGTTGTGGGTTAATAGTGCGGAATCAGCAGGTTCGTCAATCTTGGCCACAAGGATGTCTGTATGTGTTTCTTGTATTTTATCGAATTGCTTCCGAAAATCTTGCAGTCGGTTCTTATAGTATTGGTTTGTTCGCCTATCGGCTCCATCCTTCCTGTAATTGATAATGAATTTTTCCAACAGTTCTTTGCGCGATAATTGTAGCTTGATTAATTCCTCCATCTTGCGTATGTTCTAGGTCACTGGTTGCTATGATTCCTCTCTGAGGTGACGTGATCAGGCTAGGATTCCACTTTCCTTTCGGAATCCGGCTCGATGGACCAAAAAATGTGCCGTGATCACCTGGGTTGTCACCTCTTTAAAACAATCCTTTCTAACTGAATTCGATTCTATTTTTGTACTTATAAGTCCATTTACACTTAAATTCACTATAATTCAAAAGTTTAATTCACTATACTATAGAGTTAATTCAAGTTTATTTTCTACAATTCAATTACTACGCAAATACGTTAATAAATTTTTGATTCAATTTAGTTATTCAATTTATTGCTTGATTTCAGTGTCTTTTACTATTTGTTTCTAAATTATGGATTTGAAATTATTTTAAATTTGGGCAATTTGCCTTCAATAGTGCTGACTTGACTAAAAACTGCCTTCTGGTATTTCCACCAATTATTCGGACCACGTTTGCTCGGTAGATTAGTGATTTTCTGTACGTTGAAGAAAGACTCTCCTATAGCGTTGATTTTCTTCACGAAGTTTGTGATTCCAATTGAACTCCACAGCTGATGTGCTAGTTGCGAGGTAATTGTCAATAGTTGTCGTCCCTTAGAATTTGCTGGAACTTAAAGTTGATTATCGTGGGAGGTTTAATTGGGATGCTGTCTCGATTCTACAGCTTAGGACGTTGACGGTACAATACCCCGTTCAACTTGGATTTTATAGGAATTTTATGGCTTAGGAAGTTGACGGTGCAATCCTCCGGTCAACTTTTAGGAGTTGGGTTTAATACCCTTTAGATTTCTCAGGCTCAATTCTCCCGAGATGTTTGAAATCATTTAATTTGTGCAGGCTCAATTCTCCTGGCAAGATCAAATGATCCCTTTGATAGTTCAGGCTCAATACTCCTGATTGGGTGAAACCACTTAGTTTTTTCCCAGGCTCAATTCTCCTGGAAGGATAGAAGTGATCTGAGTTTTTCGGTCAAGTGCCGCGATATTTATTTCTCACTTCACAATGGAGCTGAGCAATTTTTAGTGGGGGCAATCAAAATTAGACTTTATTGTGAGTGGATCATTATTTGTGTATGTGTGCCCCTTCTTACTAGATGTCATATGTCTTGTTTTGACATTTGGTTATTTATCGGAGATAAAAGTAGGTAAGAATTATTTATTATTTTTGTGCTTCAATATAATTTTATTTTATGAATTTGGATGGCTGGAGCGAGGGACTGGTAGTTTGGTGTTGCAAGGTGGAAGTTTTGTTTTTTGGTTAGATTTTATTTTGTTTGTTTATAATTTTCTTTTTAGGTTAATTCAGAACATTCTCCCCGCCTTGAAGCCCTTGGGCTTCAATAGTTTGTCTATAGGGAGCACCCCTGGAAGGTGGATAGCGCTGGATTTACTTAAATGTGTTGTTCAAAATAAAGAAGTCGTTGTTAAATTTTTGTGTTTTTATTTCAAAATTTTGCCTTGTTAATTATGAGTTTTGTTTTCGTTTCTCAGCTATTTGTTCTTCTGGAGCTTGACCTTGATTCTCTTGTCCGGTGTTTTCTGGAACCGTAAGGTTCCTCCTTCCACCTTGGTCCGGAATGATTTTTTTGCCTTCCTGATACGGTCCCATGGCAGTGAGATTTTTTTTATTCGTTGCCATAATTCGGTGGTGATGATTAGATCTGCTGGAGGTTTTGACTTTCGGGCCCTATACTCATCTAAAGTGAATGATGATGAGGCTCTGGTTCCCGCGAGGGAGCGTAGCGTTTAGACGTCGGAATTCGTTGTGGCTGAGTCCTTTTTCTAATCTCTAGTTTAAGCACGCCTCGATTTGAGTTAGGACTGTGCTAAATTCTTCATAGGTGAGTGATGAGTTTCCTAATATTCTCTTCATGTGGTATTTGGTTGATCGGACGCCTGATTCCCATAAGCCTCCGAAATGGGGTGCTGAAGGGGGATTGAAATGGAACCTCACCCCTTCGCACTCCAGTAATGATGCTATTTCCGAATTGACTCCGTTGATCATTTGTGACGATTGCCTTGTGAGAATTCTGTTGGCTCCCACAAAATTCGACCCACAATCGCAGTAAATGTCGCTACACATGCCTCTCCTTGATACGAAGCGACGATAAGCTGCTATGAAGCCTTGTGCGCTGAGGTCTGTGACTACTTCAATATGTAACGCCTTGGTAGCCATACAAACAAATATTGCGACATAGCCCTTATATTTTTTCGAACCTCGCCATTTGTGATTTTTGAGTTCAAACGGTCCACAATAATCTACTCCAGTATGACTGAATGGTCTTGACGGCCTTACTCTTTGGTACGGCAAGTCGGCCATCAATTGTTGTTGTGCCTCAGCTTTTTGTCTGTAGCACGAGATGCATCTATGGATTTGATGGCGAATAGTATTTCTGGCATTTAGTATCCAACAATTTCTGAGGATTACACTCATCATTAGCTGGGGACCTCCATGTAAGGTTTCTCTGTGATACTTCTCTATTAAAACAGTGGTGAACTGGTCCCTGTCTGGTAATATGATAGGATGTTTCTTATTATACCTTAGCGTTGAGTGTCGTAGTCGGCCGCCTACTCTTAAACTTCCGTCATTATCGATGAATGGTGTTAACTTCAGTAGCGCACTCCCTTTGTTTAATGCTCGATTTTGTGACAGTGTTTTGAATTCTTCATGAAAATGTCTTCGCTGAACGATTCTTACTATGAGTAGTAAGGAATCCCTTATCTCATGATTGGTGAGGTAGCTCTTAGTTCTCTCCTGTGTCATCTTCTGACAATTATTGCTAAAACGCTTGCAATATGCTACTACCCTCAAAAGTTTGGTGAATGAGGAAAACCTTGCTATTATATCGTCTTCCCTTACAGCGGTTGAGCAACATGGGTGTTGTTTTCGGGCTTCTAATTCAGTTGTTAGTGTAGTTCTTCTGGTTGGCCAGTCGGTCTTTCGGTTCTGCAGCCAGTCAGGGCCCCTCCACCATAACCTGTGAGTCTTTAATTCTTCCGGTGATAAGCCTCGGGTGGCACAGTCTGCGGGATTTTGTGTTGAAGGTACATGTCCCCATCTCACTTCCTTTAGCAAGTCATGAATGAGTGACACACGATTTGCTATGAATGTCTTCCACTTAGATGGATGTCCGTTTAACCAGGACAGCACGATCTCCGAATCTGTCCAAGCGAAAGTAGGTGTGTTATTCGTGAGTTTTAGCGTCTTTCTTATACAGTGGATCAATCGGGCAAGTAATACTGCTCCACATAACTCCAACCGTGAAAGCGACACGACCTTTATTGGTGCTACTCGTGTTTTAGCTGTGAGAATGTTAATATTTCTAGTTCCCTTATGAATGGTACAGTAATAAATGACTGCTGCATAGGCCTGTGTGGATGCATCGCTGAATCCATGAATCTCCACATTGGTCTGTGCGTCTATCATATTTAGCCAACGTGGGATATGGATTTGATCAATCTTGTGGAGCGCTTGCTGATAATTGATCCACTCTGATTGAAGCTCTAATGGTGGAACGTCATCCCAATCTATTTTGGCTAACCATAATCGCTGGATCATTAGTTTGGCAGGTATGATAACTGGTGATACCCATCCTAGAGGATCAAATAATTTTGATATTCTCGATAATATTGACCGTTTGGTTATCGTTTCCACTTCTAGTTCTTCCTTTAATTTATAGGATAATGTGTCATCTCTCCCGGTCTCCCAATAAATACCAAGTGTTTTCACCTTGTCCTGCGTGTTGATGTTAAATTATAACTCTACTTCTCTCAACTCCTCTGGTATAGTTTTTATCAATTGGGGAGAGTTTGAGACCCATTTTCTTAGTTGAAATCCTCCTGAGGTCATGAGATTCCGTAGTTGCTCTTGCTTGGTGATGGCCTCCGCTAAAGTCTGGGCACCTGACATCAGGTCGTCTACGTAAAAGTCGGTTTTAGCGCTGGCTGATCCAATTGGATATTTGGATTCCTCATCGATGGCTAATTGCTTGATGATTCTTGTTGCGAGATACGGTGCGCTTTTTGTTCCAAAGGTGACAGTAAGCAGTCGGAAATCTTGAATTGACGCTTGTGGTGACTCACGCCATACAATTCTTTGGTAGTCACCATGCTGTTTTGCGATTCGTATTTGCCTGTACATTTTTGCAATGTCAGCTGTAAAGGCTATACGATTGATGCGCCATCTGAGGAGAATTGAAAATAGGTCGTCTTGTTGAGGGGGTCCGTTTAACAATATATCGTTAAGTGATGTCCCATTGCTTGATGGTGCTGAAGCATTAAAAACAACCCGTAATTTGGTTGTAGTGCTGTCTTCCTTTAGGACAGAGTGATGCGGTAAGTAGAAGTGTGGCTTCTGTGAGTAAGTGACGTCAACCTCCCTGGGTTCTACAGGCTCCATGTGTTCGAGAGTAATAACATAAACACTCATCATATTGTCTCTTTAAGTCAGGATTCTTGCTTAATTGATTTTCGAATCGGTATAAGCATGAAACGGCCCGAGTCCGCGATGTTCCTAAGGACGCTCCTCTTTCATTAAATGGAAGTTGAACTTCATATCGACCATCAGGGAGTCGCTTATGTGTTTTCTGAAAGATTTCTTCGCATTGTTGTTCCTCTATGGTCAATGGTTTTTCCGTGTTGACTTCCTCCAATTCCCAAAATTGCGTTAATTGTTGCTGTAAGTCAACTGTGACGTGGAAGCTGGTTAATTCGACTGTTGGTGTAACGTTATTGAATTTGCCGGACAAAATCCACCCCAAAGATGTTTCCTGGGCGATTGGTGATCCATTCTCACTAAGTATGAGCCCGCTCCTGATGATTTCGCCGTGAACGTCGGCACCAACAATATGTCTATCTTGGCCGGACGATAGTACCAGGGGTCTGCTAGATTGAGATGATTGATGTGATGCCATTTTTGAGTGTAAATTTCCCTTGTTGGTAGGAATTTAGTCAGCTTCCTTGATACCAGCGCATTCATTCTCACTGCGAAGTCGTTGTTGCATGTTGATTTTAGAGTGAGATTGACTTGAGCATCGAAGTTGCCGGCATTGATCTCCGCAACACCTGTTATAGACGCCTTGATTGGTTCCTTTCTCAGATGTAACCTTTGGACGACGGTTTCGGTTATTATGGAGACCTGGGATCCTTGGTCAATTAATGCTCTCGCTGTGATTTCCTGACCTGTGTCGGATTGGAGTTTTACTATCGCCGTCGCTAACAAAACTGGTTGCATTTGAGTGCTATAGTTTACCATGAGGGATTGTAGCTTGTCTGTCTGTGAGAGGCTCTGCCTGGTGGAGGATGGTAATGAGTCGGGCTGTCCATGGGATGTTATTGTTGAAGTATTTGATTGCAATTGGGCTCCATTGGGGCCTGGTGATGGTTGATTGGAGAAGTTGGTTGGTTTGTAATTCATGCTTTTGGCGGTTTGACGATGTAACAGCGAGTGATGATGTTGACTGCAAATTCTGCAGGTGTGTTTACTCGGACACTGTGCTACTGAATGACCATAGCCTAAGCAGTTTACACACAGCTTCTTGGATTTTACGAACTCCATTTTTTCTGTCTCTGTTAATTGGGAGAATTGGTGGCATTGCCGAACGCTATGATGGTTTCGACAATAACTGCAGGTTGGGTTGGCGGCTACATGAAATGCCTGCGAGGTCATCCTTGGTCTTGTTGAAACATTCTGATAAGTTTTACGTGTTGAAGTTCCCCCCTTTCCTACGGCCTCTAACGTTCGAAAGCGCCCGTCCATGAACTCGCGTAATGTTTCCCAGGAGGGTATATCAGTGGTCTTGCTGATGCTCTGCTCCCATAAATGATGTGTTTCGGTTGGGAACTTTTGCACCAGCATATAAACTATCACTGCATCCCAGTTCTCTACTGCCACTCCGAAATTGTATAGCGCTTGCAGGCATTCAGTGGTTACGTCCATGAGGCTCTTAATTCCTTGTGATGATTCAGAGGCTACGGTGGGTTGGCTAAATAAACGTTTCAATTGTGCGTTGACTAGCACTCTTTTGTTGTCGTATCGCTCCTTCAGAAGTTTCCAAGCTGGCTCGTAGTGGTCGTGAGTTACTAGTACTTGTCGCAAAAGACCTTCAGCTTCTCCACTGAGATGTAACTTTAAATACTGAAGTTTTTGTGCATTCGATAGGCTATGGTTATCATGTATTAAGCTCGTATAGAGATCATGGAAGGTGGTCCATTTTTGATAATCTCCGGAGAATTTTTCTAATGATATCCGTGGGAGCTTGATTAAATGTTCCTTGTTTAGCATGGTCATCACCTTTTTCCCTTTGGTTTGGGGAGATTGACTGCCCTCATCTTCTATCGGAAACTCGTTTTCATATCGAGATTCTATAGCTGCATGATGATTGTAAAAAAATTCTTCCATTTCTGAATAAATCTCCTTCTTAAAATAGTTGTGGGTTAATAGTGCGGAATCAGCAGGTTCGTCAATCTTGGCCACAAGGATGTCTGTATGTGTTTCTTGTATTTTATCGAATTGCTTCCGAAAATCTTGCAGTCGGTTCTTATAGTATTGGTTTGTTCGCCTATCGGCTCCATCCTTCCTGTAATTGATAATGAATTTTTCCAACAGTTCTTTGCGCGATAATTGTAGCTTGATTAATTCCTCCATCTTGAGTATGTTCTAGGTCACTGGTTGCTAAGATTCCTCTCTGAGGTGACGTGATCAGGCTAGGATTCCACTTTCCTTTCGGAATCCGGCTCGAAGGACCAAAAAATGTGCCGTGATCACCTGGGTTTTCACCTCTTTAAAACAATCCTTTCTAACTTAATTCGATTCTATTTTTGTACTTATAAGTCCATTTACACTTAAATTCACTATAATTCAAAAGTTTAATTCACTATACTATAGAGTTAATTCAAGTTTATTTTCTACAATTCAATTACTACGCAAATACGTTAATAAATTTTTGATTCAATTTAGTTATTCAATTTATTGCTTGATTTCAGTGTCTTTTACTATTTGTTTCTAAATTATGGATTTGAAATTATTTTAAATTTGGGCAATTTGCCTTCAATAGTGCTGACTTGACTAAAAACTGCCTTCTGGTATTTCCACCAATTATTCGGACCACGTTTGCTCGGTAGATTAGTGATTTTCTGTACGTTGAAGAAAGACTCTCCTATAGCGTTGATTTTCTTCACGAAGTTTGTGATTCCAATTGAACTCCACAGCTGATGTGCTAGTTGCGAGGTAATTGTCAATAGTTGTCGTCCCTTAGAATTTGCTGGAACTTAAAGTTGATTATCGTGGGAGGTTTAATTGGGATGCTGTCTCAATTCTACAGCTTAGGACGTTGACGGTACAATACCCCGTTCAACTTGGATTTTATAGGAATTTTATGGCTTAGGAAGTTGACGGTGCAATCCTCCGGTCAACTTTTAGGAGTTGGGTTTAATACCCTTTAGATTTCTCAGGCTCAATTCTCCCGAGATGTTTGAAATCATTTAATTTGTGCAGGCTCAATTCTCCTGGCAAGATCAAATGATCCCTTTGATAGTTCAGGCTCAATACACCTGATTGGGTGAAACCACTTAGTTTTTTCCCAGGTTCAATTCTCATGGAAGGATAGAAGTGATCTGAGTTTTTCGGTCAAGTGCCGCGGTATTTATTTCTCACTTCACAATGGAGCTGAGCAATTTTTAGGGGGGGCAATCAAAATTAGACTTTATTATGAGTGGATCATTATTTGTGTATGTGTGCCCCTTCTTACTAGATGTCATATGTCTTGTTTTGACATTTGGTTATTTATCGGAGATAAAGTAGGTAAGAATTATTTATTATTTTTGTGCTTCAATATAATTTTATTTTATGAAATTTTTAGATGGCTGGTGTCATGTTGCAGGTCTTTGGATGGCTGGAGCGAGGGACTGGTAGTTTGGTGTTGCAAGGTGGAAGTTTTGTTTTTTGGTTAGATTTTATTTTGTTTGTTTATAATTTTCTTTTTAGGTTAATCCAGAACAGCTCTATCCCTGGAAGCTCAGATAATGAAGAAGATTTAAGTGCTAATTTAAAAATTAGTGTTCCGAATTTAAATTTTGAAAGTGAAATTGAGTCTACTAGTGAAATGGCTACTAACAATAGTAATCCCGACAGACGTTTTTAACTCGTTGAGGATTCCTGATGTGATCAAGGATCTTCCAAGATTCGATGGAAATCCCAGACTACTTCAGGAATTCTTCAACAATGTGGAAGAAATTTTAAAATATTTAAAAGAAATTGACGGAACACCCTACTCTTTAATTCTTATGCGTGCCATACGGAACAAAATCGAAGGGCAGGCAAATGAAGTTTTGAATAACTTAACTTTACACTACTCTGACAAGAGAACGGAGACTTCACTAATTATCCAGTAGGAAATGGAGCGAGATCTCCTCGAGGGAGGTATGTGGGAGACAAGCAAATCTCTCTGGGTAGCTAAAAAAAATAAGTGCGTGTCAGCTCCGACTCGAGACTGGAGTTTACTCCTGAAAGACGATTGACTTAAAATATATATAACAGGCAAAGGAAGTAAATGAACCCATATATTTATTTATATTGATTTGATAAAATACATTACATCAATTTTATATTCTACTTTTTAGTCTATAATATGTCTTCCCCCATTTTGTGGTGACCGTCATACTAGATTTAAAATGACGTCACAGAGATTACTGTATTATAATCGTCATACCCATACTGAGGGGGTTGTCAAGAAAAAGGTAATACGCTATTTTGAATTTGGAATGACGCCACACAACTAATTGTATTCTACCTGTCATGCCCTTCCGTTTATACCCATGTCGGTAGGTCGGGGACTTAGAATAGAGAAGAGAAGGAAGCGCAATTAATTAAAATCGGGGAAGCATTTCGGCAACACATATGCACAGCACTCCCATATTATTTCTTCAGATCCCGGACAATGGCGGTACCATATTTAGTCAAAAACCGGGAGGGGATTGTGTTTCTTAGTAACCATCCAAATGAGAACACATCACTTGGCTGAAAATGTTTGGAGCAAACGCGAACGAATTTCGGTACACCTCTGTCCGGGATCTGCATGAAACCTATGAACATATGGTTGTTTCTTTTCTTTTAGAGCGAGAGGTTCTTGAATCCAAGTGCTTCCCTCGAATCCGTATACATGTACGCTATTTTCTGTTCCTTATCCTCTCTATTCTAAGGTCGGGGAACACAATTTCAAAAATTGGCCGCCATTTTGAAACCGGCATCTTAATTTTTTTACAAAATGGTCGGATCGCATTGTCAGGCGAACTATACGTAAGTAGGACCCAGCACTCGAAATTCGAGGGCCATTTTCTATGCCTTTTGTGAATTTAACTCTAGAAGTGTTCAATAACAAAATTTTTCGAGAACAATAAAACAAAATTGAAAAATGAAACAAAATTTTTATAGTTGGAAAAAGCAATGCCAAAAAACCAACTTTTATTATCTCTTAATGGCATATTACATTTCATTGTATTACATTTAAAAATAAACTCCAATAAACTCAAATAAACTCCAACAATAAAGTCCAATAAACCGCCGTTCCTTTACGCGGCTTGCGGGTAGAGTGACTTGGTAGAAATCGTCACGTAAGAAAATGCGATACGCTGTGTGTATGCGTGCGAGTATCGAGCAGCCCAGCAACCTACAAACGACCAGGCGAGTGCGATGTGTGTGTGGTGCGAGTATCGAGATTCGAGCAGCCTAACAAACGAGCAAGCGAGTGCACAGCACAGCCGGGTGGGCAACCCTCTCACTTTCTCACTCTCTCCCTCTGTCTCTGCCTCTTTTTAAACGCTTTATCTTAGTTTCACCTGTATCTTGTATCTCGTATGTAAACAAATCTTGCAACTTGATTTTGACCAACTTTCATATAACCGATCAACTTCAAATTTTGCACATATGTATAGTTCGCTTGACAAAGCAATCTGAACATTTTGTATAAAAATCAAGATGACGGCCGATTTTTGTAATTTGTTCCCCGGCCGCCCACATGGGGATCAAATGAAACGGTATGACAGGTAGAATACAATTAGCTGTGTAGCGTCATTCCAAATTCAAAATGGCGGCCAACACAAAATGGCGGAAGACATCTGCTTCTTTAACGGCTCTACAACCGGGATCCGGTCCTGGCCTCTCGCAACTGTTCTATCCACCGGTCCCGATTCTGAGCCGATGTCATCCAGTTTGGCATCCCTATGCTCTGAGCGTCCTGGTCTACGCCATCCTTCCGTCGCGATAGCGCTCGTAGATCTCGTCATTGTAGAGTCTCCGGAATCGTCCTTCCTCACATACGGGGCCAACAATCCTCCGAAGTATTTTCCTCTCGAACACCGCCAAGAGGTTAGAGTGCTTTTTGCTAAGCACCCACGTTTCGGATGCATATGTGAGGACCGGCAAGACCATCGTCTTATATAGTAAAAGTTTAGACGTTATGGTTAGATGCTTGGATTTGAAGAGCCTTGACAGGCTATAGTAGGCTTTGTTGGCTTTTAGCAGTCGTGCGCGTATTTCAGGTTCCATGCTATTGTCCGCTGCTACTATTGACCCAAGGTAGGTAAATGATTTTACCACATCAAACTCGTGTTCCTCTACCTTGATTGTGGGACCAATATTAGGTGTTCTTGCAGACGAGGCCACCATGTACTTTGTTTTGCTTTCGCTGATGTGCAGTCCTAGACTTCCTGCCGCCCGCTTAATCTGGATGATGTCGATGTCGTCTGCGTAAGCCAGTAATTGGGTGGACTTGTGGAGGATTGTGCCCCTTGATGTCATGCCCGAATCTCGGATCACTTTCTCCAACGCCAGGTTGAAAAGGAGGCAGGCCAGACCGTCCCCTTGTCGGAGTCCATTATAGATGTTGATTGGTCTGGACAGTATTCCGGATACCTTTACTTGGCTTGTAACATTGGTCATGGTCAACCTACATAGTCTTGTCTGCTTATTGGGAATGCCGAATTCTCTCATGGCTTTGTAGAGTTCTACTCTGGCTATGCTATCATAGGCGGCTTTAAAGTCTATGAAGAGGTGTTGGATTGAGTTTTGAAACTCTAGACATTTTTCCATAGCCTGCCTCAAAGTGAAAATCTGATCGGTTGTTGATTTGCCTGGGCTGAAGCCACACTGGTATTGGCCTATGATGTTTCTAGCGTATGGGGCCATCCTGTTTTGTAGGATGGCGGAGAATATCTTATACGCGGTACTCAACAACGTTATACCACGATAATTGCTGCACGTTGTGATATCTCCTTTTTTATGTACCGGGCAGAGGATGCCTTTTCTCCAGTCTTCTGGCATCGCTTCCTGCTCCCATACTTGCACAATTAATTCATGAATCGCTTGGTGTAATGTAGGCCCTCCATATTTAACCAGCTCCGCAGGGATGCCGTCTGCACCCGAGGCTTTGTTGTTTTTGAGCTGGGTGATGGCACTGCTAACTTCTGCTAAGCTTGGTGGTGACAGCATAGCATTATCGTCAGATATTGGTGGAGCCTCCAAATCCTCCGTTAGCTCGCCATTTAGCAATTCATGAAAGTGCTCTTCCCATCGCTCCAAGATGCCTTGAGGATCGGTGATCAGATTCCCTTCTTTGTCCTTGCAGTATGTGCAACGAGGTGTAAATTGCGTCATACCGCGTACTCTTCGGTAGAACTCCCGCGCCTGGTGCGGCCGTCGCTCTCTGTAGCGTTCTAGTTCACAAACGAGATTTTTCTCCCAGGCTTCCTTTTTTCTTTTGTGAATTCTCTTTTCTTCTTTTCTGAGCTCCTTATATTTCTCTTCGCGTGCTCGTGTTCTCTGAGACTGCTGCATTGCTCGATACGCAGCATTCTTACGTTCAGTTGCCAGCTTGCATTCATTATCGAACCAGTCGTTCCGATCTCTACGACTTCTGCCTAAGATGGAATCAGCAGTACTAATGACAGTATTTTTAAGGCGGGTCCAGCTCTCGTCGACGCCCGGCATATCATCCCCAGGACTTGCTCTTCTGAGCGCGAGTTCTAACGCCTGACCGTAGCTGTTTCTGGCCATTTCGTTGCGGAGTGCAGCTGTGTTGATTCGAGCCTGATCAGCGGATACAAAGCTTTTCACCGTTGTAATGCGCTCTCGGAGCACCATACCAACAAGATAGTGATCTGAGTCGAAGTTGGCACCTCGGTACGTTCGTACCGTCATCAGACCCGAAAGGTGGCGGCGGTCTATCAACACATGGTCTATTTGATTGCGAGTTGCCCCATCAGGAGATATCCAGGTGGCTTTATGGATATCTTCACGCGCAAATCTGGTACTTGCAACGACCAAGTTCTTACTTGCTGCCATCTCTATAACTCGCTGCCCATTGTCATTAGTGTTCTCATGCAAGCTGTGGATGCCGACATATTGCCTGTATACGGGCTCCCGGCCTACTTTGGCGTTCAGGTCTCCCAATATGATTTTTACATCATATCTGGGGCAGGCATTAAGTTCCCGTTCAACTACTTCGAAGAATTCTTCTTTTTCATCGTCCGGGGACTCTTCTGTAGGTGCGTGAACGTTTATGAGGCTGATGTTCTTAAATTTGCCTCGCACACGAAGGGTACATAGCCTTTCGTTTATTGCTTTAAAGCCGATAATGGTAGGCTTCATCCTTTTGCTGACCATAAAACCTACCCCGAGCACATGGTGTTTCGTATGACAGCTGTAATATACGTCATAATCAGGTTTTTGCAAAACACCATTCCCTGTTCATCGCATCTCCTGAATGGCGGTAATGTCAGCTTTATATGTTGACAGGGTATCGGCCAGGTGTTGTGTAGCTCGAGTTTTGTACAGAGTTCGTACGTTCCATGAGAAAATTCTTAAATCATTTTGCCTTTTTCGTTGCCGTGGTCGTCGTCGTTTTTTCCAGTATCCGAGGCATGTTGCTCGTTCCGTAATGTTTGTTTTTTACGGGTGAGGTTATTAGCCCCACGCCAACCTTACTTGGAAGGGACTAGCCCGATCATGTTAGCCTATCCTCTCTCATAGGACAGTTACCAGTGGCCACCGCTAGGAGGTTATGATCGCACTTCCACCAGTCCGGAATAGTTACGGCACGTGCATGTTATGCTACATGTTATTCCCCCTATTCCGCTGATGACTGACCACCGGAAGACAGCGGAAGACATAATAGACTAAAAAGTAGATAATATACCCGATCAACTTAAAATTTTGCGCATATGCATAGTTCGCGTGAAAATGGAATCTGACCATTTTGTAAAAAAAATCAAGATGGCGGTTTTGCTATTGTGTTCTCCGACTCACCGACATGGGTATCAATTGGAAGGGCATCACAGGTGGAATACAATAAGTTGTGTGGCGTCATTCCACGCAATTGGAGACACAATTGCAAAAATCGGCCGCCATTTTGGAGCCGCCATGCTGATTTTTTTTACAAAATGGTCGGATTGCATTGTAACGCGAACTATGCGTATGTGCAAAATTTGAAATTGATCGGTTATGTTTTCTACTTTTTGGTCTATTATAGGTACATATTCTGCCATTTTGTCGTTGCTAATTGTATTCTACCTGTCATGCCCTTTCATTTGATACCCATGTCGCAGGTCGGGGAACACAAAAGCAAAAATCGGCAGCCATCTTGGAACCGCAATCTTGATTTTTTTACAACATGGTCAAGCAAACTACGCATATGTGAAAAATTTGCAGTTTATCGGTTATATTTTCTACCTTTTAGTCTATTACATGTCTTCCGCCATTTTTTTGTAGCCGTCATTTTAAATTTAAATTGACGTCACACAAATTACTGTATTATAATCGTCATACCCTTTCATTTGATACCCATATTGAGGGGGTTGTGAAGAAAAAGGTAATCCGCCATTTTGAATTTGGAATCACGCCACACAACTAATTGTATTCTACCTGTCATGCCCTGCCTTTTGATACCCATGCCGGTGGCTCGGGGAACACAATTGCAAAAATCGGCCGCCATTTTGGAACCGCCATCTTGATTTTTTTACAAAATGGTCAGATTGAATTGTCAGGCGAACTATGCGTATGTGCAAAATTTGAAGTTGATCGGTTATATTCTCTGCTTTTTAGTCTATTATATGTAGATATTCTTCCGCCATTTTGTCTTGGCCGCCATAAAAAATTTAATTGTTAATGCTAATTGTATTCTACCTGTCATACCCTTTCATTTGCTACCCATGTCGGGGGTCGGCGAACACAAATGCAAAAATCGGGCGCCATCTTGGAACCGCTATCTTTATTTTTTTACGAAATGGTCACGTTGCATTGTGAAGCAAACTACACATATGTGCAAAATTTTAACTTGATCGGTTATATATTTTCTAATTTTTAGTCTATTATAATATGTCTTCGGCCATTTTGTGTTGGCCGCCATTTTGAATTTGGAATGACGCTACACCGCTAATTGTATTCTACCTGTCATGTCCTTTCATTTGATTCCCATGTCGGGGTCGGGGAACATAAATGCAAAAATCGGCCGCCATTTTTAGACCGCCATCTTGATTTTTGTACAAAATGGTCAGGTTGTTAAGCAAACTACGCATATGTGCAAAATTTGAACTTAATCGGTTAAATTTTCTACTTTTTAGTCTATTATATGTCTTCCGCCATTTTGTGTTGGCGCCATTTTGAATGACGCTACACTACTAATTGTATTCTACCTGTCATGCCCTTTCATTTGATAGCCATGTCGGGGGTCGGGGAACACAAATGCAAAAATCGGCCGCCATTTTGGAACCGCCATCTAGATTCTTTTACAAAATGGTCAGACTGTTGTTACACGCGAGCTACACATATGTGCAAAATTTTGTTGATCGGTTATATGGAAGTGGGTCAAAATCAAGTAGAAGGTTTTTTTGTTAACGGGGTTTTCTTTTGTTAACGCTTTGATTTTACTCCCCATCTATTTTTCATACCGGGCTCTATATATGAAACGTTTCTTAAGGAGTAAACTCCAAAAAGATATTTTAGGGAGTTCTCACCCAGTAGGAAAAAGGAGCATCCCAAATGTATAAAGGAGGCCCCCTTGGGAGTTAGGGAGACCTCCCTCTACGTTCCTTTTATTGCTCCTTTTCCCATAAGCATGTCCGGAAAAGGGAGTACTCCATTTGTACTCTCCTGGAGAGTTAAAGGGGAGTTTATCTACATACTATTGGATTATTACTCTTCGTTTGGGTTTTCAAAAGAGGCAGATAATTTTTACTCATGCGATATCTCCTTAAGGGAGATATATTGGAGATTAGAATTTTATAAGGATAACAAATAAAAGAAATAAATAGTAATTCAACATAAATTATATTCATGAAAACAAAATAAAAAATTTCTTTAAAAATAAACTAAAAAACAATCATTATTTTCTTATATTTTATTAATTTGAGATTTTAATATATATTAAGGAGATTAGAATTTTATAAAGAAACTAGCTGGGACCCGGTGCGCCTATGCTGCACCCATAAACCAATAGTAGTAATCAGGTGATATGAATTTTAATATACAGTAGGAGAGTTTGAAAAATGCAATTTTTTGGTATTTTTGATTTCAAATAACAAAATGTGAAACTATTAGGGATCTGACATTTTGATCAAGACAATAAAAACCATCCATTGACATGGCATTTTTCGAGATATGAAGTGTCTCCATGAACCACTTATTTTCTGTATTTTGGATAGCTGGGACCCGGTGCGCCTTGCTGCACCTAACGTTTAAACATTTAAAATCAATCCAAACCTTCAAAATTCAACTCTTCTTAACCAGTAACGAAAAACCAACTATTCCTATAAAAGTTCGAGACATTGGATTCAAAATGCATTTATTTGCAGTGTGACCAAAATTACCTATTATTGTAAAGCTCTGGGGCAGACAATATTTTTTGTCGGCGTGGCCCGTAATAAAGTTATGGTTCTTTCTGGTAAAATAAACACACACGAATATCCTTAAAAATATAACTACCCACCAAAAATAAATATTAGTGAAAGACTATTTTAAAATAAGGCTTTTTCCAGCAACTATTAGACACATAGTATAATTTCAAGAAAATATGTCATATCCACAGTGTTATCCATGCTATAATCTTTTTTCGTATGGACTTTTAGTTAAATTAAACACTCAATAATCGACAAATATTATTACATCCTGAAAGAAAAAAAAATTAAAGGATTATATCTACTAATTTCATATTTAGAAATGGACTTTTGACGGTGATGGACATTATACGCTACAAATTACATGACTTGCAATTGCTTGGCCCCTGGGTTCTCATCTGCAATGTCACTGACTCAGGTTTTATTTGTTTACCCAGATGCCAGCCTCTTCCCGTATTGCAGAATCCTAGACTTATACCTAAAAATTCAGAGGTGATGGGTTTCTTTCCTTCTTATCCATTATACATAAATCATCCCATATTTCCGTTTCTCCTTACCACCTTTCCAAAAAAACCTTGTTGATCAATTCTGAACCTATTGCTTAGAGAGCTTCAGGATACACTACATTCAATGTTTTTCCATTTGTAGCTAGAATGTCAAAATTTTCCGATTTTCCAACTCTTGAACAACCTACATACAGCTAACCGGGAAATGACACTTATTTGGCAAAATTCTTCCGCCATATTGGCCCCACAATTTTGAATAAGTTTTGATCATAAATTCGTTATTTACTACCTTAAAAATTCCCATATACCGATTTTAATTGGAATCGGAATACAATTCGCAAACTCGCCGGCCATATTGGTGCGGCCATTTTGAATTTAAATTTTGATCATAAAGTCGTTATTTGCTACCTTAAAAAACCTCAGATACAGATTTTCATTGGAATCGGAACACAATTTGCAAATTCGTCGGCCATTTTGAATTTATAAGTTTTGACCACAAATTTGTTATTTGCGACCTTAAAAACCCCTAGATACCCACTTTCATTGGAATCGGAATAAAATTGGCAAATTCAACCATATTTCTGCGGCAATTTTGAATTTCGGTCATATTTCGGCGGCCATTTTGAATCTCGAAAATCGGGCTTCGAGGTGCATTATGGGAGACCTCCACGGACCTTCATGCAAAAATTCAAAGCTCTGCGATGATTTTCAACGAACAGCGCCATCTAGGAGTGGCTTTAGAAAGTAATAAAATAGCCTATGTTCTTCCCTTTAATGTAAATAGCATATGGTTAAAATTTCATTAAGATCGGTTACACGGTGTAGGAGCCTATTGCGTACAGACAGACAGACATACAGACAAACATTCAGTTTTATATAGTAGATAACGAATAAAAAAAATAGCGCGTGTACCCAGTGCACGTGGAAGATGTGAAACATATTTGGCGATCTTATTCTTTCTTTAAATTGAATAATTAGTAAGAATAAAGGCCATTTTACATCCCAAACGCAAAGTGGAAACGCAGCTCTTGAGCTCTTTTATCGCACAGAAATTTTGCCTTTGGGATGTAAAATAGCCGTAAGTTTTATACTCACGATTTACTACTTGCAATAGGCAATAGTCCTTGGGCACAACCTGCACGTGACAAAGTGTCATGTAATGATGATTTCGAAAGCTTCTTATCGTATTTGTAGATGATTTTGGAATACGTGAGACTTGTGTACTGTGGTCGTACAAGCAAACTAACTAATGGCAAATGGTTCCAATGTACATTGTGGGAATTTTTCGGTACCACTCATCTTGTGACCTCCATATTTTGTTATGTTCTGTGTCGTCCTAAAAGAAAAGAAAGTAAATTAAATGATTTAATGAATGTTATATGTGTCTCACCTTGTTTGTGTCATCTACCTGTTTTCGGACAACGATGCTGCTGATCCATTCTTCTTTCAGGTCCTACCCAATTAGATGACGCCAGAGGTATCCGGGAGAAAATGGATCCTTTGTAAGGACCGTTGGTGATGACCGGTGTCCCCAGTCAGAGGAGAATGTCGGAGTCCATGGAAGAATAGATAAAATATGAGGAATCGTCAACTAAGTTAGATTAAGCCAAAACTTACTTGTTTGCACCCGTTTTTAAATTCGCAGATCAATTGTGAACGCGGTGCAAGGCTTCCCAACGATCCTAACCTCCGGAAATTTCAAACACGAATTTTTCCCGGTACTCCAAATTCTGCCTGCAATTCCCACATCTAAAGGACAGACCAGCGGCCAGGGAGGGCTCCAACGAATTTTAAGTTAAATATAATTGTCCACCCCGGGATTTCTACAAATGTGGCCGGGGGCTGTCAAGCCCAACTTTTAAACCCAAAATTAAGGCAAGCCCGGCCTCGAGAATTTTCCCGGGGGTGGAAAAAGGGATGCCCGGGATCCAGTGCGCATTTGGAAACAAAAATATTAATTTTGTAAATAATATTATTTTCCATTTCCAAGCGGGCCAAACCGATTTGGAAAGCGCACTGGAAGTCCCTAAAATAGTGGGCAATTCCCGATATAATCCGGGCCCCTGGAGCGATCGTCCTCTCAGTTTTTTTCGAAAGTGGAAGAGTGAAAGTGCAGAGTGAAAGTATTTACGACAAGGAAGGAGGACAGGAGAAGCGTTGCACCGCGGATTTTTTTTTACAAGATAAGTAAGAAAGTTGGTAATTTTAATTTTTCTTTATTTGCGTATACATATATTTGAATTTTTGAGTTATTCGTTTTTTTTGGTTATTCTGAATAAACATAAAATTGTGTAAATAAAAGTGAAGGAATCGGAATTATAATTAGTTTTTTTATCTGCATATTATTTTTTTTTCCTTTTGTGTATTGGTTCGTGGACCTGAATAACTACGTGGCGCCCTTAAAGTCGGACGTGCGCCCACGGCCCCTTCACTGAGCTACCGGCCTAAATTGGAACGTAACAATTTGTCGAGGGTTTTGGATGAAATAGATCTGTAGCTATTGCTAGATATGCGCCCGCTTCTACATGGGATCTCTATATTATCGGAGTCACAGTACTGCGTCTTGCCTGTTAGGAAATCTATCATTATGTTCACGAGGTATTTGGAGATACCCAGTCTGATCAACGCCGCGATCATAATTGCTCTAATGACACGATAATATAAATAAATTCATTCAAACGAACAAAAACTAATTAGCATTATTGTGCTACAAAAAAAAGATATATTTGAGTTTCAAATTTTTAATTTATTCATACAAATATAATTAGTCCATCGCATACAAAGGCCTATAAATCAAAGCAGAAGACTATAATTACCGATTTCAACCACTGGAATCTATAGGCATTGTTAGCTTAACGGTAAGACGCAGGGTTTTCACCCGGGGGTCGTGGGTTGGATTCCTGACACGGGCGCTTTTTTTAATTATTTGAAGATTACATCACAAGAGGTAAATGGGAAAAGCATTTCACTAACAATTTTGGGTTTGTACTTTTTTGGTATCATTGGAATTGTTTTCGTAATATTTACATTTTACCATTGTTCAAAGGTTAAAAATTTTGAATTTAAGAAAGACTTAAGTACATTGCATACAAATTTCATAGGATTTAAGAATATATTTTCAATTATTTAAGAAAACACTGTTGCTTCATCAATATAGTTAATAGAATCGTTATTGTTGATGCCCTATTTTACTAAACAAATTTGTAATTTTTCTATTTTGACAAGTTTTTTTCTGCGTTCTTTACCTATAATCTTATTTTATTAATACTGGAACCATTCGTTAAAACCCCACGCTTTTTTACATTTAAGTATAAGTTATATTTCTAAATTTTACCAATAACTTCATTCTGAGTGTGATTTCGAAAGGTAGGTTGTTCCCATATACTGGCTAGAGCAATAAGTCAGATTGAATTATCACGCGAACTATGCATATGTGGTCCAAAATCAAGTTGCAAGATTTGTTTACATACAAGATACAACATAAACCTTATAAAGAGTAATTTAAGTCCATTAACCATTTTTATAGAAAATCAAGTAAATTTAGCTAAATAATCATTTTCATTAATCGATTGCAACTTCCTGCCATTCTGCCCTTCTACAGACAGAATTCTCAGAAATCCGAATGCTCCATCTAAATTTTTGTAAATTCTAGTCTCAGTAATATTTTACGCAATTAGAATAAAAAAAGTCATTTTACGTCCTCTTAAACTCTTATGCAAAAATAGCGCACTTCTTGTTTTATAATACCTTTTTGAAATAATTTGAAATAAAAGCTTTGAAATATAAATAATAAAATTCAAATGCCGAGATCAAGACTAAAACCCGCGACTTTTTGGAATATCAACGTCGTAAGGCAACCACTCAACCATTTGTTCCATTCTGCCTATGTCTGGGTCGTGGCATATAAAGACTTTTCTTTGGTGCTACTATTTTTTTTTAATATCTCCATCTTATTCTGTCTTCCTCAATACAGATCTTCCGTTTCCCGGAATAAAATTAGATTGGAGGATGCGTTCCCATAAAGCGTTCCCACAAAACGTTCCCGACCTTGAAGAATTACTCTCAACGCACGCAAAGATGTTTCACATCAAAAATAAATAGTAATTGAACATAACTTATATTCACGCACACAAATTAAAAAATTCTTTAAAAATAAACTAAAAACAATATCATTAATTTAACTTTATTAATTTGACGA
This sequence comes from Thereva nobilitata, assembly GCA_963855945.1. Lineage (NCBI taxonomy): Eukaryota > Metazoa > Arthropoda > Insecta > Diptera > Therevidae > Thereva > Thereva nobilitata. Next base: position 143,920,053 of record OY979696.1, read on the forward strand.
TTTTAATTTATAAGTGTTCCGATAAAATCGGCTTTTGAATATGTTTAACCCCTTTTTCATTTCTTCCTCGTATTCTACATATCCAAAAGTGGCATCTTTTACGGCTTCTACAATAAAAACACTTAAATTATTAGATATTATTAGGTAAAAAGATAAAATAATTACCAAAAACCATAGTGTTAAAAAGCTTATAGTTTAGTTGGCAATTTTATTTTTCCTCCCATCCCAATTTACCATCAATATAATATTTTCCGAAATTAGTTTTGGAAACGCGATTGATAAAGGCCTTTTACCAAAAAACTCTTTAATGTAAAGTACCTGTAAAACCACCAGATAGAAAAATTAAAACAAAAGTTAAAAATACGTACTATTTCCTCATGAGGCTCATTCTTTAGCAGCTCCTCACTGTCTTCAAGTTCCTTTACTGTTGTTATTGGGAAAATACTGCAAATACTGGAGCCGTGCAGAAATCTTTTCTAATAGTACAGTGTGCATGCATTAAATTTTTTTTAAATCGTCATAGGGCTCTGAAATTTTTGACAGTTTTTCCGAAATTTCATTTAGCTTTTCTAGTATTTGTTTAGTATTAGTATTTGTTGTTTCTTCTTTTCTATAAACTAAAAATTGAAAAATAAATCTTATGAAATATGTAATTTAAAATAATTAGTTTTACGTACTTCTATTTTCTTTGTTCGATGACGGCGCAAGTTGACCCAAGGTCGCATTGCTTCTATGGACTAGAGTGGGTTTGTGTGTTCGATCCTTTTTCTTCATGCTCCATTGTTAGCATATAAAATTGTGAAAATTATATGTATGTATCCAAATTCATCAATTTTTTACTGTTTCCAAGGATTCATTCATATAATGCAAACAATGGAGCATGAAGAAAAAGGATTTTCAGTAAATCGAACACACAAACCCAATCCAGTCCATAGAAGCAATGCGACCTTGGGTCAAATTGCGCCGTCATCGAACAAAGAAAATAGAAGTACGTAAAACTAATTATTTTAAGTTACATATTTCATAAGATTTATTTTTCAATTTTTAGTTTATAGAAAAGAAGAAACAACATATACTAATACTAAACAAATACTAGAAAAGCTAAATGAAATTTCGGAAAAACTGTCAAAAATTTCAGAGCCCTATGACGATTTAAAAAAAATATTATGCATGCACACTGTACTATTAGAAAAGATTTCTGTACGGCTCTTCCCTGCAACCAACAAATATAATATTTTCCCAATAACAACAGTAAAGGAACTTGAAGACAGTGAGGAGCTGCTAAAGAATGAGCCTCATGAGGAAATAGTATGTATTTTTAATTTTTGTTTTAATTTTTTTATCTGGTGGTTTTACAGGTACTTTACATTAAAGAGTTTTTGGGTAAAAGGGTTTTATCAATCGCGTTTCCAAAACTAATTTCGGAAAATATTATATTGATGGTAAATTGCGATGGGAGGAAAAATAAAATTGCCATTAAAAACTATAAGCTTTTTAACACTTATTTTATCTTTTTACGTAATAATATCTAATAATTTAAGTGTTTTTATTGTAGAAGCCGTAAAAGATGCCACTTTTGGATATGTAGAGTACGAGGAAGAAATGAAAAAGGGGTTAAAAATATTCAAAAGCCGATTTTATAGGAAAACTTATAAATTAAAATCGTCAAATTAATAAAGTTAAATTAATGATATTGTTTTTAGTTTATTTTTAAAGAATTTTTTAATTTGTGTGCGTGAATATAATTTATGTTCAATTACTATTTATTTTTTTATTCGTTATTTCTTTATAAAATTCTAATCTCCTTAATATATATTAAAATCTCAAATTAATAAAGTAGAAGAAAATAATGATTGTTTTTTAGTTTATTTTTAAAGAAATTTTTTATTTTGTTTTCATGAATGTAATTTATGTTGAATTACTATTTATTTCTTTTATTTGTTATCTTTATAAAATTCTAATCTCCAATATATCTCCCTTAAGGAGATATCGCATGAGAAAAAATTATCTGCCTCTTTTGAAAACCCAAACGAAGAGTAATAATCCAAGAGTATGTAGATAAAATCCCCTTTAACTCTCCAGGAGAGTACAAATAGAGTACTCCCTTTTCCGGACATGCTTATGGGAAAAGGAGCAATAAAAGGAACGAAGGGGGAGGTCTCCCTAACTCCGAAGGGAGGCCTCCTTTATTCATTTGGGATGCTCCCTTTTTCTACTGTGTAGAGACCTTCATTCGATCAGACAGAACAACAAAAGTATAGAAACATTCTACAGCGAGATAGTTGAAATACAGGCCACCCTTAATAATAATATATTGATTCACGAAAGGGAAAATTCCGTAATTAAAGCAAAAAAGGAATTATCTGCGGAGATGTGCTTAAACGCTTTTCTAACAGTGATGAGACCGGATTCTCTACCCATAGCTCTATCCTATTGTATTAAAGAGGAAAATATCTCCTACATGAGATCAAACCCACTTTCAAATCATCATAAATTTAACAAGAATCAAAGGCATAACAATTCTTCAAACTTACAATTAAATAACTTTAAATTTTCACCTCCTCTTCCTCATAAGCAATTTAATATCCCACAAGGATTTAACAATCAAATCTCGAGGCCTTTTTTCAGAAATCCGAATCAAAATGTTAATAACTCTTGAAACACCAATCAGAATTACAACAATTTCAGAAACCCTAATTTTAACCAGAACGCGTTTGATCGTAGAACAAACCCACCTAGGTTAGCTCCACCAGAACCTATGAATACTAGTTCTGCGACCTCTCACTTAAGACAACGGACTGCTTTCAACCAACCCAGAAACCCACAGAATAATTCCTGTATGTATAAACCATTTCGTCCTAGTGGATTCCCTGAATATATAGCGGGAGAAATTCATAACATAGACGAAAGCGAGGAAAACAGTAATAATATCCCAATCGGAAGTAGTTCCTACCAACAACAGTTGGATCATTTTTACGAAGGAAGTTCGTTTAACCCAGATACCGAAATTAATAACACACAAAATTTTTGTACAGATGCCTTGGACAACCAACAGGATACCTAGGCGTCAATAGGCATGGCACCACACTCGCTTACATTAACATATCTAGTCCATTCGGGCGCCCACTTAAATTCCTAATAGACACAGGAGCATCCTCCTCTTTTATCAACCCCGAATTTATTCACCCAGCAGATCACATTGAATGTGAACCTATAACAATAACCACCATACTAAATAAATATCTAATCAATAGACTAGTAAAACTCCCAACCTTTCTCGAATTTAACGAACCTGGTGAATTACAATTTTTTATTTTTAAGTTTCACGGGTCCTTTGACGGGCTGTTTGGCCTTGACGTCCTCACACAATTAGGTGGAAGGATCGATTTGGTGGAAAAAGCACTTATAACTTGGAATTCAAAAATTCCCCTCAAATTCAAACCGAACTTCAGTTCGGGAAAACATATCATTCAACCCCATACGAAAGCAATAATAAGGTTACCCGTTGTTGTTAAGAACGGAGAAATATTCCTTAGAGGAATGGAATTAGGCCCACAACTATTTATCTCTGAGGGTTTATACACAGCCACAGATTGGCATAGCATCGTGGAAGTGTACAACGAATCTAGTCTAGAACAAACCTTATATTTAGAACACCCGCTAAAAGCAGAGAAATATCTTTCCTGTGAACATTTGGAAGTAAACAATGTTAGTTTCGGTTACAATAAACCAACCGAGCCTAAGGATGTGATACAATTAATTCGCACCCTACACCTAAACTCGGAAGAGAAAAAGGCACTTTTAAAAATCTGCAAGGAATATACAGACATATTCTACAATGAAGACGAACCTTTTGTTGAGACGTGACAAGTCCAAAGGAAATAAGACTTATAAATTAATTAATTTAAAATGACAGGAAGGCAAAGCAACCTACATATGGCAGTTCCAGTACTATAAAAATTATAATGAAAGTTTATCCAAAGCTCGCCTACTAGTACATTAGAGCGAGCTTGTGCAAAGTAAACAGTATAAAAGGCGAATTTCGACATAGAAAAATCATTCTTTACCTGAACGTGTGCATAACCATAGAGGTAAGGAATCGCACACCATAGGGCTTAGATACAGGTTGGGATCCACCAAACTGTCCGTACAGATTAATTATACAATCATCAAGAAAACGCGTTCATATTATTCACTCGAATAATTCTTATCATTGTTTAGGGTTTTACTTCCTTGTGTTTTAATAATAAATAATAATCTTTAGGCCGATGTTACAATTTGGGCTTTGACTTTACTTTGACTTAGCTTCGGGCTTTGTTTACATGTAATGTCATTAAAGTTGATTAAATAAAAGCTTCGACTGAACTTTGTCTGCGACTGTATTTCGACTGCAGTCCGGCTTTAAGAAAATTCAATGTTTCGTCCGCCTGCAACCAACTTCACTTCATGTGAAAGAACTGAAAACCACTTTTTTAAAGCAAAATGGACGGTTTTGAATTTTGTGTATTTTTTATAGACTGCGAACATCATTAAAAATTATTCCAAAGCATTTTGTTATATTAATTTTCTTCTTTGCTTCTGCTTTGAAAGGAAACAGCTGATTGCAGTCAAAGCTACAATTTAATTTTGAAGTCGAAGTCTCCGGGGACTTTCTTTGCAGTCGGAGTTGAAGTCGAAGCCAAAGCCTCAATTGTAACACGGCCCTAATGTTAAATAGTGTCTTTATTTCTTTACAATTCATCAACTGAAATATCATTAATATTCATACCAATTCTACCCTATAAACACAAATAGTGATTATCTGTAAAAAAGGAAGTCACACGCAAAAACACCTTTAAGTTTCACTAATCAGGTTAAACATGCTATCCCCACTACTGATGATAGCCCCATCTATACCAAATCTTACAGATACCCATATATACACAAGGAAGAAGTAAAAAAACAAATAGAGAATATGCTAGAGCAGGGGATTATACTTCCCAGCTACTCTCCTTGGAGTTCACCTATCTGGGAAGTGCCCAAAAGGCAAGACGCCAGCGGGAGGCAGAAATGGCGCCTAGTAGTTGACTACAGAAAGTTAAACGAAAAAACGATTACAGATCGTTATCCAATCCCCAATATAAACGAGATTCTTGATAAACTCGGTAAGTGCATGTATTTCTTCACGCTGGATCTGGCCAGCGGATTTCACCAAATAGAGATGAATCCGAGAGATATCCCCAAAAGAGCCTTCACGGTAGAAGGGGGCACTATGAATATGTTCGTATGCCGTTCGGGCTTAAGAATGCACCGTCCACCTTTCAAAGGGTTATGAACAACGTGCTCAAAGATCTTCAAGGCAAGATTTGCCAAGTGTACTTGGACGATATAATTATATTCTCCACCTCATTACAGGAACATATACAAAATCTAAGGAGAGTATTTGAGAAGATTCACGAAGCTAACCTCAAAATACAACCCGATAAATGCGAATTCCTTCATAAGGAAATCTATTAGACCTAACCCGGATAAAATACGAGCCATTAAACAATTTCCGATCCCCGCACTCAAAACAAAGAAAATCGTTCCTCGGACTTCTAGGGTATTACAGGAAGTTTGTAAGAGACTTCGCTAAATTAGTAAAACCCCTAACGGAGTGTCTTAAAAAGGGCAGAACTGTTCAACTGAACGAAAAATACATCCAAAGCTTCAATATGTGTAAGGAAATTCTAATGAATGACCCATTACTCCAATACCCGGATTTCGCCAAACCATTTAATCTCACCACAGATGCCAGCAACTTCGCAATAGGTGCCGTTCTTTCGCAAGGTCCTATTGGTAGCGACAAACCTGTGTGCTACGCCAGCAGAACCCTCACCGATTCGGAGATAAATTACTCCACAATAGAGAAGGAGCTGCTAGCCGTAGTTTGGGCCACAAAATATTTCCGCCCTTACCTGTTTGGCCGAAAATTCAAAATTGTAACGGACCACAAGCCTTTGACTTGGCTCATGAGTCTAAAAGAGCCGAACTCCAAATTAGTTAGATGGAGATTGAAGTTAGAGGAGTACGACTATGAGATCTACAACTATGAGGTCTACAAACGAGGGACATTAAATACTAACGCGGATGCGCTTAGCCGAATAAAAATTGAAACAAAAAATAAATGCATTGATATTAATGTTAGCGAGGACACAACCTCAGTTCAAAGTACCAGAGGTACCACCGTTCATTCAGCGAACGAAAATTTGAATGTTGGTATCCCCATCTCGGAAAAGCCGATCAATGAATTTAATATACAATTTATACTGGAGAAATCAGATAAAACTACAAAGATTTCCTTAGAAGTACCATTTAGAAATAAACAACGCAGGATAATAATCAAACCGGAGTATACGGAAGAGATTATCTTAGATTTATTAAAAAAAATTTAGTACCTCGGAAGCTAATAGCAATAGCTACCGATGACGAGACCTTTAGAATAGTTCAATATATATGAGCAAATCTAAAATTAACATCCACTTAGCGGTTCAGAAAAGTAAAAACTTTCCAACATTAGGCACACTCCTAGGATTTTTTTCACAGGTTCTGGGTACCAATGTGATATGAAAAAATGATGCGGCCCCTCTCAAAACAGGTGGTGACATATTTAAATATTTAATTTTAGTAATAAGACATTTCTTCTATAAAAGCATTAAAATGGTTATTTTTTTAATGTGGAAAAAAATTAAAGATTGAACATTTTAATTATAATTTTATATTTTCAGATTAAGATAACATTGTAATTAACTAGGAAAGAAACATCAACGTATAAAGATAAAAAATAAAGTATCTATGATTGGAACAACAACAAAATAATCATAATCGGATTAACAACGATAGCTTTGGAACTGCCCTAAGTACGTCCTAATCACTCATAAATTTTGCAGTTCTTAGCTTTGAAATTAACAGCGCTGTACTCTTTATCTGACATACGCAACAACTGTTTTTTGTTGCGTTTATAAGTTTTGTCTTCGTGAAGTGCGTCGACTTTGCACAGTACTTGTGATTTGTAAACATTTTGTATGTCGGGAACAGAGGGCCAGAAAAATGTTTTTCCGTTTCGAGACAAAAATGTAACAATGAGTTTATTTCCACAAATCTTGTCGACGCGTCCAGGATACCAGATTCTTTCGTAAATCACTACCACCCAATCACCAACTGAAATCTGAAGAGATTCCCCTGTTGATAAGTTCTCTGTAGGCTGATTTGAATTTTCATCTGGTAGATAATTAACCAAACTTTTTTTGAGTTCATAGTGGCTGCACGGGATTGTGGAAATACACTCAGTGCACGTCAAATATCGCATATTGCGTGCAATTTTTATCAATCCAACAAATTTGATGAACTGACATGGTCTGAGGTATAGCGAACAGCGATACTGTTAACAAACTATCAATAGCTTTCATGTCTTCTTCTGAAACAAGAAAGGTTTTAATTACACTTTCTTGTTCGCATGACACCGCTGTGTCGCACAATGCCTTCACGTTTCCTCCTGCGCCATCGGCAGCGCTTTTGCCGTGACCAGCTACGGTTAAATTCCATGTGGCGTTTTTCAATTCTAATTTCTGGCAGTGGTGGTTGAAGAGAAAGAAGTTGGTTCTGTTTTTGTACTGCGTTGTCGGTCCGTCACTTTGAATGTGAACACTTTTTGTGGTAGGATTTATTTCGGACATTCTACGAAATACTGCTTGTAGAAAGGCCCACACTGTCGCGGCATCGTGACGCACGCAATCTGAAATTGACGCAAAAGACTCAAAATCGATACCACCAGCACCGTTGTTGAAATAAAATCCGCCAGTTTGTAAAGAAATTTGCTTCTTTGAAGCTCCGAAATGAGCGCTCTGTATTTCTTCCGCGTATTTACAATTATAATTTTGCGAGAAATCTACAACTAAGTAGAACTCGTCGAGGCCCAAACTGTCTTTGAGAGTCGCCATTGCACGGTACTGGTGGTTCATTTTGTAAACATGACTCATGTATTTCGGGATCATTTTGTTCAAAACTGCGACCAATTCGGAAACTGTACAGGCGATTTTCTTTCGAGATGTTACTTTGACGTCATACATTTTGCCTTTTGCACCTAAACGAGATACATTTTCTGTAACCCACGCGTGATAAGAAGTCAGTTGATTACTCTCTGTAGGTGGCGCTGTGCGATTTGAACAAGTGGAACACTCTCTGAACATGCACTTTTCATTATCAATATCACAGCAAAGGCTTTCGATGAAGTTTTCCACGTTACTCGCTTCGATTACTTTGAGTAGTCTTAATCTGTTAACTAACAAATGAAAATTAGCATGATCTTTACAAAGACAAGTATTGCGCGTCGTGACAGATCGTTTCGACACCCAAAACGGACGAAACAAATAAAACTGTGCCCGAGAAATCTTGACGTCAGGATACGCTTTGCGGAATTTATCAAACAAACTGTCAACTGTGTCGGCTAGATAGCGCTTCCTTCTCCTAACTCCTTTCTTCGTTACAAACTCGCGTGCACCCGGTGTACAAGACGAATTTTCATCGCGTTCGAAAAACTGCTCTACACTTGTCCTCAATGCTGCTCGCTCACGTCGTGCCTTACTTTCCTCATCTGAAATTCGCGACACTGTCTATCCTGTGGCTAACTTGCAAGCTGAGTTCTTTTGTCGGAGCTCGCTGTACATCTTCGAATTTATTTGACAGTAAAGGTAGAATGATTTTCTTAGTCTTTCGCGAGTTGATATCAGAAATCTGTTTTTTCTTTTTTGAAAAATAGCTACAATAAGACAATTTTCTTCCTAAAGCTCGGTTTTCAGCTTTCAAAAACACTTCTTTGCTTCTTATTGTACTCAACTTGTTTTCATAGGAAAGTACCAATTCGGCTTTTTCGTTTTCTAGCTCCGTTGCTTTAGTTTGTAATCGGCCAACTTTCTTACTCCATTTTTTTTCAACCTCTCTGCAAATTTTTATCTCAACACATGTTGAGACTTCAGTATTACTTGAGTCAAACAAATGACTCTCCGGTAAATCAGGAACGTCGATACCTGCTAGTCTGTAACTACGTCTTACTGGATTTTCAACTGAATTTTGTGGTTCATCCATAAAGTTTTCAAGATGATTTTGCAACGGCAAAGCACTAAAAATTGAATTTGTTAATACAAAATAAGATTGAATGCAATAACAATTACTGACGTCGTCAATTTAGATGCCCTTGGGTTATCTAATCATCTATTTTTAGGTTAGTTCGAAGTGAAGGCTTAATAGTATGCAATTAAGGCCTTACCGAAGCTGTTGATTGGAAACATCACTTGAAGTGACTTCTGTGCTAAACGGGCCTGGTTCGTAGGCTGGATTTGATGAATCTCCAAGCGATTCAATAACTTCCACTGAAAGATTGCTAAACGACTGAAAAATTCTGAATAAATAAAAATTCCATTCATTGAATAGAAAAGCCATAAAGTTCGTATCACGCACGCACAAAGTAAGATTGAAAACTGGAAAGTTACTGAGAAATTAATGATGACTAAACAGACACAGACAGAATGGCGAAAGAGGAAAATGAATGCACGGTGGTGTTAATGTGCCTGCGCCCAGCGGGAATAACTCGAACTGATTCGATCAGAATTAGTTCGGAATACATTACAATGTAATTAGTTTGCACTTGGTTTAAAGAAAAACCTTTTTACCCTTTCTTTGAAAAACATAACACACATTTTTAAGGTTGCTGAATTAATTCAGAATTACTTTAGAACTAGTTCCCACACAGCGAACTAATTCCATTTGTATTCTTTTGTATGAAACGAATGAATTACTTTTACACGGCCATTGCATTGGGAGGAATGAATTTATTCGCTCTGCATTACAAAGTGATGGGTTCGGAACTAGTTATAAAGTAATGTGTTCTGAATTAATTACAAAGTTTTATAATAACCATTTTAATGCTTTTATAGAAGAAATGTGTTATTACTAAAATTAAATATTTAAATATGTCACCACCTGTTTTGAGAGGGGCCGCATCATTTTTTCATATCATATTGGTACCCAGAACCTGTAAAAAAAATCCTAGGAGTGTGCCTAATGTTGGAAAGTTTTTACTTTTCTGAACGGCTAAGTGGATGTTAATTTTAGATTTTCTCATATATGCAAGACACTTTTCAAGTAATAAGATTTTTAGGCTAATTAGATGTAAAGTAATTTTAATAGACGTCAGAGAAAATGACGAGCAGGATAGATTAATAAATAATTACCACAAAAATAATAACCATAGAGGTATAGAAGAGACATTACTCCATTTACGGAGAGACTATTATTTTCCCTTTATGAAAAAGAAAATAGCACAAACAGTCAACAACTGTGAAGAGTGCCAGACCCTTAAGTATGACAGGCACCCACAAAAAATTAAATTCCTCAAACCAGAAATGACCGAAAAACCACTGGATATCATACATACAGATATATGTAGTATTAATAACAAACAAATCCTAACCATTATAGATAAATTTTCTAAATTCGCTGGCGCTTACACCCTTCCTACTCGCAATAACATCTCAATAGTTAGGCATCTCAAACATTTCATGAGCCACCATGGCACACCTAAAAAACTAATCTGCGATCAGGGCTCAGAATTCTAGTGGAGTCAATGAAGACATTTACTCGGAAGTCCTCAGACACAGCTCCGATTTTGATGATTTTTTTTTAAATTTACGTACAATGATACCTTACTCATGAAAATAGGTTGTAAGGTTACAAAAAAACATGGTGATATGTAAAACTCTAGAAAAGAAATTTCAAAACGCCCTAGTGGCTAAACCGTTACGATTTTTCCCCACGCACCCATACGATTTTTTGTTCGTCTATCCAAAACCTATCCACAGCCGTCCGCTGTGTAACTTTAGGTAATACACCCTGTACAAATATCATAAATATTGTTTAAACAATATAAAAATTTATTTCCCCACTTCAAAATGTTTCTGATTTTAAATAATATAAAAAAACAAAAATTTTAAAAAAAAAATCATCAAAATCGGAGCTGTTTCTGAAAGGTGAGTGAAATGAGAGCAAACTTTTTTTTCGCTAGCGTTTCGCTTACTAGTATCCAGTTCGAGGGAAATTTCACAGGTTAAAAATTTGATGAACAGGTGTCGCTGTTTCAATATTTCGCAGCGAAATGACCACGAACCATCACTTCACGACTGTCTATCAAGTTTGGCTTTTTAGTTGCTAGGCAACAACGGTTATTTAAAAAAAAATTAAATTGAAAAAATCAAATTTAATAAACATGGAAAATATTGAAATTGTAGGTTTTTTTTCAATTCTATTCGTTTATTTGTATTTCGTCTTTTTTTGAAGGAAGTTTTGGATTCAATTATTGACTGTGAGTCACAATCACAGAATTTATTTGATTTGAAAGATATCGCGAAAACTATGAACAAAACAGGTATGTATATGTTAATCTTTTCATATTTAAATAAATACAATATTCTCTTCTTTAATAGTTGAAGATTGCAAAATAGCATGGAAAGCTATTCGTGATAGCCGTCGCTACTATTTAAATACTCAGAAGAAAAAATCTGGAAGTTCTGGCGGTGAAATTTTGGAAACGCCAGAACTAAATAACAACGGCCCTGATTGGGAGTTAAGCGAAGAGTTATCTTATCTCCCAAATATCTCAAAAAAAAGAACGTACATTTTTAAATATTGCCGAATTGATTCATACGATTGATGTATTATGTATTTTTATCCATAGAACTTTGACATCAGCGCATTTTGGTACCAACTCGGAGTCTGGAAGCAGCAATTCCAATTATACATACACCGTGAAGGTAATTTAGTTTAAAACTGCAAATACTCATATTATTAATTTTAGGAAAAGAAAAACACAAATAAAAGTAATGATGACTTCGATTATATGAAATCAACCATTGGCAAAATAGTAGATACGTGTACAACACTATCAACAATAGCATCAACAGAACACACAGAGACAGATGAATTGGCCCCTTTTCTTCAGATAATAAAATATAAATTACAACAATTGCCCGCAGCAGAAGCAGAAAATTTATGTATAAAGTTTATGGCGGATATTAATACTGCATTAAATAATAATAAATAATTATATTTTTTAATTAAAAACATTTTTATAAAAAGGAAATATTACTCAGTATATGTTTTCCTACTCTGCCACGGCACTTCTCCAAGTTTTGAGTTGAAGTAGTCCATTAAGGAATTCCTAATTCGTTTTTCATACTTCGACGATCGTTGTGTGCTGCTTTCCAATGAAGAATAAAGTATGCTGTTGTCGGATACCTTTCTTCTCCACTCACCTTCAACAAGGTTTCCTTCTATGTCCAGTCGATCTGCAAAATTTTTTGGGCAATATTCGTTAACTTGCTCTCGCATTAAAAAGTTGTGAAGGTAACAGCATGCTGCAGCAATTTTCTGTGCCCTTTCTGGCCCACTGTGCCCTTTCTGGCCACTTGTCCTTTTAAGGCACTGCCATTTGGAAGTCATAAAACCGAAGGTATTTTCGATGCAGCGTCTTGCTCTACTCAAGCGGTAGTTAAATATAATTTCCTCTTTTGAGAGTTTTCTCTTTAAAGAAAACGGTTTCATTATCCTTTTAGTCAAAGGAAATGCGTCATCACCCACAAAGAAGAATGGGAGTTTCATTCCATTTTATTTTTTGGAAATGGAAATTTCTCGTTTAGTACGCTTTATCCGAATGTAGAATTATGAAAAACTCCAGCATCACCTTCACTTCCATAAGCCCCTAAGTCAAAGTACGTGAATTTATACGATGCATCGCATACTGCTAAGAGCACAATCGAATGAAATCCCTAAATCATTTCAAATATAAATAAATATATTAAGTATATAAGTTTTAAACTACCTTATAATTGTAGAACAAACTACCTGAATTTGGAGGTGCTTGTAATGCTATGTGTTTTCCATCAATAGCGCCAATACAATTTGGAAAGTTCCAATTGCCGTGGAAATCATTAGCTATTTTTATAAAATTATCTTCAGTGAAAGCAGGAATCAAATGACCTAATGCTTGACAAATGGCAGTAGAAACAGAATCTACAATTCTACCGAAGTGTTGTTTGCTTATGCGATAACAAGAAGACGTGTGTTTTTGCAGGTCCCCAGAAGCAAAGTATCTGTACAAGTACATATATTGCCAAAAAAATACAAAATAATCCATAAAATACAATACTCCAAACATATCACAAACTTCAGCTTCGGAGATATGGCATCTTTTGGACGAGTAAATCGTTTTGGCTGCAAATACGGCTCAACAATATTAAAAAGATTTTCGAAAATAGTACCCGTCATGTGAACTTTTTCATAAAATAGTTTTCGGTTACTTCTCATGTCTTCAAACTATCATCAAAAAAGCAGAATTTGTAGTTACATCATTACTATTTATATATCAAAAAGCTCACATCAGTTACGAATCTGCCTTTAAAATTTCTTAGTTGCAAATATGGATTTACCCAGTTTCTAGGCGTTCTCCTTTTCCTTTGCTGCAGTTTCCTAATATATTTGTGCATTACAAATGCCATACATGCTAGCATCATTACTGCGATTAATCTTCTCCGCATTAGATTTCTAAATAAAAAAATATTTACTATGAAATTTGTATCCAAATAACATAGATTAAACCTGTGAAATCGCGCCATTTTAAATGATAAATATCCTAGAGTGTCAGTTACATATAACATTTATCACAATGACATCTTGTTGTCATACTACCGAACTAATCCTATGCTTATGCAAAGTGAAATGACGAAAGTGGAAAGTAAGTGAAATTTCACTCGATCTGGATACTAGGCTTTAAGTGTTAAGTGGCATATTGAATTTGATATGGAAATGGAACATTTAATTGCTTTATTCCTTACCAAATAAGAGGAAATAAATCTCGGTTTGAGGCAAATTCAAAATTTGGAACGAAAAAGAAAAAAAGGATGAGATATCTTGTTATAAAAATATATATTTAGACGTTTTCGCTCGATTTTCGCACACAGGTGGCGCTGCGCGCAGTGAAAAGATCTTATACCTACTCTATACCCACAAAATTTTCGTGGTATCAATACCCAGTTCATAACCACTTATTTTCCTGGGTATAAACTGGGTATACGGTGACAGACATGTGGTATAAGTTGGGTATACGCAATACCGTGGTATCGATACCCCATGTGTGTCATAAGCATAAGTAACACTAAAATAGATAAGCTAAATATATCAAGAAAGGATCCCGAGCAAAGGGATATAAATGAAGTTATCTTTCGGAGAGAATGCAAAAAGAAATAAACTAACCCCGCGTTTTCGCAAACATAAGGTTAAAGAAAATAAAGATTATACCTTGTTAACTGACAACAAGAAAATACACAAAGCAAGAATAAAAGGCAAACATAAAATTTCGGAAATCACCAATTTAAAAGGTGATGAGAATAGTGAAATCACCAACAGCGAAGAAAATGTTGGAAGATTATCAGACGAATTCCCGTAATTAACTTCAGATCATCGCGCTTCAATTATGAAAGCTACCCACGGAGGCTCTGAAGATGAAGTATTAATTAGCAAATTCAATATTCAAATAACGCGAAGGGACATTTCAACTCTCAATGACGGAAACTGGTTGAACGATAAGGTTATCAACTTCTACATGGATCTCTTAACCGAACGTGCAGAACAACGCCACTCAGAAGGTCTTCCACGTGTCTACGCAATGAACACGTTCTTTGTTACAAAATTAATGAATTTTGGCTATAGTTCTGTGAGTCGTTGGACTCGCAAAACTGACATATTTTCATATGACATTATACCAGTACCTATCCATATTGGCGGTGTACATTGGTGCATGGCAATCATTTATTTAAGAGATAAATATATCAAATATTATGACTCAATGGGCACACCAAATCCAAAAGGACTGCAACCCCTCGAGAATTATATTAAGGAAGAATCTTTAGATAAGCGGAATGAGAGATTCGAGACGTCCGATTTTGTTATAGAAAGTGTTAAAAACATTCCAAAACAGTGGAATGGCAGTGATTGTGGTGATAATAGCTGCATGTTTGCCGAGTACATTACTAGAGATCGCGAGATAACTTTCTCACAGCAACATATGCAATATTTTCGTTTGAAAATGATCTTGGAGATATACCAAGGAAGATTACGAACTTAACAATTAAGTTATAATAAACAATCCCATAGACTAATTATGTAGGATAGAATTAACTTTACTTTATTTTTTTTTTCAAATTATCACTAACACTTGGGCAAAGATTAGAAATGTACGATCTAGGAAACAGTAAGAGGTTACTCCCTTTAAAATTAGGAACAGCACTCACAATTACTAACTATTACAATCTAGTACATATAGTAAGATTAGATCCCTACAGGGCTAGCTTAACAAAAATCGCAAATTCCATTAAAAACCTTGACACTATAGACGAACTAAAGGACAGTGACCAAACTAAAACTTAGGGAACTAGAGAACAAACTTGAGACGTTGAATCCCAAACAAAGAGTTAAAAGAGGGCTTATAAATGGATTAGGAACTGCAATCAAATTTATTACAGGAAACATGGACGCAAATGATGCATAATCCCTAAACGAGGAGATAGAAAAGCTAAACTTAGAACAAACAAAAATTAAAAACGAAGTAAACCAACAGACCAAAATTAACAAACTAATGATAACCAGATTTGAAAACATAACTAACCCCATTAACCAAGAACAGGATACAATAGCAAATTACCTTAAGCGCTATCAAGAACAAATCAGAAGCAAGATACATACTAACGAAATTTCCCTCTCACATATGCAATATCTCTCCCAAATAAATTATAACATTGACTTGCTCACTAACCATATCACTAACGTATCTGAAGCCATAATACTAGCCAGACTCAATGTCATACCCAAATTTATTTTAAATCCTAGCGAACTCGAGTTAATTGAGAAAATTTTCACTAATCAGTCAATAGAGATTAAATCCAATGATACGAACTATTAAGCCTACAAGCCTACCACAACAATTCGAACATAATATTTAACGTCCGCATCCCAACGCTATCCCGAGAAAAATACTCCCTTTTCCATATCCTACCACTTCCGATTAATGAAACCAAAATAATAGCCACAGTGCGCTCTTAACATCGGTGCGAATCGGTAGCGATTATCAAAGCGAACAGAAAAAGAGTGTAATACCATTAACACCTGCGAAGGTGTTATTTCAAACTCTTCGTATTACTTTTCACTTTTCTTTTCTTGTTGTTTTTTTCGAAAGTGTAAACATATCAAATAGTGATTAAATTGAATTTAGTGCACTGTAGGTGCTAATGCACCCGAAACAAAAGAGTAGGTGAACAGGACACCAGCACTGTCAAAGTTAATGTGCAGTTAATAATAAAACAGCAAACAAAAAGGAAAAACAAAAACCAACTAAATAAAAAAATAGTAAACAATTAATAATAACAAAAAACCCATTAACTTTATAATTTTTCATTTTCTATTTTCTTGTTATTACTTAATCTAACCTCAAATACATACATAGCACTGCCAGCCCTGTAGGGCTTTAAAACTTTCCAACCTTAACCCCAACCACAGATTGCATACCTTTAGGCGAAAGTAAAACACCGTCCAAGGGATAAAGACGCACACACACAATGCCGCCTACGGGCGGAAACAGATTCGCTCTGCTCGATCCGGATGGGATGGCTACGAGCAGAAAGAGACCTAAACAGAGCAAACAAACCTTGATGACATCGGATTACCCAACTATAGAAGAGACGCTATACCAAAATAAACTAGGTGCAGACCCAAAGTACATCATAATAGAAAGCGAACAGGATAACCTAAAGCCAGCCCAAATCCCTCCGTATCTACTTCAAAAAGCAATAGAAGATATCACCAAAAGGATAAAAACCAGAAAAACACTAAGGGACGGCAACATTCTACTTCTAGTCGCGGACAAAGGGCCTGCAGTAAGGCCATAGAAATATAAACTAAACACGGAATGGCTGCAAGCCAGATTAAGCGTACCACAATTCCTGATGTGTTTGAGTTCACTCGGTAGTAGTGGTCCGGCAGAGCAGGCCAAAATATGCAGAAATAATAAGAGGGGCTTTTAAAAGCGGGGCGATTAAAATTCCTGGCATAAAATCTATGCCCGCCGGATATTGACTTGGCACGCCACCATTCACTCAAGAAGCTACCCCTGACAGTTGGGCAATTTGTGTCCCACTTGTGCACACTATTGTTGTCCTTTTAAACAAGCTACCTTGAGTGTGGTCGCTCACGTACAGGGTTTTTACACAACACAGCCGTTCCATGTTAGTTTATATTTCTATGAGTAAGGCTAACAGAAAAACTGAAGAAGGTTGGCGACTATAAAATGAAAGCATCCTTACACTCGAGACTAAACCAAACAAAAGCTATTATTTATGAACCATCCCTAAAATATTTCCAAAAAGAAGACATATTAAAAACTCTACAATTAGCGGACAATAATATAGTGGATGTAAAAATCATAACAAAAACGAATACGGAAACCAACGAAAATCAGCCCACAGGCGCCCTAATAGTTTCCTTTAACTCGTACCAACTACCAACGTCAATCGACATCTTCTATGAAAAGGTGAAAGTAGCGCCATATATACCGGTACCATTACGTTGCAGAAATTGCTGGGAGCTCAGGCATCACGAAACGCGTTGCACAAATCAAAGAGCATGTGCAAATTGCGCCAAACCTGTCCAACCGGAACAACAACACGTTTGCACCACAAAGGCGTGCATATCCTGCAAAGTAGTAGGGACACATGCCACACTAGACCGATCCTGCCCCCTATTCGTAATAGAAAAGAAGATAATGGAACTGAAAACGCGGTATCACTTAACAAACTTTGATGCCAGGAGACGCTTTTACGAAGAAAACCCAGAGTTAAGGGCGACTAGGAACACCCCCATTGTAGAAAACACAACGACCCCGCAATACCCCCGGAAGACAATCAGTCAAACAACACCCAAACAAGCAAATCCAATACCAGGAACAAGCAACACTACCTACTCTCAGTTAGTTAGACAACAAATAAATGTAGAATCAGATACTGTATCAACTAACAATTCCACAATAATCGAACCCGCAAATCCTCTCAGCACCCAACTAGAAACAAACCAAACAAACAAAAAAAGCACGACAGTAGATATACAAGAGGGGTTCTAAGCCACCCCCTCATATTTGCCTTTCCCGCTCCCCCCTCAGATACCCTCACTTTGAGGTTTGTATGTATGCGTGTATAGCACACACACACAGCCATACCCACACATACATCCATACCCACACGCCCACCCATACCCACACGCACACCCTCACACACAACCTAGGGGAGGAGCCACACACACGCCTTCTATGGAAAACACCCCCCCTCATATTTACCTCCCCGCCCCGATCTATGCATAACACACACACCACCTTGTATGGTATACCCCTTCATATTTACCTTCCCCGCAGGCATACCCCTTCATATTTACCTTCCCCCCACGCTGAACGAGCGCAAAGCTTCCCGCCCAAAGCTTTCTACCCCTTATATTTACCTACCCGCCCGATCTATACATAACACACACCACCTTGTATGGCATACCCCTTCATATTTACACCCTCACACATAGGGCATACCCCTTCATATTTACTTTCGCCCCAGGCATACCCCTTTTCTGGTTTGTTTATGTTACCATGGCGCCACACACACATGGCATCGCTGTTGTGCGCAAAGCTTCCCGCCCAACAGGCACACCATATACCAGCAGTATATTTCACAACATCAGCTTTTACACAAGGTTATCATGTATCTCTTCTTCTCAACTTCTCGTTGATCATATGTATATTTACTCTATGCAAAGCTTCCCGCCCAACAGGCACACCCTTCACATTTGCCTCGCTGAACGATCCCCGCCGATCTATGCATAACACACACCACCTATATTCTATATTTACAAGCAATGCTACACCTTCATACACATGGCATCGCTGTTGTGCGCAAAGCTTCCCGCCCAACAGGCACACCCTTCACATTTGGCTTCACCGATCTCCACATATACCAGCAGTATATTTCGCAACATAAGCTTTTATACAAGGTTATCGTGTATCTCTTCTTCTCAACTGCCTTCACCGATCCCCACATATACCAGCAGTATATTTCGCAACATCAGCTTTTACACAAGGTTATCATGTATCTCTTCTTCTCAACTTCTCGTTGATCATGTGTATATTTACTCTATGCTATAGAAAATTTGGCTCTCAAAATATAAAATCGAAATTGTTGTTGTTGTTGTTTTTCTACATTAGGCCACTGGGTGAAGTCACATTTTCTACGATATTCGAGATACCAACAATATATTTCGCAAAATCAGCTTTTATCGAGGCTTTCTGGATTTGTTTATACAAGCGCTGAACATGCGATCGAAGAATAAAATTTTTATCTTTCTTTCTTTCGGCTAATATGAGGGTGTGTATGTGTGAATGGAATAAGCAGGGAAGCAGATATCGACTTCTCGTTGAGTGCAGATATGATTGATTGATAAGAACTCTTTGCTATATTCTTACATGATGGGTACATGAAAATTTTATCTGGTTGCTGATCTCTGTGTGTGTGTGTGTATGTGTGTTGGTTTAATGCTGATGTTTTTTCATCCACCTGTTCAGGATAACTTTTTTATAAAATAAAAACATCGAAATATTGTATTTATGGAAAATCTTTATTTTAAAAATTATTAACAGTAATAATTACAAAACAGCTTTTTAGAATGATTTCTCTCATGATAATGATCTTAAGACTGACATGATATTTATTTTTCTTAGATTCTAAAATTTTATTTTCATGTTAGTGAGTTGGTTCTCATTAGCTCGTTGAGATTTTAAATTTTTTCCCCATAGGAAGTGAAGCTTCATATTTAGTCTGGGAATTTATTCATTGTTTTACAGTTTGACTCCTTAGACGCCATTGATGATAACAATAGAAGGCATACTATGCAATTTTCCTGACTTCGCTGGTAAGTGGTATGTATTCCACTATTCTATCATGCAGCAATAAACAGTAGGCTGTAGTGTTGACTGGAACGTTCGCAGATGTCTTGAACTCCACCCTTATATCCACAGGACCGGTTTTAATAGCCTCGTTTTGACGTGAACAATCAATTACTGAGATTGGAGCATTACTCTTAAACTCATCCCATGAGAGGAGCGGCTGGAATTGACGTTGATAGTACGATGGTTGAAATTTTATATACATATCATATAGACGTGCATATTTATCTATATCAAACTTCAGATTCAAATCGCTATACGGGTATGATTCAGAAATCAGATGTACTTTAACATCTGTCAGCATGCAATGATCAAATTTGCTAGCATTTTTTGTTCTATCATTTTTGCGATTTGTTTGCAGAGCAAAGATAATATAGCGTGGTTTTTCCATCTGGGGTGAAGTTTTAACAGACCAGGTGTGATGAGTTGTTGCTGGTAACCCCGGATACTCATATAAATCCCAACTTCTGAATGGCATTCGTATTTCACGCCCACTCTCAATGATTTTAAATATAACCAATTTCTCATGATCGGCAACATTAACATGTGGAACGTGCCATTGAAGTTTAAATATCTCAATTTTTACATCATCTGTTGGTGATACGATTGCATCTTCATCTGCCCTGCTTCGTATTAATACGAGTTCATGCTTAGCATTCGCAATAATTTTCTTATAGTCTTCAGCAAACCCCAACAATGATTTCAGTGGTACACAGAAATTGAAAAATCCTTCGGTTGGTGTAATCGACTTCTCAGGTGACCAGCTGGCGTTGAGTAACATTTTACTCTCATTTTCGCTCAATGATATATAATTTTTTAGTGTTGTAGCAATTCCAAGATTTCGAGTTCTATCAATTTCTACGCCATTGAGCTCATATCGAATTTCCTCAAAGAGGAATGGTATAGCATTATTCACCAGCTCTGCAGTGGCTGATATTGATTCATCTGATTTAATTAGATTTCCTTCTATGTATATAAAACTTTCGGCTGGTAAGACATATAGGTCTTGGTGTTGCACAGAAATACGGATTTCATCACTGTTTTTGAATGATGTTAGGAATGGTGAATAGATGTGGTAGTCAATTTTTGATATGCTATTATCATAATTTACATCCCCAGTAATACTCAAGATGTTGCTCATTGCTTCAAATTTAGTTCTAATGATTTTAGAAATTTTATATTATCGGCTGTCAGCTGACGTCTTGCACGCTTCAAGGTCACTGGTTGACTAATATTTTCAGTGAAGTTCGTTCTATATATATCCTTATTGGTGTAAATTAGCATTCTGCGGCTTCAAGTGCAATCTGATACTTATCGTTTCACCTCGAAAATTTATTAGATCTCCGTCCTGATCAACGATCTTCAGTGTGAGAGAACTTACCCGTTTGACGTTCACAGGTAAATAGATCACATTCCAGGGAACCTCTACTATTTTATAACCAGGCCCCACGATTGGAGCAAATTCATGGAGCATATGCACATGTTTATTGTTAATGTATGAGCCTGATATGATGTTACATTCTACCCGAATAGTATTAACTTTAATTATATTGACAGGTAAATCTGATGTATGAAGCATATTTGCACCCAATACACGTCTCCCAAATCCCAACAGTGGAGCGATAGATCGCTCTTTTTCAAAATGTAAAGCTTCGGAGGTCTTTATTTCACTCTTCAAGGTATTATTGTTTGCTCTTAATAAGACTGATGCCTTGCTGTTGCTTTTATTTAAACTTTGCTGCACCAATGTTGCTATATCATCAATCTCATATGATCCCACAGGTATTTCGATAAACGTATCCCCCACATGCATTAAATTGTTGCTCTCATCAATATAAGGTATAGAATTGTACGTTTGAAAATCGATCAATCCGCAAACGTAATCTCCAACTAATTCCAATGGTGGAAAGTATTCGGCGGTGAGAACCGATGTATTGCCTGTAAGAGAGAGTGTTATCGACATGGCTACTTGAAATGAAATGACTATGGTTATTTGCGAAAGTCTTTATTTATATATGTTGAATAACATTATGTAAGAATTTTAAACATAAGTGACCGCAAATTACTGAATCGAAATTTTGATGAGGTGTATAGTTGTATGTAACTGCATCACCCAAATAATTTGTAACTTCTCGCGGCGGCTGCAAGTTTCCAAAACTATCAAAGTAATTTATGATATTTCCATTCTTCTTGTACGCTACCCAATGCGTTCCAGGTCCAGATGACACATCTAGATTTATAATGCCACTCTCATTTTTCCATGGTTTTCTAGGTAATTGATCGCGCATAAATACTCCTCGAAAGTGGGCTATGTGTTGTGAATATTTACGTAGATCATTTTCATTGAGAGCTCTTTTGGGTAGCGACTTTAGTAGTTTTTTGGCTGAGGGTTGAGGAAAAGTCCCAATCCTTTCCTATATGGCTTTAGAAATAATCCTTGTCCACGTTTTCCTAGTGCTATAGCTTCCATTGACTCATTATGGCGTTTCGCTTCTTGCAGTTCTTGCCGTGCGCTGCTTGCAGCGTTTACAGCTTTAGCTATGCCTGCAGCACCCCCCGATAGCGCTCCAACGGCTGAAAGACCAGCAAATAGTGGAATGAGGAATGGTAAAACGCCTCCTACTTTAGGCACTGGTATCACTCTAGGTGTAGTGAATGCTTTTTTCTTTCCCTTGATAACATCATTTGCTGCACTTAGAGCAATTTTAGTAGCTTCCAACAGGTCTTTTGGCTTTTTCAGTTTTAAAATTTTTCGAGCATTACGTACAGCTACACGAAATGATGGTCGTGACGTATTCTTCTTCTTCTTCTTCGAGCAGCTGATTTTTGCTTTTATACCCATTCCAACTTTGATTTTAGCTTTCATGGCGTTTGTTATTAATAGCGCGTTGGCTCGTTCTGCAAAGCTAGCGTCTTTAGATATTACTCGCTGCCAAGCTTTCTCTTCTAAAATACGATCAGCTATATGTCGGTCACTTAAGTCCTTATGATCACGATATGCAATATCATGTTGTCTGCAAGCAGCGTCGAGTGGGTTAATTCCGGGGTCTCCGCGGGCTAGTCTTTTAGTTAACTTTGTTCCTGGGCCGCAGTACTGATATCCTGGTAGATGAAGCTCAACTGGTAACTTGTTTATAATTGAGTTTAATAGTCCTTTCCCTTTGATGGCTTTTCGTTGAATAATGCGATTCTTACTATGGTTACTCATTTTATGGGTTTACTGCAAGACTGATAAAAATCTATAAAAGCACCGGTATTTATAGGGAACGTGTTAGTAGGCAACATGAAGTTTGTCAAGCAACGAGCGTCTCTACCTGTTAGAAATTCTGATACTGGAATTACAAGTACATTGAAGAAGAAACATGGAGTGCTGCTTCCAAACAGTATGCGAGGAATTATTGTTGGACAATCGAATTGTGGCAAGACAAATGTTATGCTAAGTTTACTGGAGCACCCTAATGGCCTACGATTCGAGAATATCTACATTTACTCAAAGTCGCTAAGTCAACCGAAATATGAGTATTTGAGAAATGTTGTAACTCACATATCAGGCTTGGGTTATTACACGTTTTCTAACAACTGCGACGTTATACCGCCAGAAGAAGCAAAGTCAAACTCAATTTTCATCTTTGATGATGTGGCCTGCGATAAACAAAATAATATTAGAGCATACTTTTGTATGGGGCGACATAAAGGTATTGATAGCTTTTACCTCTGCCAGACATATACTCATATACCAAAGCATCTAATTCGCGATAATGCCAACTTTCTAATCATATTTAAACAAGATGATTTGAATCTTAAGCATATATACAATGATCATGTAAATAGCGATATGGGATTTGTAAAGTTCAGAAAAGCGTGTGCAAACTGTTGGAAAGACAAATATGGATTCTTAGTAATTGATAAGGACAGCCCTATAGATAAAGGCCGATATCGAAAAGGCTTTGATGCTTTCATGAGCTTATAAAAGGAGCTTATTGTTAAGATCACAGATACCCAACAGACCTGGTCTACCTGGTCTACCTGGTGTATCTGGTCTACCTGGTCTACCTGGTCTATCTGGTCTATCTGGTCTACCTGGTCTACCTGGTCTATCTGGTCTACCTGGTCTACCTGATCTATCAGGTCTACCTGGACTATATAAGTGACTATCAGTATGTCAATATATTAGTGTAACTGTAACTATCAGCGTAGTAACATGAATGAAAAACTATTGAAGGATATTATAAAAACACGTGATGCTATACGAAGGAAGTATAAAGCTCTCAAGACCGGTAAAATTGAATCGGAAGCTCAGTTGGAGGAAACCTTTAAACCAATAACCCGCAAGCTGGAAAAGCTCACAACATCAGTGAAGCTTGAGCCAGAAGAAGAAGAAATTAAAGAAGAGAACAATGAAGAAACATACACACCACCACGTAAATATTTAAAGATGGAGCCAACTAGTACCCCTCTTAGGGGTGTTTCCGATGATGATGATGATGAAGAGTTTTCTACACCTATAAAAGAACAAATATTAGAGTCACCAGGCAAGATACTGTACCACTGGCACGATGTAGCTCCTTGCTGGGGTCAGCAAGGTTACTGCCATCGTGTTCTGGGTAACATAAAAATTTTGAGAAACTACATCCTCCCTAGGTTCCTAAAGTTATAGGGGATGCTAAGCCGGCCACACGGTATACGCTAGCTCGCCGGTGGGGGCGTGGGGTTGTGTGACCGGGACACTACATCTATGATTCACCACTTACCTATTGTTTAAAAGGGATATCTCTTCATGTCATTATATTCCTAGGTTACAAGGCGATTCATCGCTTGACGTTTCCATCGACCTGGTGGACCTGTAAATGTTCAACGTGACTTTGAGAGGACCCTGGAGAGAAAGCACAACCCAACCATCCTGGACAATTTATCCCCTTAAGTGGTCATTCCGAATAATACTAGAGGAGTTAACGAAATTTACAACAATTATATTTTAATAATAAATACAGCCCAAAACAATATAATTATTCAACAACAAAATGAAGGTAAGTTTGCATTAAATATTATCTAAATATTAAATCAAAACAAAAGTATACTTATAATCTAGGTAATGTGGATGCAACCAACTTTTACCACTTGTAAATTTTGATAATTGAACTGGTGTATTGTGGGATGTACTGAGGGCAAGGAGGGACACAAAAAAACTTTGAGCCAATATAAAACTTGGCCAACCAAAACAAAAAAAAACAAGAACACAAGAGAAGTAGCAACGTCGATTTGGCCAAACGGAGTTGCAGGGCAATAAAATTCGGACAATTGGTTCAGTTAGAACCGTCTAATGTTTGTTTGCACCCCTACCAAAAAACCAGTGTAACAATAGTTGCTAAGTGTAGAAGGGTTTAACTCAGGTAACGGATAAAGTGTGATAAGTATTTATAATAATTTGAAAATATTGGATAAGTATTTATAATAATTTGAAAATATTGGATAAGTATTTATAATAATTTGAAAATATTGGATAAGTATTTATAATAATTTGAAAATATTGGATAAGTATTTATAATAATTTGAAAATATTGGATAAGTATTTATAATAATTTGAAAATATTGGATAAGTATTTATAATAATTTATATATATATATATTGGAGAAGTATTTATAAACATGTAAAAGTGTGATATATTTATAAGAATAATATAAATATGTAACCAAAAAAATCAAAACGAGTTTATCATACGCTGCACCAAGTCAAAAGTAATAGGTAATAACTCGACACAATGTATTGGGTGCGTCTCCCCAACAAACTGAAGAGATACTCGACAAAATTGGATATCTTCGTGTTAGTTCGTCTTTGGAGGAATTAACTGATGTTTCGCTTCTTTGAATAGAAGCGGTATTTCCTTGACTTGATAATGATTTTGAAATAGGTTGCGATATTAGTTATGAGTGATCGTCTAATTCCTTTATAAGACTCTTTCGTTCTTCCTCTCTCACGGCTCCCAAGTCCAGAACATTGGCGAAAAAAAATCCTTTCTGGCTAAAAAATTAGTTTTTCTATCTCACCTCTAACAAAAATGACGATAAAAATGGCGAAATGTTTTCCACAATTCTCAAGTCTTCCAAGTCCACAAACTTTGAATTGAACAGGAACAAGTTTCATCACAGTATTCTTGCGCTGGGTGATTACCACAATAGATGCGTCTCCGTGTACAATTGCTTTTCTCCAGAAGCGCCTCAGCAGCGCAGGAAAACTCGATATACGATGGACCAGAGACGACGGGCGAGACGTGAACAGCGCTACCTTTTTGGGTATATTTTCGGGTCTGTTGACAACACACGAACACAATTTTTTGTTTTTTTATATATTTATTTTGAAAAATATACTCGCACAAGAGCTTTTTCTATGTCTTTTCCTTTTCCAATAATAAATATTGTCTCACAAAATGTAATGACGTACCAAAAACGACGGACGCAACGAAAAGCGGAATCGACTGTTCAACAGTTACTTGCCGACGTATCAACCACTTTTTACAAGGGACCGACTGTCTCGTATCATATTCAAATCCAGACTGTCAAATGTACAAAAATTTTTTCCTTCCAAGAAAAATTTTGTTTTTCTTGGCCTACGTGATTCAAAAAAAGTTCCGCATCCAAAAGCTTCTGAAGTGATTGCACTAATAATTTCTTAAATTTCCGATAGATGGGGGAATAATTAATCATAAAACTTTCGTAATAAATAACCGACCGTTACATACCCTCGGGTCCACAAGGCCGACTTGCGAGGCAGTGAGGAGCCGAAAAAAAACGGAAGGTTTTTCTGTCGTAAGGTCCGGTATGTGGCGCCAATGTGGGGCTCGTCTCATTCCCTGAGATCCAGAGTCTCAAGCCTCAGCTGCAGAGCTATACATCGCTAGGGATTTAGTAGTACTGTCAAAATTCAAAGTTTGAGAGAGGGACAGTCTGGAGAGTCTCACGGAGGGTATGCCTGAAGTTGCAGATATCCGGCGGAAGGCAATACCACATTGTCCTACTCCGGGTCTCCACCTTCATCCATACATTCCCTTCGAAATTGTCACCTATCGTTCCATCGGGTCAGTCTCCAGCAATACCACCTTGCCTTTGACATTCCCCGGTGGAAAGCCAGGCCAACCATTCGCCGAAAGTTGTTCCCCAGACTGACCGAAGAGCAAAAAGGTGTACCATCCGCTAGCGAAGCTACCTAAGCGGATTAAGGCACCCTATTATTAACCAGTGAAGCCGGCGAGATGCCTTATTAGGGCTACTCCGAGGAGCGCTTGCTTCGAGGACAATCAGGGTCGTAGGTCTTTGGCGTGATAAACGCCTATGGTTTTACCAGCCAAATCCTCCAGCTCGTACAAACTAGTTCCAATTTTCGTCCGTATCCGGGCTTTCACAAACCTCGGTGCCAATTTAGCACTGAAGCGACCAGCTCGGTTACTCGCCCAGAAGGTTCTTCGGTATACCTCATCTCCAGGTCGAAAACTGCTCACTCGGCAACGTAAGTTGTATCGAGTAGTATGCCTGGTATGTGCCGCGGCTAAACTTAGCGCTACTCGTTCACGCAGTATCTGCAACTTGTCCGTCAAGGGCAAGAAAGCTATGTCACCTTCCTGGAAAACGTTCAGTTTCTTCAGGACTGGATAAGCTGATCCGTGCAGGATCATATGGCTACCAAAAAGAGCCTGATACGGTGACATGCCTATTGCCTCGTGGTGGGCGCTACGAAGAGCACATTCAATGGACGAGAGATGTCTATCCCACTCACGCTGATCCTCCTTTAAATACGCTCTGATGGCGCTAATACCGATCGATTCACCCGCTCGGAAGCGTTAGGGTGAGGCGAATATACGGCGGTGCGCACATGTCGCACGCCATAATCGGTTAACAATTTAGCAAACTCTTTGGATGTGAATTGCCGACCATTGTCGGAGAAGATGGTTTCAGGAACTCCAAAGGTGTGAAAAATAGTTTGCTCGAGGAACTTGACGGCCACCGCCGTAGTCTCAGCGGACACGGGGTGCAAGAAGGCAAACTTGGTGAAGGCATCTAACACAACAAACACTGCCGTGTGACCTTTCTTCGATCGGGTGTAAGGACCTAAGAAGTCTACGTACAAAAATTGGAACGGCTTCGACGCATCCATGGCGTTGCCCATAGGTGGTCGAAGTACCGAACTGGGGGCTTTAGTGGTCTTACAGACCT
Source organism: Thereva nobilitata (assembly GCA_963855945.1). Lineage (NCBI taxonomy): Eukaryota > Metazoa > Arthropoda > Insecta > Diptera > Therevidae > Thereva > Thereva nobilitata. The sequence continues at coordinate 143,948,350 of OY979696.1, forward strand.
CACAGTGGGCGACGAATTCCCGCACCTGTTTGGACATACCTGGCCAAAAGTATTTAACTCTCAGACGGGTTAGAGTCTTCCCTACTCCACCATGCGATGTTTGGGGAGGCAAGTGAGCCGACTCGATGAGAGGCGTGGTCAGTTCCGTTGGGACCCACAACTTCCAGGTTAGGTCGTCAGCAACAGAGTCTCCGGTACGTGGGGATGTACGCTGGAACACGTACCCATCTTCAACTCGCAGGTCTGGTAACTGCGGTGAGGCTTGCCTGATTCGTTCAACCAGACGAAGATAATCAGGGGATTTGAAGGACGTGGCATTTAAGTCCACGTCGAAACATAGGGACAGGTCGTCCACGCAATCCATGCGGGACAAGGCATCCGGAACCACATTGTGGGTGCCTTTTCGATGTTCGATCGTAAAATCGAAACCCTGAAGCTTAAGACTCCACCGGGCTAAACGTCCGTTGAGCTCCTTCTGGCCCATGAGCCACTTCAGACTTGCATGGTCAGTAATGACCGTGAAAGCCTGTCCCTCCACATAAGCTCTAAACTTTTTTATACTCAGCACGGCTGCGTAGCACTCGAGCTCAGTAATGGTGTAGTTTCGCTGTGCTCCGTTCAATTTCTTGGACATATAAGCAATCGGATGTTCTCCTCCATCCATGTCCTTTTGAAAGAGCACACTACCTACACCAGTCCTGCTGGCATCGCACTGAATATAAAAAGGTTTAGAAAAATCTGGAGTGACTAGAAGAGGAGCTTCCGTCATCAGCTTTTTCAAAGTCTCGAACGCCTGCTGGGCCTCATCATTCCACCTAAAAGTTTTCGTCTTCAAACAATCCGTAATTGAAGAAGCCACGCTAGCATAATTGGGGATGAAACGCTGATACCATCCGGTCATACCCAAGAACCTCCTAGTCTGCTTATGAGACTTCGGAGTCGGGAATTCCGTGATGGCCGTCACCTTATTAGGATCGGTTTTCAGTGTCCCATCACCAATTATGAAGCCGAGATACTTGACTTCAGTCACGCAAAATTTGCTTTTAGCCAGATTGAGTGTCAACCCCGCACGACGGAGACAGCTGGCGACTTCGTCCAAAAGCTTTAAGTGGGAGTCAAAGTCCGGTGAAACTATGAGCAGGTCGTCCAGATAGACAAAGACGTTCTCACGTAAATGTCCAGGAATGCTCTTGTCCATCAAGCGACACATGCGCTGTGGGGCATTACACAAGCCGAAAGGCATGACTGTAAACTGGTACAGGGGACGACCGGGGACAGTGAAAGCTGTCCGCTCTCGCGACTTCACCTCTAAGGGAATTTGCCAGAAAGCATCCTTAAGGTCCAAACTCGTGATGAACTTGGTGTCTTGAAGACGACCAAGAAGACCATCGATGTGTGGAAGGGGATAGGCGTCTTTGACAGTGACACTGTTGACCTTGCGAGAGTCAAGACACAGGCGGACTTTGCCTGGTTTACGAACTAACACCACTGGAGAATTCCAGGGACTGTTCGATGGCTCAATCACCCCCAGAGCCAACATCCTGTCCAACTCGCCATACATCAAATGTTGAATAGCGGGTGAAACAGGATAATGCCTCTGCTTAATGGGAACTGAGTCACCAGTGTCTATCGTGTGTTCTTCCAGGTGGGTCTTTCCCAGTCCTAAGACATCGAAAGAGGGAAACCTGGCCTTGACCCGCTCCAACTGCTCGCTTTGCAAGGACGTTAAGTCGTGCATGTTAGTAGACGCAGTTGAGGCGTTTAACTCGCAGACTAAATGGGGAGCGATGCTGAAAAGTTTCCAAAAATCGATCCCTAGATACAGCCTCTGGCTGAGACTGGGCACCACATAGATGGTCATATCACGGGTCCGTCCTCCACAGGAGACAGGAACCCGGATGTAACCGCAAATACTTTGTGAAGCCCCGTCCGCAGTTTGCAACGCCGTGTGCAAAGTGTAGACTGTCACTTCGGGATGATTGGCCAGAAAGGATTCAGCATCTCTTCCCAGACAGCTGATACTAGCGCCACTGTCCAATAACCCATTCACCTCCTCATGAAGTAAGGTGACCTTAGTAAAAGGACGAGGATCTGACAAGTCAGAGATGAAAGCAGAAACAAGTTTCTGCGAAAGATGTCGCTTCTCCTTAGCTCGTACTCTAATTTGGGGAGGGGTATGCCGAGAATGCAGGGAGTCCACAAAAGGTGGCTCCGAAAAGATGCGTGCACGAGTGGAGATATATCTCTTCCAACGGGAAATAAATGAGAGTCTGACCTCCTCGGAGGGAAAAGATGGAAGAGCCTCATTTGACGTAGAGTCGCTGATGGTAGACGTAGCAGGTATATATGAAGTGGACGAGGGAATAACGGGCGAGCTTAGCTCGGGCGCGGACTCCCGTATGGTCTCGCACCCCTGCTCCGGTTTCCCTGGCAGGTGGGACAGACTGGGGTCACGACTCCTGGCTTGCCACACTTGTAGCAAAACAGGCCACGAGTCTCAGATGGGCAGTCCATAAAAGGATGACCCTGTTGCTGGCAATTCCAACAACGGAAAGGTCTCGGGTTCGCCGGGAACTGACGCGGCGCGGTCATCTCATCTACTCCTTGCGGGGATACGTCCGGTGGTAATGAATTCGATTCATTCATTGTCGAATAGTCAATCTCGTGTATTTGTCGATCGGGCCTTCGTTCCAGACGTTTCTGCTTATGCCAGCGTTCAGCTCGAACGCAGACTTCCCGCAAGTCATGCATGGTTGCGAAACGTTGGCCTATCACCAATGAACCTAAATATGCATCCAAATTCTGAAGGATTATGTCCACCAACTCCACCTCCGGCATTGGATTGGACATTCTGTTATACCACGACAACATTTTTGCGACGTAGTCGTCATATGAATGGTTTTGTTGTTTCAATTCCAACAGTCGTTTTATCAGTTCAAAGTCTGACTCACGACTCCTAAACTGTCTGGTGAAATGACCTTTCACCGTTTCCCAATCTGGGTCACGGACTTGCCGGCGGAACTGGGACCAGTACCAGTCCTCGGCTCGGCCTGTAAGTAAAGCCGAAATATTTCGACATAGCTCAGACTGGCTGACCCACTCGTCACGTGCCCTCAGCTCCAACCGGAACAAAAATTCTTCTGCCGACAGAGCAGGGTTCTCACCGGAGAACTTGATGTTCCAGGTCGTAACTGGAGACTTGCGGCGATAGGTTCCGGTTGACGCTTCCCTTCTGCTGTCGGTACGTACGGGCTCAGCAGGGGGATAGTGAAGATCCATACGGGGGAGCATCGGAATCTCTGCAGCACGCTGTTGGGCCCGCAGTCCCTCTAGTTCCCGTTGTACCTGTTGGAGTTGTTCCTCCGGGGTGGGATCGTTTGCTTCAGAAAGTGACGACTCATCAGGGTCGATGTGTGATTCGCCTGGACGGTCGCTTTCGCCCGTGGCGAGAGCGGTTTTCTTTCCGCCTCTCAATTCCATTTATATGACGTATTACCAAGAAATCCGAAAATGACTATGAATGGGGACGTCTTCGGGGTGCTACCCACTTTATAAACGATACCCGTGCAAGATAGGGGCACTATAATAGCACAAAAATTACAGCAACAACCGATACACAAAATAGTATTTCTCAACAATCTAACCAATAAAAAAACTTAATGAAACTGCTGACTAAGTCAGTACTAATACAGCCACGCAGCTATCCTAGTCAAAAAAATTCCGTTGACCGATTGTTCGCAATAGTGATACTCCTATTTAGTATCAATACTAACTCAACATATAGTTATAATATAAATCGCAATAATCAAAACCATTTGATACCTGAAAAAAAATCAAGGTGTAAAGTAGTGTTGTTTGTATTTAAACTATTTTTGGTGAATTTCCAGGATGGTTGAAGAAAAGCAATCTCACTCCCCAGGAGTCTCGTTGGTGGCCGAGGTCATCGGTGTCAGTCGGTGTTAGTTATGAGACACAGCCAGCACCGAGTGCCATCAACAACGCCGGAAGCACCACACGTCTTCGTCCACTTGAACGACATGAAGAGTCTACTTCCACATAAAAACAAGGAAATCTTCTTCGAAAATCATAAAAATTTAGTTGGATTCCGCTGTCCATCCACAACTGAGCTACACTACGGAAAATCAATCAGCAGTGGGGACAGACGGGAGAGAAAAACAATAAAAGCACAAGGAAGTAGTCGGATGTCCCTCAACAAAAGTCCACAGGGCGCAGGTGATTAGCCAGACGGTTAAGCCTGTGCGGCCTTCTAAAGGTGCACCTGAAGTGACCACATCCTTTACCACACTTCGACCAATTGTCTAAAATGAACGAAAAGAAAACAAAATTTGAGGGGACTGAATAGATTAAAGAAGTCCACGGGGCGCAGTGGGCAGGCGATATCACGCCTGTTACCTCAGCCGGTTATGCCCGAGTTACAACTCAAACGTCCATCAGCAAAAAGTAACAAGGATCCTGTCCACTGAACGAAGCACTGGCAGGCGGTATGACGCCTGATACTCAGGACGACGAGCAAAAACACAGGACAAAAGAACTCCAGACTCAGCCTTCACCCATGGCCAAGCGGTCATACGCTTGTTAGCCAGCGGTGCCGGTAAGCCTAGTTCAAAGATGCCTAAAGCGAAGAAGATATCATAAGACGGGACAATCTAAAAGTGAAAGCAAAATAAAATTCACACTGAATTTAGACAATAAAGATGAATCTGTTAAAAGAGGCATTGGTGGTGAACCATAGTCAAAGATAATTTTAATAAGTTACAGAAGTTGGGGCGTCATTTATGAAATAAATGGGCGCCGTAATTTAATATTGAAAGAAACTTGTTTGCCAAAAGCGTTGGGCATGCAAGCATACGTTGGGCGCCATTATGTACCACTGGCACGATGTAGCTCCTTGCTGGGGTCAGCAAGGTTACTGCCATCGTGTTCTGGGTAACATAAAAATTTTGAGAAACTACATCCTCCCTAGGTTCCTAAAGTTATAGGGGATGCTAAGCCGGCCACACGGTATACGCTAGCTCGCCGGTGGGGGCGTGGGGTTGTGTGACCGGGACACTACATCTATGATTCACCACTTACCTATTGTTTAAAAGGGATATCTCTTCATGTCATTATATTCCTAGGTTACAAGGCGATTCATCGCTTGACGTTTCCATCGACCTGGTGGACCTGTAAATGTTCAACGTGACTTTGAGAGGACCCTGGAGAGAAAGCACAACCCAACCATCCTGGACAATTTATCCCCTTAAGTGGTCATTCCGAATAATACTAGAGGAGTTAACGAAATTTACAACAATTATATTTTAATAATAAATACAGCCCAAAACAATATAATTATTCAACAACAAAATGAAGGTAAGTTTGCATTAAATATTATCTAAATATTAAATCAAAACAAAAGTATACTTATAATCTAGGTAATGTGGATGCAACCAACTTTTACCACTTGTAAATTTTGATAATTGAACTGGTGTATTGTGGGATGTACTGAGGGCAAGGAGGGACACAAAAAAACTTTGAGCCAATATAAAACTTGGCCAACCAAAACAAAAAAAAACAAGAACACAAGAGAAGTAGCAACGTCGATTTGGCCAAACGGAGTTGCAGGGCAATAAAATTCGGACAATTGGTTCAGTTAGAACCGTCTAATGTTTGTTTGCACCCCTACCAAAAAACCAGTGTAACAATAGTTGCTAAGTGTAGAAGGGTTTAACTCAGGTAACGGATAAAGTGTGATAAGTATTTATAATAATTTGAAAATATTGGATAAGTATTTATAATAATTTGAAAATATTGGATAAGTATTTATAATAATTTGAAAATATTGGATAAGTATTTATAATAATTTGAAAATATTGGATAAGTATTTATAATAATTTGAAAATATTGGATAAGTATTTATAATAATTTGAAAATATTGGATAAGTATTTATAATAATTTATATATATATATTGGAGAAGTATTTATAAACATGTAAAAGTGTGATATATTTATAAGAATAATATAAATATGTAACCAAAAAAATCAAAACGAGTTTATCATACGCTGCACCAAGTCAAAAGTAATAGGTAATAACTCGACACAATGTATTGGGTGCGTCTCCCCAACAAACTGAAGAGATACTCGACAAAATTGGATATCTTCGTGTTAGTTCGTCTTTGGAGGAATTAACTGATGTTTCGCTTCTTTGAATAGAAGCGGTATTTCCTTGACTTGATAATGATTTTGAAATAGGTTGCGATATTAGTTATGAGTGATCGTCTAATTCCTTTATAAGACTCTTTCGTTCTTCCTCTCTCACGGCTCCCAAGTCCAGAACATTGGCGAAAAAAAATCCTTTCTGGCTAAAAAATTAGTTTTTCTATCTCACCTCTAACAAAAATGACGATAAAAATGGCGAAATGTTTTCCACAATTCTCAAGTCTTCCAAGTCCACAAACTTTGAATTGAACAGGAACAAGTTTCATCACAGTATTCTTGCGCTGGGTGATTACCACAATAGATGCGTCTCCGTGTACAATTGCTTTTCTCCAGAAGCGCCTCAGCAGCGCAGGAAAACTCGATATACGATGGACCAGAGACGACGGGCGAGACGTGAACAGCGCTACCTTTTTGGGTATATTTTCGGGTCTGTTGACAACACACGAACACAATTTTTTGTTTTTTTATATATTTATTTTGAAAAATATACTCGCACAAGAGCTTTTTCTATGTCTTTTCCTTTTCCAATAATAAATATTGTCTCACAAAATGTAATGACGTACCAAAAACGACGGACGCAACGAAAAGCGGAATCGACTGTTCAACAGTTACTTGCCGACGTATCAACCACTTTTTACAAGGGACCGACTGTCTCGTATCATATTCAAATCCAGACTGTCAAATGTACAAAAATTTTTTCCTTCCAAGAAAAATTTTGTTTTTCTTGGCCTACGTGATTCAAAAAAAGTTCCGCATCCAAAAGCTTCTGAAGTGATTGCACTAATAATTTCTTAAATTTCCGATAGATGGGGGAATAATTAATCATAAAACTTTCGTAATAAATAACCGACCGTTACAATACTAAACAAATACAACCAACTACTTGAAAATGATAGCAATAAAATTGATAAAATTTATGGGGTGTACTATCATAACGATATGTTAAATATTGGTAATTCCAGCATTAAAGTTGATAAAGAAAACTTTCTTATTGGTGAGAAGCAGTATAAGATAACTGAAGGTTTAGCTGAACTACTTTTTATGAAAAAGCCTCAAGGTTACTCAATAGACGATATGACCAATTATCAAGCAATTGTAAATGACACATCCGCCTACAGACGCGATTTTAAGGAAAACCAGCAAATAAAAGGAACAAATACCTTTAAATATAGAAAAATTATAAAAAAGTTGATTCGCACTCCTCATACTGGAAAGGGAATAATGCAAATTCCTAAGAAAAATATTGACTACATATATTGGGATGACCCTAATGAGCTAGTTGATCGGCTCCGCATATTGGTAGCATCGCAGCAAGCTGGAAATAATAGTCATACTAATGAGATAGTATCAATCATTGAGGAGTTACGTGAAGCTGACATTATAGTATAAATATTAGCATACATAAAAAATAGTTACATTTCTGAAATGAGCGTTGACAAGTTTGGCCGATCTTCTAAACGACAAAAATTTGGAGCAGTGGGTGATCGCGGACCACCTGGAATTCCTGGAAAAGACGGTGCTACTGGTTCTAAAGGTGAACGGGGACCAAAAGGAAACGGTTTTAATTTAACATCAGATGGTGACTATGATCTTTCATTGAAAAGAATAAAAAACCTCGGTGATCCAAAAGAAAACGTTGACGCTGCAACTAAAAAATATGTTGATGATGAAATACAAAAAAGGGTGAACAAAGCAGTACAGAATCTAACGCTGTATATTAATGGTGAAATTGAGAAAATTGAAAAATTTATATTCTCTAACATAATTAAAAAGCCTCAAGATGGCGTCTATGAGTAAGAGACAAATAGTGAATGAGCTCCACAAACCTGCTCGTCGAAATTTTACTAGACGGAGAGTTATCATTAAAGGTCTGGATGATTTATGGCAAGCTGACTTGGTTGAAATGGATGCTTATAAACATGTAAACAACGGATTACGCTATTTGCTGACTGTGATTGATACATTTTCTAAATATGCTTGGGCTATACCAATTAAAAGAAAAACCGGACTAGAAGTTACAGAAGCGCCGCACTCAATATTCAAAGATGGACGTACACCTAAAAATTTACAAACGGATGATGGCAAGGAATTCTACAACTCTAACTTTCAAAAGCTAATGAGCAAATATGAAATTAATCACTACTCAACATATACATCGCTTAAAGCACCCATAGTGGAAAGATTCAATCGAACTTTAAAGAGCATGATGTGGAAGGAATTTAGCATGAATGGCTCCTACAAATGGTTTCATATGATAAAAAAACTGCTTTCACAATACAATACGAAAAAACATCGAACAATCAAAATGCGCCCTTGTGATGTCAATAAAGCAAATGAAAAGCACCTTCTTGCTACAGCCTATAATCGTATCAAAATTGCTGCTTCAACATCATATAAAATAGGAGATCACGTCCGTATAAGCAAATATAAACATGTATTTGAAAAAGGCTACACACCAAACTGGACAGCTGAAATTTTCAAAATTTCCAAGATTCAACTAACTAATCCTGCAACATATCAACTTGAGGACTACCAAGGTAACCTAATACAAGGAGGATTTTATGAAAAGGAATTGCTGAAAGTTAAACATCCTGATCTCTATCTTGTTGAAAAAATATTAAAAAAGAGTGGAGATAAAGTTTATGTTAAATGGCTCGGTTTTTCATCAGAACATAATACTTGGATAAATCCTAAAAATGTATTATAAGCTAAAGAAATATATATATAAATAAATAAATAAATAAATAAATGACATTTTTATAACATTTTAGAACTTGGGTTTTATTTTCAAATCTAGTTTTGCATATTATCTCGCTATGATGTTGTTTCAATATGGGCTCCAGGATTTTACTTATATTGTTGATTCTCTGCCTAAATCTACATCTATCTATAACACATATATGACACAGACCCTTGCAGCTGGCTCTATAAACAAAATCCCATACATGCATGATGTGTACTTCTGGTTGAATTAGAACTGAGTATTATTACACAACTACATATCTGTAATCACTATAAATTCAATCGCAATAGAAAACCAAACAAGAAAACCATAAAAAAGATGCGCCTCAAGAACTTTAGCTGGATATCAGAAACCTGAAACATAAATTTGCTGAAATTGGTCGGGGATGGGGAAATTAATTAGGGTTTTTTTAAAAAAGAAAAATATTTAATTAGGTAAAAATCCTTTTATTTAATTACTCATATAAAAGTTTGTGTTTATGCTTTTAGTAAAAACTAAATCGAAGGTTTTAGCAAGTGACCCTCTATTTATTATTAGGTAGCCTCCATCATTGATGGCGTCGAATCCCCTCTCTGACATATTGTTGAAGCGATTCGGCAAAAAAAGCTGGTTATCCTCCAAATCGAGCACAATCTTTGGACCAAACTTCGTTGTAAGTCTCGTACATCCTAAGATTTTATATAGATGATTTATCTCCATTTCCTTCAGGGGTAGTGTTGGTTTATAGGTGTGAGAATTTAAATCGGCCAATATCTCAACCTCAGTATTCAACTCGTTTGCTGATGATGAATAATCCATTGCTTTTGTTGTATGAAAATCAACTTGAACTGTATGCTAAAAGAAGCTACTTATTTCTTCAGCTGCTAAAACAAGACTGACAACTTCGAAGTAAATCCAAGCATACAAGGCCTTATGTTAGGCTAAGAGATAATAAAATTCATTTTTTTCTCTATGTATACATTATAAGTATAAAACTTAATTATCTAAAACGGAAGCCGTAGGTGATTATGGATCCAATTTCATACTCAGCATATTTCTTTGAATCATAACAAAAGGCCTTCAACACAGCGCCGGAAACGATGTATCAGATTTCTTCGGCAGCAGTTCTCATTAAGATAAGAATAGCTTACGTTTCAAAATTGTATTTATCTTAAGATGAAGACGCTGTCCGTAATACTAAATATCTTTAGTTGGCATATCTACAAAAAGAAAAATGAATAAATAAATAAATCTTATGTATATCTATATATGTACATACATTTATAGTGTTGATGGTAAGTTGTAATGTCCCCATGGAAGTGTTTCAGTACTATCCTCAAATAAATATCTTTTATCGTCATAGGGATCCAAAGCTACTTTACGTTGACGGATCGTGAATACTTGATGTTTTTTTAGATCTTATTAAGTTCTGATCTCTAGATACGCTAATCATTCCTTCCAGACATTTAACATAGTCATCAAAGCTAATATTATTTTTGACTACATAGTTCTTCACTCCTTTAGCTTTTTTATGACTTTCACCATCGGCATCATTATCGATCCTAAAACAGTACATTTTCGCTCTCAGTCCAACAAAATCGGTAATAATATTTCCATGCAGCTCATCTTTCATTAATCCAGGAACTTTTTTATTACAAAGAGGGATGTTGAAAATATTATTGTTCTCATAGTCGCTCGTATCGAATTTATTAACATTATTTTTAATCATAAGCTCATATGGATCCATATCAGTAAACTCATATATTAATGAGTCTGTATTGGTATACAAGCATCTTGCTTTATCACCGAATTCCTTTGTTATGAATTCATAGTGGAAGTCGTATATACAGGTTTTCGAGATATCAAGTATCGCTTGGCCAACATAAATAGGTTTATTCATTTTAGCTGCCATCTTGTTTAACTCCACGGCCACTAGATTTTCGTCGAAAATTGATGCGCTATGAAAGTTAGGTTTTGATATCATAGCTTGTGCACCATAGCGCCCATCCCATTTTGTAAGGAGTTTTACAATCACCCTCTTCCGAACATTTTCCATGGTTTTACCAAATATTGCATTGATCAGTAATTTGAAGAAATCCTTTTCAAAATTGTTTGTTGCTCTGGCTCTAAAATGTGTATTTAAGTCAATGTAGTGTTTTAACCACGGTGATTGATTAAATTGAAGTACGCGATGAGTTTTCTTTAAAATCATACCATTTTTTAAATATTGTTTCAAATTGCGATAATGTATTATATATTTTTCTTTATTAAATAATGTGAGTAATAGCTTAGGAGTTTTAGAATTAGGTGGATTCATGCAAGTCGGCGCTAATGGTAGATCTTTATGAATATCATGTATTGATGCTGGATATTCCAGATCTACTTCAAGTAGATACCCAACTGGTGAATCATCAGGAATACTATTAACATCAATGGATTCAATCCATTTAAAACCGCCAGTTGGTAGATATTGAGACATAGCCCATCCATATAAATTATTGGCATCTAAGTACATTAAGTACTTGTCCTCCTCATTGGGGTTATATTTCTTCATATATTTATTATTAGCTTTACCTCGTCTTCCGCTACATTGTGCTACTCCACCTCTGATGCCACGTTCAACAAATAATAACATGTCAATATCTGTTATTAATTCCAATTTAACACCTGTATATAGCAACATCGCATCCCAAGTTAGACCGGGTGTAGTGAAGTAGTGCGCTGGATCCAGTTTATGACTTTTTAAACATGTGTTTCTAAAGTTTTCAAAAATATCTGCTAAGAGCATTACATCTGTTTTGAGATATAAATCCGAATACTCCCCTAAAGTAGTAATATGAAAACTAGACCATACAATTAATGCATGCTGATAATCTTCTTCGCTTATATCGCTATCAGTTAGTTGACTATGAAAGGAATCCTTAGATGGTAAGGTTGTTTCATCCAATTTCTCCCATGAATCAACATAATCATATGGGAATACACCTTTCCTATGAAGAAGATTATAGTGGTTATTTGAAAACTGTTTTTCCAATAACGGAAATGATGTGCAATTCTTTGCTAACGCATCCAATGATGATGGAAGGAAGCGAATTGAATCAATAAAGCGTAGATTGATGGAGGTCTCTTCTACATGTTTGGTGAAGGAGATATACTTCTCTTTTGTTAGCGGTAATAAATCAATCCTTCCATTAATATTAAGTGCTATATCTTTTATTATGAAGTGGCTATCATATCCAGAAAGGTTATGGAAAACTACTGGAATAACATGGCTATCCTGATAAAGTAAATTACAGGTTTGATGAGCAACTCCTCGAAATTTTCCAGTAAGATGATCATGGTCACAAACTCTAATATCAGATATTATAAAGGTTTTCTGACAAATATGACAACATTTGGCTGCTTTTTGCTTCATCTCTCGGTCCTTTGTATTCATATCCAGTGCAATTATCTTTTTAAAAATGTCCGATACATCTTTGCTAATCAGCTCCAATTCTTGAGCGAACCATTCCAAACATTTTTCTCCTCTATAAGAGCGATAATAACTCAATTTCTCATCGTAGGAACACTGGAAGAAGTATCCTATACTATGAGCTTCATGCTTTTGATAGGGTGTTGTATTACTTTGTGTATCATCGTTTAATGATTTTAATATGCACTCAATATCAGCATAAATAATGAAAGGGCACTTTTCTTTATACTTATAGTTATTAAAATTTACCCATTTTTCTGTAGGTAATATGACTCTGCAGGTATTTATTTGTTTACATTCTTCTATATGTTTGTTTAAATTGTACTCACTGATGAAATGGTTTAAGCATCGATCACAAATCCATGTTTTTTGTTTCCTTTTTGTAATTTGAGTACGAACTAACCTTGAGAGATCCTTTATCCAGCAATAGTGGTAATTGCCACAATTTTCATCCACATTCATTTCATTCTCAGCATCGTCATCATCAGTAAATATCAGTAAGTGTATGCATTTAGCATATTCATTCTTACTGATATATATTGGTACTGTTAATATTTTTTTATTTTCTTTTATTAATGTATACACATTTATTCTTAGATTGTTATTTTTTTCAAATTTGGGTACATCTTTTATTTTCATGGGAAATTCAATATTATTTAAATTTAATACACTAGCATAATGAGGATAGGAGCTTACGCGATATGCATGTGAAGTATATGATACAGGATGTAATGCACTTACTACACTCCATGCGAAACATGCATTATCAACGTTTTCTACATTTACACATGCTTTTTTATTTTTTATCTCAGTGGGCAATTCTATATAAGAGGATCCTTTAAACACCGAATTTCTGTTTATGTTAACACCTAAATTTATTATTTTCACTAATGCCCATCCACTATCCCGCTCCTGAAATTCTTCCAACTCACTTAAAAGTTTCTCCTTAATATCATTCACAATTTCCTTTAAATCAGTTCCGAAGTCAATATTTATATTAGCAGTTTGTATATATTTTAAATCTGTACACATATCACCGTTTGACATTATTTTCTTAAATTCACCACACAATGTTGTATTAATTTTTATCATTGAAAATTGTTTTAAAATATTTTTAACTCTTATTATTAACGTTTTACCGGCATTGTTTAAAAATATTTTTGGATCTTTATATCCTAGATTTTGAATAACCGATGACCTAATTCGAGAACTAAAGGCGGATTGTATATCTTTCCACACTAATAATTTCTCACGATTTTTAATACCCGAACCAGTATGCAGGAAGGTTTTTAACACTTCACGATAATAATTTAGCATCGCAATGTTTGCTTCAAATCCTCGTTTTTCACCAATTGTATCACTATTTCTTTGATATTTATATATCATTCGGATGTTATAGTTACAATACTTTATCCACTTTGTAATTTCCACTTCATTTTTGCTTTCCTTTATTAGAGGTAAAGCCTGGTTTATTAGCGTCACAATTTTTTTCCCGATGTCAGACATTACTTTTAATTAAATGAAAAATCCGTTGTTGATAGGTTGAAAGTAAGAACACGAATAATTCATATCAACCATTCACCATACATATAAACTCATATCAATCGTATTCATCTACGAGAAGTCGATATCTGCTTCTCTGCTTATTCCATTCACACATACACACCCTCATATTAGCCGAAAGAAAGAAAGATAAAAATTTTATTCTTCGATCGCATGTTCAGCGCTTGTATAAACAAATCCAGAAAGCCTCGATAAAAGCTGATTTTGCGAAATATATTGTTGGTATCTCGAATATCGTAGAAAATGTGACTTCACCCAGTGGCCTAATGTAGAAAAACAACAACAACAACAATTTCGATTTTATATTTTGAGAGCCAAATTTTCTATAGCATAGAGTAAATATACACATGATCAACGAGAAGTTGAGAAGAAGAGATACATGATAACCTTGTATAAAAGCTGATGTTGCGAAATATACTGCTGGTATATGTGGAGATCGGTGAAGCCAAATGTGAAGGGTGTGCCTGTTGGGCGGGAAGCTTTGCGCACAACAGCGATGCCATGTGTATGAGGGTGTAGCATTGCTTGTAAATATAGAATATAGGTGGTGTGTGTTATGCATAGATCGGCGGGGATCGTTCAGCGAGGCAAATGTGAAGGGTGTGCCTGTTGGGCGGGAAGCTTTGCATAGAGTAAATCTACATATGATCAACGAGAAGTTGAGAAGAAGAGATACATGATAACCTTGTGTAAAAGCTGATGTTGTGAAATATACTGCTGGTATATGGTGTGCCTGTTGGGCGGGAAGCTTTGCGCACAACAGCGATGCCATGTGTGTGTGGCGCCATGGTAACATAAACAAACCAGAAAAGGGGTATGCCTGGGGCGAAAGTAAATATGAAGGGGTATGCCCTATGTGTGAGGGTGTAAATATGAAGGGGTATGCCATACAAGGTGGTGTGTGTTATGTATAGATCGGGCGGGTAGGTAAATATAAGGGGTAGAAAGCTTTGGGCGGGAAGCTTTGCGCTCGTTCAGCGTGGGGGGAAGGTAAATATGAAGGGGTATGCCTGCGGGGAAGGTAAATATGAAGGGGTATACCATACAAGGTGGTGTGTGTGTTATGCATAGATCGGGGCGGGGAGGTAAATACGAGGGGGGTGTTTTCCATAGAAGGCGTGTGTGGCTCCTCCCCCAGGTTGTGTGTGAGGGTGTGCGTGTGGGTATGGATGTATGTGTGGGTATGGCTGTGTGTGTGTGCTATACACGCATACATACAAACCTCAAAGTGAAGGTACCTGAGGGGGGAGCGGGAAAGGCAAATATGAGGGGGTGGCTTAGAACCCCTCTTGTATATCTACTCACGACAAACACAACCGACACTACAAAAAACACAATCAATACAAACAACAAAATACTGATCAAAACAAATAGCACACCAAAAAAAGAACACATCATAACCAAAATCACTACTAAACATAACAATACGGATAACAATTATGACATAAATATAGAACAACAAGAAACTGAGATCCTAAATTACGCAATCGTTGGAAATACAATTCCAACGTTATACACAACTGAAGACGCAAACAAAAAACTATCCCTAACACCACCTAAAGAAAAATTAGCCTTTGCAGAGGCATGGGCTACACAATATTCGAAAAGTTACGAAAAACTAAAAACACCAAAAACCCCTGAAGACAACATCAAGACAGTCTCAGAAGATGAATCCCCACCACCAACACAATGAATTTAAAAAATACGTCGCAAACACCTGAAAGCTATACAATTAACAACCTTCAAGGTAACTACACCGGCATAGGACAGCAAAATTCGAGAGACACAACTTCCACGAGCATAGAACAAACACAAAACGTGAACAGAGGTAGCGAAATTAACAAACAGTCGCTGAAGAACCTCACACTATTACAGTGGAACATCAACAGTTTCTTTGCAAACAAAAGCGGCCTCGATTCAATATATCATGCCAGCAAACCAGACGTCTTGGCACTCCAGGACACCTACCTCAAAGACAACAACCGAAAACTCGTATACAAAGACTACAAAATCTACACTCACAACATACATCAACCGGACACAGGACGAGGAGCCCTGGCGATCCTCGTACAAAACACTATCACATCACGAGCTCTCCCACTAGTAACGGCCCTAAACGCACATGCAGTCACGCTTCTGCTCCCTCAACCACTCCACGTAGTCAATATATACATTCACCCCCACACCACACTAGCCATCTCAGACCTTAATAATCTCCTGACACAAGTACCACACCCATTAATAATAATAGGAGATTTTAATGCCCACAATCAAATATGGGGCAGCAATTACAAAAATCAAGCAGGTCGCATTCTAGAGCAATGGCTCGATGATACAGACCTCTGCCTACTAAATGACGGAACACCTACTCACTTCAGTACCGTCAATACACTCACAGCAATAGACCTTACTTTCACATCACCCACCCTAGCCCCCCATACACAATGGTCGGTCAACCCACTCCCCAAGGGCAGCGATCACTTCCCAATACTAATCACGCTAAGACATCAATTACACACAACACGACACGTGCCTCGTTTCAAGGAGAGCAGAGCGGACTGGACAGCATATAGACTTTCGATCACACACTACTTGGACCGGCATCATGAAACGACAAACATAGAACAAGAAGCCAGTACTCTCAAAAAAGCAATAAGGCAGGCAGCAAACACGGTCATGGGTACCACTACCCCGCGCAGTAAAACAAAACCCAGGTGGCTAAATGACTCAGTGGCCTACAAAATAAAACAAAAAAACAGAACTTGGAGAAAATATAAAAGAAACCCGACACCAGAAAACGCGCTAGATTACCGGCAGCAAAACGCCTCAATGAAGAGAGTCATAAAGCAGGCCAAAAAGGAACAATGGGGTTCCTTTTTGTCAGATATAACCCCGAGCTTAACCACACAAGAACTTTGGCATCGTATAAAAATATTTAAGGGTAAGCCAGCCTCACCCTTAGCTTCCGTTCAGCAGGGCGACAGGCTCTTAACGAGCCCAGAGGACATAGCCAATGCTTTCGCAGAAGGGACCAGCAGGTACTCGTACTTATCCACCAGAAACATACAGCCACGCTCAGTGAGAAGCACAGGTACTCAAGAATCGCTTAAGATTCTCACAGCAGACATCACTCCTAGAGAGGTCACATACACACTGAACTCTTTTAGGGGCTCCACACCAGGCATAGACGGTATCACTTACAGAATGCTGTCCAACTCACCACCTTGTTGGCATAGTAGATACACGAACATGCTAAACAAGATCGTGGCCACCGCACGCTTCCTACAGGACTGGAAGGTAGCCGTCGTGGTTCCGATCCCCAAACCCCACTCTGGTGTGCTCACGTTTACCAATCTGAGGCCAATACATCTCCTTAAAACAAGCTCTAAAACTTTCGAAAAGATATTAGGTTCAAGAATATCTTGGGCGCTGGAACAGCTCCTGCACCCGTCGCTCATCGCCTATAGACCGGGCAGGAGTGTGCAAACCCTCCACCTCGAACTAGAAGCCAGCTTACGCGAAGCTTTCCGAAAAAGAAAACATGCAATAATTCTATCGATGGACCTAACAAAAGCTTTCGATAGAGTACGGGCCTGCTGGATCTCCAAACAACTGCACGAATGGCATTTCCCTCCACAAATCATAAATATTATAACGAATTTCCTCACAAATCGACAAATACTCGCTAGAATACGTGGGTATTATAGTAAACCCCACCCACTGAAAAACGGCCTACCACAAGGCTCTCCACTGTCAGTGCATCTCTTCAACATTTACACGCATTCTTTGGCAGCATCACTTGCAAAAGTGAAAGGCCTAGCCCTTTGGCTGTACGCGGACAACCTAATCCTCCTGGCGACAGGAAAACACAACACAGTCCAGACGAGATTAAATAAAGCGTATACCATCGCTTTCAAATGGGCAAAGATTAGAGATGCACAATTTTCCGACAATAAAACCGAGGCTCTTCACATCTGTCGCAAGCGCTCATGTCACCTTGTAGAAATTTGCTTAAATAGTCAAACCCTACAACTTAAAAACCAAATGGTAATTCTGGGACTAACATATGACAAAAACCTACTATGGAGGGCACAAATCAAAGCAACAACCAGAGCTATTAAAATTCGCAACAACATGCTGAAATCCATATGCACAAACAGAGCTGGCCCACCGGCTACGCTTGCTGTGAATATTGCCAAACAACTGACACTCGGGTGTCTGGATTTTGGCCTACCCTACTACGGCTTCGCCTCCGTAACCGCACGCAAACCTCTGCAAGTTGCCCTCAACACCACGGCTAGGATAGCGCTTGGTGCATTACCTAGCACTAACCTAGCTGCTCTCAGCATAGAGGCTGGTTTCATTGACATGGACTATAGAAGAGACCTACTTCTGCAGAAGAAAATAGCAAAAAACTTACTGTCTTCATACAAACCACTATACCACACCCTAATGTACTGTTGGGACAGGCGACATGAAACAGTTAACAGTTTCACACCATCACTGCTACGCGGCCTTATAGGCATGCCGGAGGAAGCAATGAATATACCGACCAACCACCCCCCAACAGCAAACACACCCTTCCCTCCCTGGCTAGTGGACCCAAAACACATAAACCTCACTCTGAGCAAACACCATAAGGACAAAACCAGCGCATCGATCTACAAGAAATTACGTTTTGAACAAAGGGACCAATACACAAAGACTAAACCAAACACAATTTTTTTGTATACTGACGCATCAAAATCAGACGCTGGTACGACGTACGCACTAACAGACGACACAGGGACCCCCATCGAAGTAGGAAGGTTACCTGACGGTACCAGCGCCTACTTCGGTGAGCTGTACGCAATTTGGGAAGCGGTAGACTGGGCCAAAAGATCACGTGTTAACACTCATCTACTCAGATTCCTTGGCTGCATTAAAGCACATTAGCAACCCAAGGATCACAAACCCACAGACGGACTACATAAAAGAAACGATCCACAAACACGACATCACACTTGCTTGGTGCCCAGGTCACGTGGGAATTCAAGGAAATGAAGCAGCGGACCACCTAGCAAAAAATAACGCACCCGGGATAATCACGAAGGAGCCTCCAAACCTGGACAGAACCGTACACATGATTAAAGAAAAAATCAAAAATAAACAAAACAGATGGGACTCCTCCAACTGTTTCCTTAAAAAAATTTGGCCTAGGGCATGCACCCCTAAAATTCCCCCCTGGACCCGACCAACGACGATCATATTTACCAGACTACGACTAGGTCACTCGATGGCTTTCAAAAAGTACATTTACGACAAAACACCAGCACCAACATGCACTTACTGTGACGCCCCTCTCACAGCGGAGCACTTCTTTTTTACATGCCGAGAAGTAACAAACTCATTGCGACGATTTAACTATCACAAGCCAGCCCACGAACTGCTACAACCAGACAGCGATCCGACCCAGATTCTTTTTCCATTGCTAAACGCCCATGGCTTACTAATGGACCTCAGACCACACACAAGAAATAGACAGACAGATCCCTCACCCACTAACCACCACAGAAGTTGACCTTTTTAAAGCACATAACCCACTAACTCTAGATAATAAAATACTAACCAGATACTTTTGCTACTAACTTAGAAATAACTACAACTAAGCACAGACCTACTAACCCTAGACAGTAACCCCTTCAATTACTAACACCCCGGTTCTGGCCCAAAAGGCTCACCAGCCGCGGGCCAAAAATTATTAATAGCTGTTAGCGTAAGGTTTTTTATACACTTAAGCTAAGACTATCAATAAAATAATAAAAAAAAAATAATAGCCACTAAACTATACGTTATCCTTGATAAGAGAAGAATCCAATATTTCGATGAAGTTTGTCCTAGGATAGGAGGTATCTTTTATTGCCAGGAGAGCAGGAATCAAGAAACCACACAACAATCAAGATGCATAGCGCCCTTACTTAATGGTGAAGCAGCACAGTCAACGAAGTAGGGAAAATTGAAACAATCCTGCAACCAGAACCGAACTTTGTCCTTCTCATGAACATCCCGAAAACATCAGTATCATCAACCTGCGGAAACAACCACTCAATGATTCAAGGCACCATCCTACTCCATTATAGAGACTGCAAGATCACAATCAACGACCCAGTAGGAATTCTAGGTAGCACTTACCGATGGAGCACTGATATAAGGAGTCATCTGGTAAGGGGAACTCATATTTTCTTAGGTGTTACAAGAGCCCTTATATACCGCATTACAAGATGTTCGGTATAAAAAACTCAAAATGCGTATGGCGAAATAATAACACCGACGAATTCAATTTAAATTTACAATGTTTATTCAAACAAAAAAACTAAGTACATATGTATGCCGAATGATTACACTTCAAAAAAATTACTTTGTTAGCGAATAAAATCTTGCGGATATTGTCAAATTTATCGAAAGTCTAGAAACGACTGACTCGCACCACTTTTCTTTCTTTCCCAAAAATATATTCTTCCCGTACCGTTTTTTTTTTCTAAACCGTTTTTTTTCTTATGCATACGTGCCTCGTTGCACGTCTCCGTTAATATATCCTTTTCTCTTTTTTTTACTTGAATTGCATATTTATTGTCAATTGCCACCTATTGGTGGGAATTAACAACAAGCATGCATCCATATTAGTTTTATACTGGAAAGTATAACAATTGATATATCAATGTTAATTGTTATACTGTCTCGAAATGACAGTTCTAGTTTGTTTATGTTTTTAATAATGCTAATGATAATAAGTGTTTGTGAATTTTGTTCATTGTTGGTTGCGTTTGGTGGTGCAGGTCAGTGATTTGTTATATTTTATTGTTATTTGTTTGATCTAATTGTTATTTATTTAATTTCTTAACCTAATGTTAGTATACTTCATTTATGTACTTTCTTAAGCTAATGTTAGTTATGCTGTTCTATTTTAGGTAGGATGTAATAGTTTCTTCCAAGGTGTCTTCGCTGGTGTTTTCATGGCCCAAATCTTATGGAGGTTTCGATTATCAGATAAGTACATTTGTAATTTGCTGAACATTAGTTTCTTTGTTTCTTATTTTCCTTTTAGGTGGTTCCAGGATGGAACATGCTCCGGGGCGGCGTTGGGACAGCGTCCCAATGTTTACTTAATGTAATGCTGCTATTTTACTGATCTGGGAAGAAAGAACAGACAAAAGATTGAAGAAATCGTTACAATCAATCAAACTTGATTAGTTTTGCGGAATGTGGATGAGGATGGCTTGGAAAAATTCTAAGAAATTTTGGATATTGGGGTAATTTACTTGTTT
The DNA here is from genome assembly GCA_963855945.1 of Thereva nobilitata. Lineage (NCBI taxonomy): Eukaryota > Metazoa > Arthropoda > Insecta > Diptera > Therevidae > Thereva > Thereva nobilitata. Next base: position 143,969,628 of record OY979696.1, read on the forward strand.
TAGAGTATGTGATGTGATTGTTGATTAGGATTAGTTTCGATCGGAAGGAGGCATAATTTGGTAACGGGACGTTTGCAAATTGAGTCTTTAGTTTTTACTGAGACGACGCGAACTAGATTGTCTGAACCTGGATGTGTCTCAATGACTCTTCCTAGTAGCCAATTGCACGGTGGTAGGTTTTCTTGTTTAATCAACACAAGGTCATCCTTCTGCAAATTCCTAATTTGTGCATTCCATTTCGGACGCTGTTGAAGCTGTGTCAGGTATTCATTTTTCCATCGTTTCCAAAATGATTGCATTAACTGCTGAATGTATTGCCAACGAGTTAAGCTGTGTTGTTTGTGCTCCAAATATGACGGTTCCGGTATAGCCAACATTGGTGCTCCAATCAAGAAATGCCCCGGGGTTAACGCAGTCAAGTCCGAGGGGTCGTTCGTTAACGGACAAATCGGTCGCGAATTCAAACATGATTCCACTTGCGCTGTTAAAGTAGTAAGCTCCTCGAATGTTAACGAACTATTACCTATAACCCTTTTCAAATGGAACTTCGTGGCCTTGACCGCACTCTCCCAAATTCCGCCGAAATGCGGCGCTGCTGGTGGTATTAGATGCCATTTTATCCCTTGACCTTCTACTAAACTCGGGATTTCTTCCCCTAGTTGACGTAAGTGCCTTGCAAAATCCTTCTCCAAAATTGCTCTGGCTCCTATAAAATTTGTCCCGTTGTCAGAATATATATCGCTGCAGAGTCCTCGACGACCTGTAAATCTTTTAAACGCTGCTAAAAAGGCCTGGGTTGACATTTCCGAAACGACCTCTATGTGTATGGCCTTGATTGCCAAGCAGATGAAAATAGCCAGATAACATTTGTGTTTTTTCGCGTTTCGTAATTTCGATGTCTTGATTTCCATAGGTCCACAATAGTCCACTCCAACATGACTGAATGGTCGAGAGATGTTCGTCCTTGGTGCTGGTAAGCTCCCCATTAGTTGACTTCCGCATTCCCCCCTTTGTTTAAAGCAAATGATACATTTGTGAATTCGTGTTCTGACAACGCTCCGAGCTTTTAGGATCCAATATTTGCGCCTTATTAATCCAAGTACCAATTGTGGCCCACCATGCAGGGTGATTTTATGTTGGTCGTCTATAATTAGGTTTGTGACGTGGTGTTGGCTTGGCAAGATAATTGGATGTTTTTCGGCCCAAGTAATTTGCGCATTTTGCAGTCGGCCTCCTACTCTAAGCACGCCCAGGCTATCTATAAAGGGACTCAACTTTGCTAGTCGCCCTAAGGAAGTTCGCACTTTCGAAGACAGGTTCTTCAATTCCTGCTCAAATTCCTGAGCTTGCACCTTTTTAATCATAAGATTGTGAGCTTCTTCTAATTCCCGAGTTGTTAACCATTTGGTTGCGTTTGATCTTTCCTTAGATTTGCATCGCGAAATAAAACGAAGAACGTATGCAATTACCCGGATAAGCGTTCGTAGCGACGAATATTTACAAATGTCTAAGCCGAAAGTTGTAGTAGTTACTTCATTGGTGGTACTCAAATTGACCTTTACTGTCCGTGCTTCATCATCCGTTTCTTTTATGTCATTTAGTGAAGGCCAATTTTCTTCTGATTTTTGCAGCCACTGTGGTCCATTCCACCATAGGTGATGTTTTATTGCTTCAGCCGGCAATAAGCCCCTCGTTGCACAATCTGCGGGATTGTCTTGTGTGGGGACATGATGCCACACTTCGCTGCTACAGATGTCTTGTATCTCTGCTATGCGGTTTGCAACGAACGTTTTGTACTTGTTAGGGTGGCTCCTGAGCCATGACAGAACAATCGTCGAGTCCGTCCACGCTCGAAATTTTACTTGAGTGAAGTTCATTGCTTTTATGACTGCCTTGTATAATCGTGCTAGTAAAATTGCTCCACAGAGCTCAATACGGGGCAGGGAAATCTGTTTTACGGGTGTCACCTTTGTTTTTGCTGCCATGAGGGTAATCTGGAGATTACCGGACGTATCCACCGATCGGGCGTATAGTACCGCTGCATAGGCGTGTAAAGAACCATCGCAGAACCCATGTACGTCAATTGCATCTGTCGACGTTCCTATCCATCGCGGGATCTCAATCTCCTGGATCAGCGTAATCTGTTTCCGAAATTCATGCCAGCCTCGTTGAATATCACTTGGGATTTCTTCATCCCAACCAGTGCCTTTTAGCCAGATAGCTTGCATCATCATCTTGGGTTTTATGGTTATTGGCGATAGAAACCCAAGGGGATCAAAAATTTTCGAAATGTCGCTTAAAAATTTACGTTTAGTGATGGTGCTGCTGTCATTAAGATTCAGATCGATGTTGTATTTGAAAATGTCTGATCTCGGATACCAGTGCATTCCTAGTGTCTTTACCTTTTCGCCGAATTCAAAGTTGCGAACACCACTCAACTCTCTGTCTTCATTTGGTATGTTGACTAAAAGTTCCGGTTTATTCGATGCCCACTTACGAAGGTTGAATCCGCCAGATCGTAACAGCTGAATGATTTGTCCTTGGATCTCCAGAGCCATCTCCACAGAATTTGCCCCGGTTAATAAATCATCGACATAGAAATCTGATAATGTTATGCGAGATGCCAAAGGGAAATGTTCCCTTTCATCTCTTGCCAACTGTTGTAAGGTCCGCTAAGTAAGGCGCTGACGTGGTGCCGAAAGTTACCGTTTTGAGTCGGTAGTCCTTGATGGGTTCGTTTGGTGACGTTCTCCAAAGTATCCTCTGATAATCCGTGTCATTGTCGTCCACCCATATCTGCCGGTACATTTTTTCTATGTCGGCGGTTAAAACAACTTGATGTTTCCTCCATCGTGATAATAACGTCATTAGGTCGTCTTGTAAAGTTGGCCCAGTCATGAGGACTTCGTTGAGTGATGGTCCGTTTGTCGTTCTCGACGATGCGTCGAATACCACGCGGAGCTTCGTTGTGGTGCTCTCCTTTAACACACCGTGATGTGGCAGATAGTTAGTTTTGTAGCACACTTGGTTGTTTTGATTCAAAATTATGTTTTCCATTTCGGTTGATCTAGTCAATTCCATGTGATTGAGCTCTAAATACTCTGTCATACATTTTGTGTACTCCAGCTCCAGTAGTTTGTCCCTTCCAAACGCTGATTCCATTTTAATTAGTCGGGAAAGGGCAATCCCTCGTGAACGCCCAAATTCCGGTGACGAATCCGCTCTGAATGGTAAGCGCACAATGTATTTTCCTTCTCCCGTTCTCTGCGTGGTTTTCTCATAATGTTTTTCACACGCCTTCTCCTCTTCAGTAAAATGTTTAACCGGCAGGACTTCCTCCAATTCCCAAAATTTGCGCAGCTGGTCGTCTAGTGACACTGTGCAATGGTACGATGCTATCGTTGTCACCTGTTTCGATTTCTCATCGACTTCGCCGGACAAGATCCAACCTAGCATAGTGTTCTGAGCGACGGGACTACCCCTTGGCCCGATTTTCAAGCCATGGCGAATGATTCGGCCTAAAATGTCGGCTCCAATTATCATGTCAATTTTACCTGGAGTGTTGTAATTCGGATCGGCGAGCGTCAGGCCGCGAAGATGTAACCATTTATCATTCTTACTTATCATCCGAGGGGGTAACACGGAAGTGATGTGTTTCAAGACTAAGACGTTAGCGGTAATTTTAGAATCACTGTGAAGTGACTGTAGTTGGACATTTACTTGTGAATGAGCCTCTCCAGTCTTGACGTCTGATGCTCCTAGAATGTCGAAGTGCACTGCAGTACCACTTAGCTTTAATCGCTGTTTAATGGACTCCTTTATAAACGATGCTTGTGAGCCTTGGTCAACCAGGGCCCTCACGATGATGTTATGTCCATTCTTGCCCACTAGTTTCACCAATGCTGTTGCCAATAGAACTTCGTTTCCTATTGAGACGTTACCGACGTGTATATTACCCAAGGAAGAGACGACCTCAGAATTACTTAACTTGTTGACATCGGATTCTTCCTTAATTGTGCAAGTGTTCGACGCGATTTTTGTCTTCGTTGCGATAACTTCGTCATTATGTAGCAGGATGTGGTGTCTATGGTTGCACTTAAAACAAGAAGTTTTACTCGGACAGTGTGACGCGAGGTGACCTTTTGCTAAACAGTTTGAGCATAAATGTTTTTGAATCATGATATTTCTTCTTTCAGGATGACCCAACTTTAAGAACTCAGGACAGTGCCAAAGTGGATGAGAGGCTGAACAAACAACGCACGAATACGATCTCATTAACTGGAAATTTCGTTTAGGAGTTGACGAACTGGACGTAGTTGGACTATCACCTAGGCATTCCAATGCCCGAAATTGTGCCTCCAAGAACGTTTTTAGCTCATCGAATTTGGGAAATTGCCGTGTTGCACCAACCCTTTGTTCCCAAAGTTTTTTAGTCTCAGGTGCTAATCTTTCACTAACTATATACGTAAGGATAACATCCCACTCTTTTGTGTTTATTCCCAGGTTATTCAACGCCTGAACGCATTCGTTTGTGGTATCCATTAGATTTCGGATGTCCATTGCAGTATCCTTGGTGGCGTACGGTTGCGAGAATAGGACCTTGAGCTGGGTTTTTATTAATAGCCGAGAATTATCGTACCGCTCTTGTAACAGGCTCCAGGCTGGTATATAATTAGCGCTCGTCGTCGTAAAGTGCCGAAGAAGGTGTTCTGCTTCACCTTGCAAACTAGATTTTAAATAATGCAACTTTTGCACTTGTGACAAAGATGCATTGTGGTGAATTAGCGTTACATATAAGTCAGAAAATGCTTTCCAGGAATTATAATCGCCATTAAACTGAGGAAGACTAATTCTTGGTAGTTTTATTTCTTGTTGTTCGGAATTCCCGTCACCTTTTATCTTAACAGTCGGTGTTGTGTTGGCCTGCTGGACCTTTTCCGCTTCGTCTTCTATCAGTGTTTTCATTTCAATCATCAGATCCTCAACCTTTGAAAAACATTCCTCGCTGAAATATTTTCGTAGCGATTCGTCTAGGTCCGCCGGAATATCCAAAGCCACGATTTGTCTATGGGTTTGCTTGAAGGATTCCCAGTGTTCCTTCAAAACCCCTAACTTGTTAGACAAATATTTTGGGGTTTTCCTGTCTGCACCATCCTTTCTATAGTTACGAAGGGCACGCTTCAAATCGTCAAATGCCGCGAGCTGCGTCTTTATTAATTTTTTTATCATGTTCTAAATCTACTGCCACCAAATAATATGGAAAGGACTCACCAAGTTTTATTCCTTAAGTTAAATTCCGTGGGCTGATGACTCCTTTGTTGTGGGAATTCTCTCCAATTTCGCTGAATATCACCTTCCACAATATTTTTCAATTATAGTGTCTGAAAAGTTAAAGTCAATTTTCTCACTGCACCGATATCAAGTTGATATCAAAGTATTAAATTTAAACGTTTCACTTCACCGGTATCAAAACTAATTACTATCAAATTATTCACTTGCACGGGTTTTTCAATAAATCCGGCTCGAAGGACCAGAAAATGTTCGGTATAAAAAACTCAAAATGCGTATGGCGAAATAATAACACCGACGAATTCAATTTAAATTTACAATGTTTATTCAAACAAAAAAACTAAGTACATATGTATGCCGAATGATTACACTTCAAAAAAATTACTTTGTTAGCGAATAAAATCTTGCGGATATTGTCGAATTTATCGAAAGTCTAGAAACGACTGACTCGCACCACTTTTCTTTCTTTCCCAAAAATATATTCTTCCCGTACCGTTTTTTTTTCTAAACCGTTTTTTTCTTATGCATACGTGCCTCGTTGCACGTCTCCGTTAATATATCCTTTTCTCTTTTTTTTACTTGGATTGCATATTTATTGTCAATTGCCACCTATTGGTGGGAATTAACAACAAGCATGCATCCATATTAGTTTTATACTGGAAAGTATAACAATTGATATATCAATGTTAATTGTTATACTGTCTCGAAATGACAGTTCTAGTTTGTTTATGTTTTTAATAATGCTAATGATAATAAGTGTTTGTGAATTTTGTTCATTGTTGGTTGCGTTTGGTGGTGCAGGTCAGTGATTTGTTATATTTTATTGTTATTTGTTTGATCTAATTGTTATTTATTTATTTAATTTCTTAACCTAATGTTAGTACACTTCATTTATGTACTTTCTTAAGCTAATGTTAGTTATGCTGTTCTATTTTAGGTAGGATGTAATAGTTTCTTCCAAGGTGTCTTCGCTGGTGTTTTCATGGCCCAAATCTTATGGAGGTTTCGATTATCAGATAAGTACATTTGTAATTTGCTGAACATTAGTTTCTTTGTTTCTTATTTTCCTTTTAGGTGGTTCCAGGATGGAACACAAGAGAAGGCAGACGGTAAGGGGTAATCCTGAATATGCCCAGTAGGAATTCTAGGTAGCCCTTACCGATGGAGCACTGATATAAGTAGTCATCTGGTAAGGGGTACTCATATTTTCTTAGGTGTTAGAAGAGCCCTTATATAACGCATTACAATAGAAGGCAGATGGTAAGGGGTAAATCAGAATTAGACCCAGAGAAGTTAGAATTTTGCCCGATGACACAAATACCATTACAAAAATACTAAAACAAATGACCCAGTAGGAATTCTAGGTAGCCCTTACCGATGGAGCACTGATATAAGTAGTCATCTGGTAAGGGGTACTCATATTTTCTTAGGTGTTAGAAGAGCCCTTATATAACGCATTACAATAGAAGGCAGATGGTAAGGGGTAATCCAGAATTAGACCCAGAGAAGTTAGAAATTTGCCCGATGACAAACACCATTACAAAAATACGAAAACAAATGAGTCATCGGGTAAATTTCTAACTGCGTTGGGTCTAATTCTGGATTACCCCTTACCATCTGCCTTCTCTTGTAATGCCTTATATAAGAGCTCATCGATGTAGTAAAAAGTAAGGCCTTACTTCCTATGACATCGTGTGTAAAAATAAGTACTTCTGTAAGGGGGATGGTAAGGCCTACCCCTTACTAGTAAGGGCTCATTTCAGTACTTCTGTAAGCTTACAAGTCCTACTGGGTGTATTATACAGAGACGACACCAACATCTTTTGGGACGAGGTCCACATCCTCCCGATGTTCCATGGAAATCTTCACCCAGAATCCACTATCGAAATTCTCAATTTACAAAAATTAAAGGAATACAACATATAAAATATAGCCGCCCTGGAAAACCTGGAAGGCGAGACCAAACCCAGTAGGAATTCTAGGTAGCACTTACAGATGGAGCACTGATATAAGTAGTCATCTGGTAAGGGGTACTCCTATTTTCTTAGGTGTTAGAAGAGCCCTTATATAATGCATTACAAGAGTAGGCAGATGGTAAGGGGTAATCCAGAATTAGACCCAAAGAAGTTAGAAATTTGCCCGATGACTCAAATACCATACCAAAAATACGAAAACAAATGAGTCATCGGGTAAATTTCTAACTTCGTTGGGTCGAATTCTGGATTACCCCTTACCATCTGCCTTCTCTTGTAATGCCTTATATAAGGGCTCATCGATGTAGTAAAAGGAAGGCCTTACCTCCTATGACATCGTGTGTAAAAATAAGTACTTCTGTAAGGGGTATGGTAAGGCCTACCCCTTACTATCGAGGGCTCATTTCAGTACTTCTGTAAGCTTACAGGTCCTACTGGGATAGCTCCTCCCAGTAGGACCTGTAAGCTTACAGAAGTACTGAAATGAGCGCTCACTAGTAAGGGGTAGGCCTTACCATACACCTTACAGAAGTACTTATTTTTACACACGATGTCATAGGAGGTAAGGCCTTACTTTTTACTACATCGATGAGCCCTTATATAACCCATTACAAGAGAAGGCAGATGGTAAGGGCTAATCCAGAATTCGACCCAACGAAGTTAGAAATTTAACCGATGACTCATTTGTTTTCGTATTTTTGTAATGGTATTTGAGTCATCGGGCAAATTTCTAACTTCTTTCTGCCTGTTCCCAATGAGCCCGCCACCGATATTTTCCATATAAATTGTTGTTGTTCTGACATTGGCGGTGAATTAGATTTAATTTTAATTCTGTCGGTATTACCCCTCCATGAGCAAAAGCTCTCTCATTTTTTCGCTCAATTTTCTATCTATCTGCCACCTGGTTGTCGATTTGTAGTTCAGTTGCATGTGCTTTCTTATGTTTGTTGTTGTTTTCTGTGCTTACTTTATTCTTTTGTATTTATTTTATTCCAATTTTTTGTGTTTGCTTATTGTTATTTAATGGCGACAGCTCATTTTAATAACTTATTCAACATTCTAATTTTTATTTAAATAATAAAAAATAATACACAATTTTTATGCACACAAAAAATGACTTCTGTCAATAACAATTTACGGTGGCGGTGTCGGTATCACTGGGAATGCTCTCACCGTGCGTTGAGGGGAAATTATCGTTGACGGCCTCATTGGGAACAGGCAGTTTGGGTCTAATTCTGGATTACCCCTTACCATCTGCCTTCTCTTGTAATGCGTTATAAAGGTGCTCTTCCAACACCTAAGAAAATAGGAGTACCCCTTACCAGATGACTACTTATATCAGTGCTCCATCGGTAAGTGCTACCTAGAACTCCTACTGGGATGATAATCATCATCGCCACCTAAATACATTTGCAGGAAATCCTCCATCACAATCGAAGTCACAGACCCTCAAAATTGCATTGCTCCTGGACCATCAGCCTCCAAATTCTTATGGCCCACACTTCACACAAAGAGGGGAGGAGTTACCGAAGTCATATAGCCCCTTCTTCTCCACGTGCCGCAATACAACATGCTGTTGATTAAGTAATATAAGTAGAATCGCACATCAGACAAAAGCCCGGTCTGGTAACACGAAATTAAAACTAAGACAAGGTCTTCCCGTGGTTGCGAGCGGTTACAGTGTATAGTAGATGACGTAGTTGTAGAAATTAGATAAATATCTTAAACTAATGCGTAGTTAGTGGGTTTTATGACCCAAGGGTAGTATTGGTAGAAAGTAAATAGAAGTTTACCCTTTTAGCTGTTATATATAACTTGAAACAATGCGTAGGTAGATTTTAGGAACAAGTGCATGCGAGTGACTCAGGGTTTACAGGGAGGTAGCTTAGAAAAATAAGGCGCAATTTATATAATGCGCAATTGGTTCCTAGACAACAAAGGCTACCCTTACGTATTTTATCTAGGTCAAATGCATGCCAGAAAAAAAAGATAAAGCGGGTGCAAGTCTTAAAAACTGTAGGAATACACTCATTGGGTGGTGCTACACGGAGACTCGAGAAGTCGGCCGAAATCAGATTTGAGACTCGTTATTTAATGCTACACGAGGCTGCCTTCGGCTTGGAATAATTCTTTATCCTACATGAAAGCTTTGATTGTGTGTGTTTACCGCGGTCATTCCCCGTGTTCTTTTAATTAACTGGGTTTTGAGAGCTTTTGAGGAGCTTTTGAGTTCCCATACAAAATCGAAGAACCAGAAGACCCAGATAAAACCTGGGTTTTCGATTTTGTATGGGAACTCAAAAGCTCTCAAAACCCAGTTCATTAAAAGAACACGGGGATTGTTTACATCTGAGAAGGGAAAAGAAAAAGAAATGTGCGTATGAGTTAGTTTTCACCCTGGAAATTTTTGGGTGAAAGTTCTTTCGTTAAAGTTTCGTCATGTGCGTCCTTCTTTCTCTGCTCTCCTTCGTTTCTTTTCTATAAAACCGGGTTTTTTGTACGTCTTGAGTCTCCGTGTAGCACCCCACATTCGCAAGTCGCGCGCAACCACGGGTTGAGTGATTTGCGTCAAGTAGGCGCAGCCACGGGTTGAGTGATTTTCGTCAAGTAAAAGCAAAAGTTTAGAAGGCGATAATAAATTCAGGTGTGAGGTTGAACTCTGATAGTGTGAACATTAGTGAATATACTGCTTAGAAAATACTGTTTGGAAAATTAGTAAAAATACTGTTTAAAAATTTAGTGAAAATACTGTTTAGGAATTTAGTGAAATTGCTGTTTATAAAACTGGTGAAAATACTGTTAGAGTGAAGATACTGGTTAGGTAAGTAGTAAAAGTACTGTTTAGAAAATACTAAAAATTAGTGTAGATTCTGTCTGCAACTGTTTGGAACAATAGTAGGTCTGTTCCAATAGAAAACCTGGCCTGTCGTAGCCTGCGAAAAGCAGGCGCGGATCTAGAATTTTGTTTTGGGGGGCTACGGAATTCAAATTGGCGGAAAAAATTTCTATTCCTAAAAAACAAAATTAACAAAACGCACAAAACTAACCGAATTTTCTGGTGGATTAAAGGGTTACAAATTTTCAAAAAATCGAAAATTTTTTTTACGGATTTTACTAATAGTGGAGTCAGATAAGCATCAAACTTTAGTGAAAAAGGAATTGTTTCCAGACTTAAATTTTTTTTTCAATATGTTAGTTACATCGAATACTATGCGAAATGGACATTTTCTCTTGCAACCGCCGCCACGTAAATTATAAGCCGTTTTGTGAAAAATCTACCATTTTGGTCGTTCTTTCTAAATATAGATGAGAATTTATCGGTATGTGTAGGTCCAAAGAAAGCGAAAAAAATTGAGGCTGTGCATTATGATATTACCTATCAGCGGTTACAAAATGAAATTTTAATCTGCACACATAACCTTAAAGATAATTGAAAACTGAAGAAACTGCAAGAAACTGCTATATTTTGGTTTTTTGGTTACAACTTCGGATGTTTTAAGTAAAAATTGATGAAATTTTCAGAAATTATACTTTATAATGTGGGCAACAGCTGGTAAAAATATCTAACACAAGTCTCAAAAATTAACCTCAAATCTGAAAATTGATTGGCCAATAACTTTTGTGCATTACATAGTATGAGATTCGTTTTTAATGTAAGTGTGGGTTTTTTTATGCACTTTATGTTGGTGAACAAGAAAAAGTGTTTAAACTTGAAAAAAGTGGAAAAAATCGAATCGAAAATCGTGAATTTTTGTATTTTTTCGTCAATTTTCTTCAAAAATTCTACTTTTTTTTGATAAAATTCTTTTTGTTTGTATTGACTAAAAAAATTTCGTTTTATCAAAAAAAAGTGGAATTTTTGAAGAAAATTGACGAAAAATTACACGGTACACTTTTAGCAGATTCACCGTGTCTAGAAACCAGGGCTGCCCACACGGAGTCGGAAGGAATTTTCTAGTTACTGGAGTCGGAGTCGGAAAAACAATCAAAAAATTTGTCGACTTCGACTCCTTTTACAAATTACATATTGTAATTTTTTGCTTTTGTTTTCTACTAAGAAAAAAGCCATACATTTTTCTTATAACAATTTTCAAATTTTTATTTGCGTAAAATAACAAAACTACAAACTATAAAAATTATTAATTATTGATTGAATTACATATTTCAAAATGAACTACGCATAATTTGGGCAATGGCCCGTCCACACGACATTTATAAGCATGTTTGCGAATTCAACTTGCTTTTATATGGGTTTTTTACGACCTCAAAAAGTACGGTCGTTATTTTTCAGAGTCGGGAATTTTTAGCCGTGTCGTGTGGTCGCATTTCATACGTCACGCGTGCCTTTCTAGGACGTGCGTTTGATTACGTCATTATGCTTGCCCGTGCAAATTACATAAATTTCATTATGGGGAAAAAGCACGTTCTAGGCATGTTTGTGTCGTGTGGACGCGCCATAACTCATTGTGGTTAGGACTTAATGCGGATCAAGTAAAAAATTTATTTTAAAAAATTATGGAAATTCCGGAATAAAGAAAGATGAAAGTATTAAAAGAATACGCTACAAAATAAAACTAGTTCTTCTTTGTTCTTCGTTACAAATTTTAAATATACTATAATGTTATACTATATATAGGAGTCGCACTCGGAGTCGGAGTCGGAATTAAAATTTAAAAACATTGGAGTCGGAGTCGCCAATTTTTGGGGACGACTCCGCAGCCCTGCTAGAAACACCGTATTTTTACCCTTGCAACACAGTAACTCTCGATTTACATATGGAGACACTGCACCCGACTCCCCCTAATCTATCCTATCTCTCTCTATCCTTCGAGCTAAGCTTACTACTAGACATTGCACCATGACGTGAGCGACATGACATGACGGACTAGTAGTACAAAGGGCCTGATCATGGTTGGCGCTTGAAGTGAGAAATAGCGCGGCGACTGTAAAACGGAATCATAGTTTTCGAAAAAACTGACATTTGTCGGGAAAAACGCCTTCACATCATAGTTGGCGTTTGAAGAGACAAAGCTGCGTTTTTCAAGACTATCAAGTGACTAGATTGAATAAATATTTTTTATACCCCGGCTTCACCGGCCGAACTGCCCAAGTTCGAGAAAATTAGTCTACTGTGCTTCAATTTTTGCCTGATTTCCCATACATTTTCACATTCCAATCAAACTTGAAAATAAAAGCTCGCTCAAAAGAGAGTAAAAAATTGGAATATTGGAATGTCAGCTGATGTATTTTGGAAGTTGTTTTGACACCGGAAGGGTCCCGGCGCACAAAAGTGATGATATAATAAAAAAAAATACGATTATAAAGATCTTAATTTGCTCCGTTTATTTATGCTATTTTTTTAATTTGATCCCAATTGGAAGTCGAAAAAAAAATTGTTAAAAATGTGATATATAGATTCGCGCATTTTTACTACAAAAAAGCTTTTATGATAATGCTGAATACACCAGTAATTTGCTCCGGGGTTAATTCAATTTGCTCCGTTCAGGAAATTGCAAATTTCCAAATAATTCATATTAAATCTTAAAATTTTTAGTTTTCTCGTATATACTTTTAAATGATGCGTACTGCGGGTGCGCACGCATCATAGCCTAGGGATTTTTGAAATGGAAACATCCACCGTGATACTTCTTCTCCCAAAACCCACCCCCGTCCCAAATATGAGTTGCAGTTGCAGTGCAGTGGTTGCGGTGGTCAGCAGACTGTGTACCAGGAAGTAGTGCGGTACTTGTCGAGGAGACCGAAACGATCTCTACATCCGACGTGGCATTAATACTCCATATCTATTCAATGACTAGGACTAGGCATACTGCAACCATTGCGCTCAACTTGTGGTGAATGCAGAGGTTAAGGAGATTGCATCAAACCCAAGGATTATTGTACACACTGCAATGACAACAAGCAGTGCAATGCATTTTGGTGCAAAGTGGAAACTGGGTGTGGACCTGAGAAAGTGGAGCTGGTGGAGTTGGAAATGAGAGGAGATGGTGCAGTTCTTTGGTGATGAGAGATGAGCAGAGAAATTGGAGGCCAAGATCTGCGGATGCATCAGATAAGCAAAAATACTTTACCTTTATTTCCTTTTTTTCATCTATGCTCTTTGCATTTGCATGCATTTATCCATTTGCATTTATCCATGAACTTTTCATGGAAAATGTTACGCGAAATGTTTTTGTTGCAATATTCACTTGATTTTTCTCAATACTTATTCTTTTGCATTAGAATATAAAAATTTAAAGGCCTGAATAAATAAAAAACAAAAGGTCGTTGATTCTTTGTTGTTGGATTTGTACGTATTTTTCTGGAGCAGATCAGAAGCGTGTCCTAGAGCAGCAAGTTTGGAATTGGAGTCGAGTTCTGGAAGCTGTGCATCGGTTCACAAATGATAAAATAGCTCTTGTATCATATAATAATACTTTTTAACATGCAAAAAATAGAAACTTAATATTTAAAGAATAAATAAATAATAATTCTAATTTCTCAGAAACAATCCATTTATTGTAATACTAGCATAAAACCCGCGTGCGTTGCAACATCTCTCTCGCATACATCTCTATTCATACATCTCTATTCAATTAGCTTCTCGATTCTGAGTTCCAAGTTCGAGGAAAAATAATTACCTTTACATTTAGTTGTGCCTTCGATTCCATATCAGAAGTAATGACCCATGCCTATTGTTCCATTCAAGATTTCAAGAATTTTATCAATAATAGTAAAGATGTACATGCTGCTTCTCAGTACTTATGCTATGCATCCATGTTAGAAGAACATGCTGTTAGTGGAGTAAACAATGTATTGTATACTTACAGGGCACATTTGCTTTAGGGGCCATCCATAAATTACGTCACACGTTAAGGGGGAGGGAGAGGCTCGACGAAGTGTGACATAGTGTGACAAGGGGTGGGAGGGGTCCTAAATTTCGTGACGTCACAATTCAAAATCTAATATATCTAAGAACAGTAATTCCTCGCTTTACGCGAGGGACACGTTCGAAAAAAACTCGCGTTAAGTGAAATTCGCGTATATAGGGGGTTGCGTTTAAACATAGCCAAAAGTCAGTACAAAATGCAAATCAATTCGATTCGTCCGAAGATCGGCCAAAAAATCGCTCAATTGATTTTTGCAAATTTTTTCGAGAAGTTTTCGAAAAAATGACAAGGGTGCCCTAATGACACCCGCAATAATCTTTTGTATAAATAGAACAAAAATAATTTCGCAAAAATCAGTTTCTGAGTCATTTTTTGACCAAAAACTGAATTTTTGAGTCTTTGACCTTGAATAACTTCGAAAGGGTTAAGTTTTCGAAAAAATGGCAGGAGCGCTTTTTTGTAGACAATAACGTTTCGTATTGACTGATCAAAAACTTTTTCGAAAAAAGCAGTTTTTGAGTGATTTTTTTGGCTAAAAAGTGATTTTTGATAAGTTTGACCTTGAATAACTTTAAAAGGGTTAATCGGGTCAACATGTTTATAAGAACTAAAGTTGTAGAGAGTTTCGTTGTCAACATTTTGGGCCCTCGGACCGAGATACCAGGAAAACACGGGAAAAACGCGATATCTCCGGCGGTCATGTTTTATTTTTTGTGATTCCGAAATGGTTTTCTTAAAAAGTCCCAAGGAAGCTGCGGACCAATTTTCAGCCATTTTGGAATTTTGTCTCCTTTCGTGCGCTTTTTTTTGCTAATTTCCCCGGACTATAGTATAATTATTGGTTTTGTGTTTTGTTTATTTTTTCAAAAGTGTGATGTTGATTTTATTAAAAAACTAGTTGGGATGTGGCTTTTGACCCTTTCGGTCCACAAGATTAACTTCCCAGTATTCGTTCAAAAAAAAAAAACGACTCGAACGATTTTTATGAAAATCTTTTCAGATCATATGTCCTTTAACATGCTTCGAACGGCACCTTAACGAAGTCGAAATCTTTTTTGGTTTTAGCGACATCGTGCCGGTACAAAAATCACTTACGTCGTTCAAACAAAAAAACGGTTCGACCGATTTTTATGAAAATTGTTTAAGATCATATGTCCTTTAACATGCTTCGAACGGCACCTTAACGAAGTCGAAATCTTTTTTGGTTCTCGCGAAATCGTGCCGGTAAAAAAATCACTTAAGTCGTTCAAACAAAAAAACGGCTCGACCGATTTTTATGAAAATCTTTTCAATTCATATGTCCTTTAATACGCTTCGAACGGCACCTTAACGAAGTCGAAATCTTTTTTGGTTCGCGCGAAATCGTGCAGGAAAAAATGACCACATACGTACGCACACACACACACATATTTCTTCTCAAATTTTTGCTTAAAATGCTATTGGGACTTTGAAACGTGTAAATACATTGAAAATTTCGAATCGGATTTTCGGACCGATTACAATAACTTCCTACTGGGAAGTTAATAATTTAAATAGAAATAAAACTAATTTCGGAACTGCTGTTTTAATTTAATAATTTCTAGATGTAAAATTGCAAAACATGTGACGTCACACTAGGGAGGGGGGAGTCTCACAAATGTGACCAGTTGTGACAAGGACGGGGGAGGGGTCAAAAAATCATGAAATTCGTGTGACGTAATTTCTGGATGGCCCCTTACTCACTTTTTAAAAATAATACTGACTCAGTTAACTGCAATATTAATGTCATCACATTATTTGAATCGCTTGTAAAGCCGTATGAGACTACTAGCCTCATAAGTTCTTGTATTCAATGTGGACATCAAAGTAAGTCATGCCAAATGACAATTTCAAGGAGCATCAAAGAAATCTGGAAATATCAGTATTCCAATCTGCAAAAATACATGGATGATTATTTCTCAGATACAATTCGCTGTTGTCATTCATGTAAAAACTTAACCAGCGCGCATTGTAAATATATGCTGGGTCCATATATAATGATTGACACTGATGATGCATATAGAGATTCACTAACAGCAAGACGATATAATGTTGATGGCATAAATATGAAAAGTAATATTGATGATATACCAACACAGTTGATCATCAAAAATGATACCTACGTTTTATGTGGTTTATTGAAGTATAATCC
This sequence comes from Thereva nobilitata, assembly GCA_963855945.1. Lineage (NCBI taxonomy): Eukaryota > Metazoa > Arthropoda > Insecta > Diptera > Therevidae > Thereva > Thereva nobilitata. Next base: position 143,985,947 of record OY979696.1, read on the forward strand.
TTCATTATCTGAGGGTGGTATGGGCCACTACATTGCATACTGCCGGAAGCTGGATAATAGTTGGATAATAAGAGACGATTTGGAATCCAAAGAAAGAGTTTGCTGCAAAGCATTAAAAATTATAAAGATATCTGGAATTTTTTATGTTAAATGTAAAAATATTTGAATTATACTCTATGCAGACTATATTATATTTTCTTATTAAAAGTCTAAAACCTATATTATACTATAATTTTATTAAAATGGATGATATTAGTATGTTCGAATTTACTAGTAATTCATTTGTACTCGCAAGACGACTTTCAAAACTATTTTCAGATTATATAAATATCTGTATGTATAGTTATCTTCTATATTAATAAAAGAAAGTTTCTGTATGCGTGTATGTATGTGCGATGTGTGCGCTATAGCGGGCGCACCAGTCATCGCAGAGCTTCGAAATTTTGCACGAAGGTCCGTGGGGGTCTCCCATGATGCACCACGCTGCCCGATTTTTTAAATTCAAAATGGCCGTCGAAATATGACCGAAATTCAAAATGGCCACCCAAATTTGCCAATTGTGTTCCGATTTCCATGAAAATCGGTATCTGGGGGTTTTTGAGGTAGCAAATAACGAATTTATTCCAATGAAAATCGGTATCTGGGGTGGAATTTACGATAAGAACTTATAAATTCAAAATGGCCGCGCCAATATGGTCGCCGAATTTGCTACTTGTGTTCCGATTCCAATGAAAATCGGTATCTGGGGTTTTTCAAGACAGCAAATAAATAATTTATGATCAGAACTTATAAATTCAAAATGGCCGCCCCAATAAGGCGAACGAATTTTTTCAATTCTATTCCGATTTCAATGAAAGAGGATATCAAGGGGTTTTTAAGGTTGCAAATAACGAATTTATGATCAAAACTTAAATTCAAAATGGCCGTACCAATATGGCCGATGAGTTTGCCAATTGTATTCCGATTCCAATGAAAATCGGTATCTGGGGGTTTTTAAGCTAACAAATAAAGAATTTATGATCAAAACTTATAAATTTTAAATTTCGGGGCCAATATGGGGGACGAATTTTGCCAAATAAGCCTTTCCCCGTCAGTTGTATGTAGGTTGTTCAAGAGTTGGGAAATCGAAAAATTGTGTATCCTGGTCATTTCCTCTATTGTCGTGAAGTTTGCCATATTCTGAAATGTTGGAAATTTCTTAAATAATATGAAGAACATCTCTATACAATTCAATAAAAAAACGCTGTACAGAACAGTTAAAAGTTTGGAATCGCGCAACAGGATGAACACCCAAAACGACCTAAGGACGTACGGATCTAGATTTAAGGATGGCGATCGAGTCTAGCTATAAAATCCTCGACGAATAAAAGGTAAATCGCCAAAACTACAAAGGAAATGGAAGGGCCCCTCCACGGTCATCACGAGGTTAAACGATGTCATCTATCGCATCCAAAAAGGTTCGATAGGTAAGAACGGGACCTATAGGAAGCTGGGTTTGGGACGAATACTAAGTAAGAAGGGGGCAGTGTAACGGCTTACCGAAAAGAGAAATTCCAATTCACCGAGAAGTTTCATGTTCATAGGCACCTACTTTGAATACATACATAACGCAATGTCACATCTCAATTTAGTACGGTTGTTCTAACTGAACCGCCAAGAAGAGGAAGGAGGAGCACATGTATGCAAGAAGTTTTGTTTTGAAATTAAAGTTGTTAAAAAGAAATAAATTGAGAACGCTCGGTATAGGTAACTCTAAATTTTTATATGGTATCCAAAATCATTTTCCAGATTTTTTGTTGTTTTCATTATACTTTTGTCTTACCGCGGACAGTGCGCACACATCAACTTTTTTTATTTAAAGGCGTTGCAACGCACGCGGGTTTTATGCTAGTATTACAATAAATGGATTGTTTCTGAGAAATTAGAATTATTATTTATTTATTCTTTAAATATTAAGTTTCTATTTTTTGCATGTTAAAAAGTATTATTATATGATACAAGAGCTATTTTACCATTTGTGAACCGATGCACAGCTTCCAGAACTCGACTCCAATTCCAAACTTGCTGCTCTAGGACACGCTTCTGATCTGCTCCAGAAAAATACGTACAAATCCAACAACAAAGAATCAACGACCTTTTGTTTTTTATTTATTCAGGCCTTTAAATTTTTATATTCTAATGCAAAAGAATAAGTATTGATAAAAATCAAGTGAATATTGCAACAAAAACATTTCGCATAACATTTTCCATGAAAAATTCATGGATAAATGCAAATGGATAAATGCATGCAAATGCAAAGAGCATAGATGAAAAAAAGGAAATAAAGGTAAAGTATTTTTGCTTATCTGATGCATCCGCAGATCTTGGCCTCCAATTTCTCTGCTCATCTCTCATCACCAAAGAACTGCACCATCTCCTCTCATTTCCAACTCCACCAGCTCCACTTTCTCAGGTCCACACCCAGTTTCCACTTTGCACCAAAATGCATTGCACTGCTTGTTGTCATTGCAGTGTGTACAATAATCCTTGGGTTTGATGCAATCTCCTTAACCTCTGCATTCACCACAAGTTGAGCGCAATGGTTGCAGTATGCCTAGTCCTAGTCATTGAATAGATATGGAGTATTAATGCCACGTCGGATGTAGAGATCGTTTCGGTCTCCTCGACAAGTACCGCACTACTTCCTGGTACACAGTCTGCTGACCACCGCAACCACTGCACTGCAACTGCAACTCATATTTGGGACGGGGGTGGGTTTTGGGAGAAGAAGTATCACGGTGGATGTTTCCATTTCAAAAATCCCTAGGCTATGATGCGTGCGCACCCGCAGTACGCATCATTTAAAAGTATATACGAGAAAACTAAAAATTTTAAGATTTAATATGAATTATTTGGAAATTTGCAATTTCCTGAACGGAGCAAATTGAATTAACCCCGGAGCAAATTACTGGTGTATTCAGCATTATCATAAAAGCTTTTTTGTAGTAAATATGTGCGAATCTATATATCACATTTTTAACAATTTTTTTTCGTCTTCCAATTGGGATCAAATTAAAAAAATAGCATAAATAAACGGAGCAAATTAAGATCTTTATAATCGTATTTTTTTTTATTATATCATCACTTTTGTGCGCCGGGACCCTTCCGGTGTTTTGACGTTTGTATTACAAAACAGTAAGAATAAGAGCTTTCAGTAAATAAACATGGATCAAAGAAGGCGACTTTTAATAAGCGAAAGTAAAACTTGTTCCTCCATTTTTAAACTGATGCGAAACTGAAACAAGTACACCTCAGAAAAGAAGCTTTCAAATGTAATACGTCACACAGGAAGCTTTCTGAACTCAACAATGCCGGTGAAGCCACTTATGCCGATTGAACTGAACTTGATTAAACTGAGGCCGGTGAAGCCGGGGTATTAAATAGATTGAATAAATAATGTAATTTTAAAAATTTTTTAATTATTAGAAATGTCTAAAAACTTTCAAGCGACAGCAATGATAAGGTTTTGCCGAAAACTGTCATGTCGCTGCATTCGCCAATTACGGTACGAAAAATGAGAACGATAAACGGCGCTGTCATTTTTTCAACTCGCCAACCATGATAAGGCCCAAAGGCTGACACCTGAGCTTACACTATCAGATAAAAAAAAGTTGGTTTTTTTAATTTGCCAAAAACTTGGGTCGGTTTTGGTCGTTTGGTTATGTTTTGTTTTTGTTTTTTTAGTTGGGTCAATTTTGTTTTTTAAACAGTGAATGCTTTTGGGGGGGGGTCATGTCCCCCGTGACCCACCCTTAAATCCGCGCCTGGCGAAAAGTTAGTTAATTGGTGTTGGAAAATTTAGCCAAAATCCCGAAAAGTGAAGGAACGCTTTCTGGGAAGTTTCGTGCAAATCAAGAAGACCATAACCTAAAAATCGCTTGTGTTTTCAAAATAATGACATAAAACTATTGAAATTAATAAATTGTTTATGAAATTATTTAAAATATTGTAATAAGGCAGCAAATGAAGAAATTATTTTCAGCACATCGCAATCGTTTTGGTTTGACATCACAAGTAACAGCTGTTTTTGACATATTGAAAATGTCGTAAGATTTCACTCCACCTAAAAATCTCCTGCGGTTTCTTGGTCGAGGGGAAGCAAAAATTTCCCCGCTTTTCCGAGCATGAGATTCTATTGGAACAGAAAATGGGTGATATCTTGGACCCGCCGGATCTCGCATTCTCTATTGGAACAGACCTAGTGTTGTGATAGGAACAGTGGTGTTGTGGAAGTGCAACTTAAAGTGGTAAGAGGTTACAGGATGACTCATCAGGGAGGACATTCTGACGTTGAGACAGGTGCATCTGACAAAGGGCCAAAACCAGGTAATGAAGAAATTTTATTAGAATTAGCGAATTTCCGGAAGGAAAATGAAAGGCTGAGAAGCGAATTGGAGAACAGGCAGTCGCAAGAGAGCACTACCAGCGCATCGTTGGATTCGTTCGCATATTCCTTGCCGAGGACGGGACAATTCCGCTTGGGATTAGGGGAAGTGAAGGCAATAATTGAAGAGTTCGATCCATCGAAAAATATCTGGGCCGAAAAATGGATTGAGGGGATTGAAAGTCTACGGCATATTTATGATTGGGATGACCGGTTGACTTTGCTCTATGCAACTATGCGCTTGGGAGGTGCTGCAACCTTCTGGTATCAGTCACAGGGAAATGTGCTGAAAAGTTTTAAAGATTTTAAATCAAGTCTGATTGCGAGTTTCCCTAGTGTCCGAGACCCAAGCTCTAAAGAGAAGACAGCTTGGGGAATCGGCCGAAGAATATATGTACCAAGTGGCTGCTTTAGGTAGTAGGTTGGGGTTGCCAGAGAAAGCGATCATCAGATAAGCTATATCGGGACTGGCAGACCAAAACCTTAGGAACGTGTTGATGTCTTCAACGTGTATAAAGAGCTTTGAAGAAATTCAAACACAAATGCAAAAACGTCGTAATATTAGGGGCGAGCGACATGAAAATAGTGTTTACAGGAGCAAGAACGGGATTCGATTTAGAGGCGATAATTTATATAAAGGTCGCGTGGCGGAAGATAAAGGGATCGTCGAAAGAAAGGAAGGAGAGAGTAGCAGCACGATCAAGTACTTCAAGTGCAAAGAAGTAGGACAGTAGGGCTGAGAAGTGGTTTACTTGCAATAAGGTTGGGCATAGGGCCCGTGAATGCCCAAACAAATCAAAAACCACGGTTAATCGGATCGAACGAGAAAATTTAGACACACTTAATGGGGGGCGAATGGCTAACAAAGACCTCGGAAGGTGGTGGCACCCGATTTGTCACTTCTGCCAAAACCCGAGAAGAGTCACTGCAGACGAACATCTAGCAGCTCTGTTAGCAAGTCCTAATCCCGCCTCCCCGTGGTGCCCCCTGAGGTACTTCTTCGGAAGGAGCTAACGGGAGACGGTCGAATGGCGAGTTCTCTGCGCCACAAAACAGAGTTTTAAGTCGGTTGGGCTGAGGGTTAGCAACCCGCTCCCATAAAACACACAATTGCTACGAATCGGCAAACATTGCCTCGGAACCGGACGGACAACACGACGACGACCTTTGCTTTTCGAAACAGGACACGAATCGGATCATGGAATGTGAGAACTCTGCTTGCTGATGGACGGCTGGATGAAGTCCTCAACGAGATGAACCGCTATAAAATCAAGCTCATGGGACTCAGCGAGACCAGATGGCCCGATGCGGGGGAACATATCTGCCCAAACGGTGAGTCCTTCTTATATTCTGGGAGAAACGAAAATGAAAACCGTAGGAATGGCGTTGGGGTAATACTCACCAAGGAAGCCAGGTCCAGCCTCATTAGCTGGTCACCAGTTTCTGGTCAGTCATCAGCGGAATAGGGGGAATAACATGTAGCATAACATGCATGTGCCGTAACTATTCCGGACTGGTGGAAGTGCGATCATAACCTCCTAGCGGTGGCCACTGGTAACTATCCTATGAGAGAGGATAGGCTAACATGATCGGGCTAGTCCCTTCCAAGTAAGGTTGGCGTGAGGCTAATAACCTCACCCGTAAAAAACAAACATTACGGAACGAGCAACATGCCTCGGATACTGGAAAAAACGACGACGACCACGGCAACGAAAAAGGCAAAATGATTTAAGAATTTTCTCATGGAACGTACGAACTCTGTACAAAACTCGAGCTACACAACACCTGGCCGATACCCTGTCAACATATAAAGCTGACATTACCGCCATTCAGGAGATGCGATGGACAGGGAATGGTGTTTTGCAAAAACCTGATTATGACGTATATTACAGCTGTCATACGAAACACCATGTGCTCGGGGTAGGTTTTATGGTCAGCAAAAGGATGAAGCCTACCATTATCGGCTTTAAAGCAATAAACGAAAGGCTATGTACCCTTCGTGTGCGAGGCAAATTTAAGAACATCAGCCTCATAAACGTTCACGCACCTACAGAAGAGTCCCCGGACGATGAAAAAGAAGAATTCTTCGAAGTAGTTGAACGGGAACTTAATGCCTGCCCCAGATATGATGTAAAAATCATATTGGGAGACCTGAACGCCAAAGTAGGCCGGGAGCCCGTATACAGGCAATAAGTCGGCATCCACAGCTTGCATGAGAACACTAATGACAATGGGCAGCGAGTTATAGAGATGGCAGCAAGTAAGAACTTGGTCGTTGCGAGTACCAGATTTGCGCGTAAAGATATCCATAAAGCCACCTGGATATCTCCTGATGGGGCAACTCGCAATCAAATAGACCATGTGTTGATAGACCGCCGCCACCTTTCGGGTCTGATGACGGTATGAACGTACCGAGGTGCCAACTTCGACTCAGATCACTATCTTGTTGGTATGGTGCTCCGAGAGCGCATTACAACGCTGAAAAGCTTTGTATCCGCTGATCAGGCTCGAATCAACACAGCTGCACTCCGCAACGAAATGGCCAGAAACAGCTACGGTCAGGCGTTAGAACTCGCACTCAGAAGAGCAAGTCCTGGGGATGAGATGCCGGGCGTCGACGAGAGCTGGACCCGCCTTAAAAATACTGTCATTAGTACTGCTGATTCCATCTTAGGCAGAAGTCGTAGAGATCGGAACGACTGGTTCGAAAATGAATGCAAGCTGGCAACTGAACGTAAGAATGCTGCGTATCGAGCAATGCAGCAGTCTCAGAGAACACGAGCACGCGAAGAGAAATATAAAGAGCTCAGAAAAGAAGAAAAGAGAATTCACAAACGAAAAAAGGAAGCCTGGGAGAAAAATCTCGTTTGTGAACTAGAACGCTACAGAGAGCGACGGCCGCACCAGGCGCGGGAGTTCTACCGAAGAGTACGCGGTATGACGCAATTCACACCTCGTTGCACATACTGCAAGGACAAAGAAGGGAATCTGATCACCGATCCTCAAGGCATCTTGGAGCGATGGGAAGAGCACTTTCATGAATTGCTAAATGGCGAGCTGACGGAGGATTTGGAGGCTCCACCAATATCTGACGATAATGCTATGCTGTCACCACCAAGCTTAGCAGAAGTTAGCAGTGCCATCACCAGGCTCAAAAACAACAAGGCCTCGGGTGCAGACGGCATCCCTGCGGAGCTGGTTAAATATGGAGGGCCTACATTACACCAAGCGATTCATGAATTAATTGTGCAAGTATGGGAGCAGGAAGCGATGCCAGAAGACTGGAGAAAAGGCATCCTCTGCCCGGTACATAAAAAAGGAGATATCACAACGTGCAGCAATTATCGTGGTATAACGTTGTTGAGTACCGCGTATAAGATATTCTCCGCCATCCTACAAAACAGGATGGCCCCATACGCTAGAAACATCATAGGCCAATACCAGTGTGGCTTCAGCCCAGGCAAATCAACAACCGATCAGATTTTCACTTTGAGGCAGGCTATGGAAAAATGTCTAGAGTTTCAAAACTCAATCCAACACCTCTTCATAGACTTTAAAGCCGCCTATGATAGCATAGCCAGAGTAGAACTCTACAAAGCCATGAGAGAATTCGGCATTCCCAATAAGCTGACAAGACTATGTAGGTTGACCATGACCAATGTGACAAGCCAAGTAAAGGTATCCGGAATACTGTCCAGACCAATCAACATCTATAATGGACTCCGACAAGGGGACGGTCTGGCCTGCCTCCTTTTCAACCTGGCGTTGGAGAAAGTGATCCGAGATTCGGGCGTGACATCAAGGGGCACAATCCTCCACAAGTCCACCCAATTACTGGCTTACCCAGACGACATTGACATCATTGGAAGAACATCAACAGCTGTACAAGAAGCTTTCATCCAGATTGAGCGGGCGGCAGGAAATCTAGGACTGCACATCAACGAAAGCAAAACAAAGTACATGGTGGCCTCGTCTGCAAGAACACCTAACATTGGTCCCACAATCAAGGTAGAGGAACACGAGTTTGATGTGGTAAAATCATTTACCTACCTTGGGTCAATAGTAGCAGCCGACAATAGCATGGAACCTGAAATACGCGCACGACTGCTAAAAGCCAACAAAGCCTACTATAGCCTGTCAAGGCTCTTCAAATCCAAGCATCTAACCATAACGTCTAAACTTTTACTATATAAGACGATGGTCTTGCCGGTCCTCACATATGCCTCCGAAACGTGGGTGCTTAGCAAAAAGCACTCTAACCTCTTGGCGGTGTTCGAGAGGAAAATACTTCGGAGGATTGTTGGCCCCGTATGTGAGGAAGGACGATTCCGGAGACTCTACAATGACGAGATCTACGAGCGCTATCGCGACATAGATGTTGTAAGGAAAATAAAGCTCGGTAGACTCCGGTGGGCAGGACATCTAGCTCGTATGAGTGAAGATGAGCCTGCTCGGAAAGTTCTCTGCGGTAAGACTTATGGGGTGCGACAGCGAGGGAGACCCAACCTCCGCTGGAAGGATGGCGTAGACCATGACGCTCAGAGCATAGGGATGCCAAATTGGATGACATCGGCTCAGAATCGGGACCGGTGGAGAGAACAGTTGCGAGAGGCCAGGACCGGATCCCGGTTGTAGAGCCGTTAAAGAAGAAGAAGTTTCTGAGAGGATTATTACTGTGCGTCTACGTACCAGGCTAAGAAGTACTACGATAGTCCAATGCTACGCTCCGACTGAAGACGCAGAAGATGACATCAAAGACGAGTTCTACATGCGACTGAATGAGGTTTTTCGCTCTATTCCAAGGGGAGACATCATTGTTTTGATGGGTGACTTAAACGCACAGATCGGCCCCAACAACACCGGCCTTGAAAACACAATTGGAAATCAAGGCCTAAGCCAGGATACCAATAACAATGGTGAACTTTTCGTTGACTTTTGTAGTTCCCATCAACTTACTTTTGTCACAAGAAGATACACAAAGAGACCTGGGTATCGCCCGATGGTAGAACGAGAAATCAGATTGATCACGTGGCCGTCAGTCGCAGATGGCGAACTATTCTGGAGGATGTCAGGAGCTTTAGGGGAGCAGACACTGGAAGTGACCACCATTTGGTAGTAGCAACGATCCGCCTAAAAATCGCTGCAATCAGAAACGTCCAACGCGATGCCATAAACCGTAGACGGTTTAACGTAGACCTTCTGCGTGAGAGCACCAAAAAGCGAGAATTTGCTGGCAAACTGCAAGAAATATTAAACCAGCAAACCGTTTCTGACGACGCAAATATTGAAGAGCTGTGGAGCACAACAAAGGGCGCTATAATAACAGCAGCGGAAACAAGCATTGGTTATGTCCAAAGAAACCAGCAACACTGGATCTCGGACACAACCTGGCAAAAAATTGAACGCAGAAAGGCCCTCAAAAATAACGTGAACTCTACAAGCGACCCGGAAAAACGACAACAACTTGAACGGGAATACTCCCAATTGCACCGGGAGGTAAAGAGAAGTGTCCGGCGTGATAAAAGGCGGCAGATAAATGAGCTCGCAGAGAAAGCGGAAAACGCGGCAAACACAGGCAACAGTAAAGTGCTGTACCAAATCACTAAACAGCTCTCGGGAAAGCACTCTACTAAAAAGCATGCCGTAAAGAGTGCGGATGGAAGGCTGCTGTGCAGCGACGAGGAGCAACTCCAAAGATGGAGAGATTACTTCTTCGCCGCCCTGAATGGTTCATTTACACAGGAACCTCAGGAAAACAACAACAACAATGCACAGCCAATAAGAATCACCACTCGTGCCCCATCCAAGACTGAAATAGTAACCGCAATTCATGCAATGGCCAATGGTAAAGCAGCTGGAAAAGATGGCATCCCGCCAGAATTGTTGAAAGCCGACTCAAGCCTCATAGCAGATGCGCTACAGCCAATCCTGGAAATAGCATGGAACACCTGTACCTTTCCGGAGGATTGGACGGAAGGTATCATAGTCAAAATACCAAAAAAGGGGGACCTAACAATATGTGACAACTGGAGAGGCATCTGTCTATTATCTACTGTGGGCAAAATCTTGTCCCACATATTACTATCAAGGATAAGAGAGGCAGTAGATCGAACGCTTAGAAGACAGCAGGCTGGATTCAGAAAAGGCCGCTCCTGCATAGACCACATTAACACCTTGAGAATCATAGTGGAGCAGTCTACTGAATTCCGATCCCCCCTTTACCTTGCTTTCGTAGACTATGAGAAAGCGTTCGACTCGGTTAATAGGAGCTTTATATGGCGAGCTCTACGGCAACGTGGACTGCCGGATAAAATAATAGAATTGATAAAAGCTCTATACAACAATTCCAAATGCAGAGTTCTTCACAATGGAAAACTATCCGACAGCTTTGAAGTGAGCTCAGGAGTACGGCAAGGATGACTACTTTCGCCATTACTATTTCTTATAGTAATAAACGACATCCTTGTCAGCGCTCTAGATACTAGAACAGGTGGCATACAATGGGGATTGTTAGACCGCCTTAAGGACCTCGACTACGCGGATGATATCTGTTTGCTGGCCCACAGACACTAGGACCTCAGAAACATGTTAAACAATTTGGCAACAGAAAGTAGTTCAGCAGGCTTAAGGTTAAATCCGACTAAAACCAAAGAAATGCGGATAAATGCAAACACCCTTCAACGAACAGCGCTAAATAACCGTGACGTGGAACTGGTAGACAAATTCTGTTACCTCGGTAGTATTATTACCGAAAACGGCGGTACAGAAGAAGACGTCAGTTCCAGAATAAATAAAGCAAGAAGCGCATATGCATGCCTGTTTCACATATGGAGATCGACGGAGATCTCAATTAACACCAAATTGCGGCTGTTCAACTCCAACGTTAAGGCAGTTCTTTTGTACGGTTGCGAAACATGGAAAGTCACCCAATTCATCACAGGGCGCCTACAAGTTTTCATCAACAGATGCCTACGTCGTATCCTAAAAATCCGCTGGCAAGATAGAATTTCAAATGAAGAACTATGGCGCCGTGCCGGCCAAGAAAGGATAGACGACCAAATCAGGCGAAGGAAATGGAATTGGATTGGCCACACCTTGCGACGCGAAAACGAGAAGCTGAGAGCTGTCGCGCAAAACAGAGTCCGCTGGAGGGCAACTGTTTCCGCCCTATGTCCCATGAGGGATTAAAGGAGCAATTAGTAGTTAGTAATGAATACCACAAATGGGTAACAGTAGGCGGCGTCAGAATAGTAGCATTTTTGGATTTGGGAAGCGAATGTACTACTCTAAAGTATTCTGTGGTGGAAAAAATAACTGGACCATGGACGAGGGACGAGGGTAGTTCCTCCTTATTTGGCTTTGGTCAAATAGAAGTCGTTACACTCGGAAAAATTATGAAAGTTGTGAAGGTTGCCGATTTGGAAAAGCCGACTGAAATTATGGTGGTCGGTGATGCGGTGCAGAGCGCCGATATGATTATTGGTAGAAATTTCCTTGACCAGCCCGATGTGGAAATTCTGAAGAGAAAAGGGAAGTTCGAATTAAGAAATATTTCTGGAAAGAGTGGTAAGGTCGTTCGAGAACTTCCGCCAATTGTAGCGGATGAAATAGAAGTCGGAGAAAGGGTAGATAATGAAGGGAACACATCCGGCTGAAGGAAGAAAAGGTTATTCGCTACCAGCCCTACAAAGTGGCTTACGGACTCAAGTCACAGCTTCGAGAGCAAATAGACCGTCTGCTAAAACTGGACATTATTCAATATTCTGATTCAGAATACGCAAGTCCGATTATTTTGGTACCGAAAAAGAGCGGTGAGGGGCGAATGTGCGTCGACTATCGTAAGCTAAACTCCATCACCCAGAGAGAGAATTTTCCTATGCCTAATATAGAAGAGACACTGAATCTTTTAGCAGGTCAACGAGTCTTTACCACCTTAGACTTGATGAGTGGGTATCATCAGGTGCCAATACACCCCGATAGTCGACATTACACCGCGTTCGTAACGCCTGATGGACATTACGAGTTCAAGAGAGTCCCTTTCGGGTTAACGAATTCACCCGCTATTTTTATGAAGCTGATGGCAAAAGTAACTAAATCGATACAACATGGAAAGGTCATATTCTATATGGACGATATTCTCATAGCTACCAGAACCGTTGAGGAAAATCTCGATGTATTGAGAGAGCTCTTGGAGGAAGTTCGAAAGGCTGGATTAACCATCAACATAAAGAAATGCTCATTCCTACAATCAGAGCTAACTTTCTTGGGACATGAAGTTTCCGGCGAAGGGATTAAGCCCGGCTTGAACAAAATAAAGGCAGTAAGCGAGTATAAACGACCTGAAAATGTGAAACAAGTGAGGCAATTTTTGGGATTAACCGGATATTTTCGGAGGTTTGTGCAGGGATTTACGTTTATTGCACGACCACTAAACAAATTACTTAAGAAGGACTCGGAGTTTAAATGGGGAGAAGAGGAAGAAGGGGCATTTATTAGACTGAAGAACATGCTAAGTCAGCGGCCCATATTGGTATTGTATAATCCAAACGCTAAACATGAAGTACATACTGACGCGAGCTCTCATGGATTGGCTGGCATATTAATGCAAGACCAAAATGGTACATTAGGGCCTGTATCATATTTTAGCCGCGCAAGTACAGAGGCTGAAAGCCGATATCACAGCTAAGAACTTGAAGCCCTTGCTGTGGTGGAATCGCTGGAGAGGTTCCAACATTATTTATTAAATAAAAAGTTTACAATCGTCACTGACTGCAACTCGAATGACGCAAGAAAAGAAGAACTTGGTACCAAGAATTGCGCGATGGTGGCTTAGAATTTCTGAATTCGACTTCGACATGGAATACCGACCGGCCTATAAGCTAGCACACGTTGATGCGTTGAGCCGAGCGCCGGTGGAAGAAGGGAAAGAAAGTGAAGATGTAACCGGTAAGATGTTCATCGTAGAAGTGGCCACCGAAGATTGGCTGGCCATGTTGCAACATCAGGATACCAGAATTAATGAAATCAAAAAAGTGTTAACTGGGAGCATCCATAATCATCCTGGCCAACACGGGATAAAGGGGAATTTTGTTCTGGAGCATGGCAGGATTTTCAAGAAAACTCCAAATGGTCTTCGGTTTGTTATTCTCACAGGAGTGCGCTGGAGAATTATCAAATCCGCACATGACGACAGAGGCCATTCACGACTAGAGCGGACAATGGAAACTTTGCGGAAGCAGGTGTGGTTTCCTAACATGAAATTTGTAACGAAGAAGTACTTTAACTCTTGCATCGTCTGTTTGTACAACAAGAGAGCAGCGGACGAAAGCAGCTTTAAGGTGCATACTCCAGAAAAGGTTCCAAATCCATTCAACACGGTACACATCGATCATTTCGGGCCATTCCCAAAGAGCCGCGGGGAAACCTGTACATAATAGGAATAGTTGATGCGTTCAGTAAATTCATCCTACGGAAGGCCGTCCGAACTACGACAACAAAAGGAGTGATCAAGATGTTGGAAGAAGTCACCCAATATTTTGGTATACCTACCCGGATTGTGAGTGACCGGGGAACTGCATTTACCTCAGCAGAGTTCAGGAAATATTGCTGCGATAACATGATCCAACACGTATTGATAGCAGTAAAGACACCTCGGGCCAAATCGAACGATACTTCAGGGCAGTAAAGTGTAACGGTCGCCCTAGAGCACATAGGCCTCTGACACACCCTATCATTCGATAAACAATACGGGCGTAGGCGTCAAATGGTTCCGACATAATTTATCAGAACATCCTTTTCCTATTTTTTCCCCCTAATTTAAACCAATGCAATACACATAAATTTTTCCTGGTGTAAAAACAAGAAATCATGAGTCAGAGGGTTAACCATTCGGTACAATAGATGGCAACAACGCATCCTCCAAAATGAATTCAGAATACAATATTTGGCAACAGCTCTTCTGCCGCCAGTTAAGACTTTTTCCAAATCCATCCCTATACAAACAAATCCGAATGCAAGTGCCATTGCCGTTTACTAACTCTTGGCCACCGAAACGATAACGAAAATTGGTCGCGTTAGGCCCAAGCCAACTTAACCGGGCTAGGCAAGACAGCAATGGCTTAAACAGCCATTTGAGTTGCGCTACTAGCTTACTTATCCCTGCTTTTGGGTATAGCTATTGTAGCACAGCCAAAATAGATGGACATTCACATGTAAGGCGATGAGCAATGGATGTAACGGGACGAGACGAGCTCCCGTCGTAAGCGGGCGACTTGGAGGACGAAAAAGTCAGTCGGTGTAAAAGCTTCGATGATAGACGTTCGATTTTTGAATCTAGAGAATAGTTTTTTTATATACTGGCTAAGTTGGTTTTTTTGTTCGTAATGACCCGTCGGAAAAGACAAGTACTTGCGGGTTAATTCAAGTGTCCCAAATAATTAAGTGCGGAGTTGTTTTTTTCTTTTTCCTGAGACAGTGTATGAATACAAGTATAAATGGCCGTGAAATAAAGCCCGAAGGGAATATATAAATCATAATTTTTAATACGAGATCTATAAAAAAAGGAATAAATACCACCATAAAAAGAAAATTTTTTTTTTAAATATAAATGCCTGCGAAATATAACAGGAATAAAATCTAGAAATCATCATGTTAATACAGGATATATAAAAAGGGAATAAATACCAACATAGAGAATACAAAAATAAATTAACAACTACTTTTCGTGCGGACCGTTGTATTTGCAGATCCCCCACATATATCTATACCAGTGAAATCTTTGATCTATAATTTGGGTTGGCTCGGTTTGTATGCATTTCTTAATATTATTACTTTTACTACCCGAATTGGTGGTTTCACGTGGATTACTACCACTAAAATTTTCTGAGTGCAATTCTTAGAGTAGTAGGGTTGAGTGGGTTTTGAGCCACTTCCAGGTGGCCCAGAACCCACTCAGGATTTGGGGGGGTCTGAAAGCTCTTCGTCTACGTGTAGGAGGTGTTTTAGGTTTGCGTCTTGGATAAGGTGGCTTCATGGTGCCATGGGATTTGGGGTGAAAGGTCTTCGTGTACGTGTATGAGGTGTTTTGGGTATGTGTCTTGGATAAGGTGGCTTCTGGAATTTGGGATGAGGTGGGTGTGAAAGCTCTGGGTGTACGTGTATGAGGTGTTTAAGGTTTGTGTCTTGGATGGAGGTGGTGCTGGGTGTGGTGCTGGGTGTGGTGCTGGGGCTGGTCCTGGGGTGGGGTGGGCTTGGGTGAAAGCTCTTTGGCTGCGTGCATGAGGTGTTTTAGGTTTGTGTATGCGGGTCTTGGATATGGTGGCCCCGATGAGATGTTTAAGATTTGTTTCGGTGTGAGCGCCACCTGTGTGAGGCTAGTTGAACTTCGGTGCGGCAGCTTTGGTTGTTGGAGTTGTGGAGGCTTTGTAAGCATCTTAGTAGATAAGCAATGCCGGTTCTGGCTCAAAATCCCATAAGGTTTATACAGGGGGTCTAAATTCACCTTTTCCGCCATCTTGGATTTTCTTTACCGTGCCAATTGGTTTGTGACGTCACAGACAGTAGTGCAATGATGATGATGACGTCATCACGGTTGTTGTTGTATGGTTGAATGGGTACGGTGGCGGTATACGGGGGCGGGGTAAGGGGGCGGGGTATGGGTACGGAGTACTGGTGTGGAGTACGGAGTAGGGGTACGGAGGCAGGGGATGTTGGACGGTTTTGATCGCTCGGTTAGTCAGACGTGACATTATAAGACGTCACCTGTCGCGAGAATTTGATAATGCTGCAAGTGTTGCGAATTAAATTATGATGACGTCATCGGTTGTTGTAAGGCTGAAGGGATACGGGGTAGGGGTACGGGTACGGGTACGGAGTAAATGGTTTTTGTCGGCCGGTTAGCCCGACGCCACGTGATAAGACGTCACCTGCCGCGACAATTTGTTAATGCTGCAAGTGTTGCGAAATTAAAAAGTCAAAGTTGTGCTGCTTGGGCTTTGCTGGGATTTGAACCTGGGGCATCGGTAGATTAAGAGACCTGTATCCCAGCCGCGAGGCTATCGAGGCTTCTGTGCGTTCTTATCCAATTTGTGTATACAAGCGCTGGGCAATCTAAAAATAGAATTTTTATTTTCCTTAGACCATGCTGCCCGTGGCTCTGATAAAAATTTTACCTAGCAGAATGTCTTAACAAAACAAACAACAAGAACTCGGTCCAGCCTCAACATCTGTTTTCATTCTTTACGGCAAGAACAACAGCAAAAAACAAGTAAAAACAAAAAAATAACAACAAAACAACAGGCCTTCTTCGCAAATGTTGATTCTAATTTCGGCTGAGCGCAGGTTTGAATGACTGATGATTAATTTGAGCTGCTGATAAGAACAGCGCTTGAATAATAATACCTTGGTGTCGGTGGTGCCTTTTGTTTTTGTTTGTATGATAAATTTATGCACAGGTCTTATGCAATTGCATGAAGATGAAAATAATTCTGATTCAGACCATAAAATAGATATAGAGTTATTAGATCGACAAATTATCAAGTTTCCAATAAATTCTTATCGCATAACAACAACAACAAAGACTCACAATTTCGTCAGACTTATGATGTAATTATTCTATGCGGAACTTGATAAATCCGAATGCTCGAATTTTAATTGCGGATTACGTTTTTAAAATAAGCAAAGAAAATTTGATCTGATGCAACCTTCAAATGGATTCCTTATATAATATACGTTAAACATATGTATGTAAGTGCAAAATTCCAAAGTCTTCCATGTCGCGAAAGATTATACAGGTCAACAAAAACAAATTTTTTTTTTGAGTCTATATTTTAATGATGATTTTCTAAGCCTTTGTACCAAAAAATAACTAAAACCATCGTTGACTCTTGAAAAACTTTGCTTTTGTACCGTTAACAATGATCAATACATATTTAAGCTTTTGTATGAGCAAATAACTAAGTATTGTTAAATGTATTGATAACTAAGTATTGTTAAGCTCCTTATATGAGGGAGGATGTTTTGCGGCTATCAGTATTAAACGCAACTTAAATGACATTCGCCACGGTATCACACAAATAATTAAAGAAAAGCGTTTACAAAAGAATTTACGGATATTTATTATCAAAACTTTTATGGTTGATGGTTGACGATTTTTCTATTTTGGGTAATCACTCAGGTTCTCCTTTTCCTAGCTTCCCAGTTCCAACGTGAGTGGCCGGAAATATGAATGCTCCAAAAACGGACTTTGAATAATTTTTTTTTTGCCATCAACTACCGGTGGCGTAGTGTTCGGATTGGAGCTGCCACAGTACTCCCCCTGAGTGAAATTTCGGTAGAAAGTTGGAATACATATTTTTGATACATAGTTTGATATACATGATTAAACTTAAACTAACTTAAATATATGTATAATTCTCCATAGTCGATATTAGTTCTAATTTAGTGACTGGTTTACATGATTTCCAAGTTTAAATGTTCTTTATTCTATTTATTTCAGTTTTTTATTTAATATTTCAAGTTTAGTTAAATTCGGTATCTTATACTTACATAA
The DNA here is from genome assembly GCA_963855945.1 of Thereva nobilitata. Classification (NCBI taxonomy): domain Eukaryota; kingdom Metazoa; phylum Arthropoda; class Insecta; order Diptera; family Therevidae; genus Thereva; species Thereva nobilitata. The sequence goes on from OY979696.1 coordinate 144,003,919, forward strand.
TGTTACTTATTCTATTAAATTTTAGAAGAAAGAAAACAAAAAAATATTGTATATAAATTTATCTTTAGTTGGAATTTTTTTAAAATACAGGGAAGAATTCTATTTTATTTTTTATATTTGAAAAACTACTTTTTTCTTATTTTGAGATCTAGTGAAATTGTTTGAGCTAACAACATTCGTGTTTAGTATGTGAGCTGGTTTTATTCTGTCAATATTAATTGTTGTTTCGTTTCCATTCATGAGAACTTTAAATGTTTTTTCGTTTTTGGTAAGTACTTTGTGTGGTCCAGTATATGGGGGGTGTAGTGAGCCTTTGTATATGTGTTCTTTTACGAATACATGTATACATGTTTCTAGCTCTTGTGGGACAAATATGTTGTGTTGTCGTCTATTTCTGGTTTTTTGCGGTCTTATTTTTTCTATTGTATCTTTGATTTCTCTTCCTAGGGTACTAGTAATTTCTGATTGTCTGGGTGTGCTCGTAGTAATTAGTTCTCCAGGTAGTCTTAAAGATTGTCCATAAAGTATTTGAGACGGGGTTAAACCTAAGTCATCCATTATGGCTGAGCGGATTCCTAAAAGCACCCACGGTAAGTTGTGGTACCATTTGTTAGGCTCCTCTGTGCTTCTGATGGCGACTTTTAGATGTCTGTGGAATCTTTCCACGAAGCCATTAGACTGAGGATGATATGTAGTCGTTCTGATTCGGTTACTACCTAATATGTTGGTGAGTTCTTTAAACAACGATGACTCAAACTGCGTTCCTTGATCTGTGGTGATTGTTTGTGGTACGCCGTACCGTGCAATCCATTGGTGGAGGAAACTATGTGCAATAGTACTGGCCGAAATGTTTTTAATTGGTATTGCTTCTGGCCAATGTGAGAAGCGGTCTTTAAGCGTAAGAAGATACGTGTAACCGTTGGAGGGTGGTAGTGGTCCTACAATGTCCATATGGACATGTTCGAACCTGCCGCTCGGGACTTTAAAGTTGCCGTGGGGGGATGATATATGTCGGTGTATTTTTGCCTTTTGACAGGGAATACACGTCTTAGCCCACAGGTTTACGTCCTGGTTAATCTTTGGCCAGAATATTTGGCTGTAATTAATTTTCTACTCGCCCTTATACCAGGATGGGATAAATTGTGAAGACTGTTAAAAATCGTTCGCCGTATTTGTTCCGGGACGTATGGCCTACTTGTGTTGGTCGAAGTTTCGCACCATATGTATACGTCTTCCATAGGTATGTGTACTTTTTTTAGTTTAAAGGAACTTTTGTTCGAGTTATTGGCTGATTCAGAGAGGATATTTTTTAATTCTACATCTACATCTTGAAATTTAGCAAGTGTTTGAAAATCTATCTTTTCGTCGTTTTTCATTGCGTCTATATGGCATCTTGAGAGTGAGTCAGAAACTACATTCAGGCTTCCTTTTACATATCTTATGTCGTTGGTAAATTCGGATATGTAGTTTAAGTGGTTGGTTTGCCTGGGTGATTTTTCGGATTTCGTACACAAAGCTTTGGTTAGGGGCTTGTGGTCTGTGAAGACCGTGAAGATTTTTCCTTCTAAAAAGTATCTGAACCTCTTGATTGCCTGATAAACGGCTAAGAGTTCTTTGTCGAAGGTGGAGTACTTTTTTTCGGCAGGTTGTAAACGTTTCGAAAAGAAGCTCAAAGGATGCCATTGGCCACTGACGTATTGTTGTAGGACTGCGCCTACGGCGTCGTTAGATGCGTCTGTCCAAAGGCTGATTTGCGCCTTCGGGTCTGGGTGCGCGAGAAGAGTGTACGCATTCAATTGTTTTTTTAATTCCTGAAACGCATTTTCGTGTGGGTTGTCCCATGAGATGTTCTGTTTGCTTTGCTTTCTTCGTTGTGTGCCTTTGAGCACATCATATAAGGGTGTAGCTATGGTGGCGATTTGTGGGATAAATCTATGATAGTAATTTATCATGCCTAAGAAACGTTGAAGTTGTTTCACTGTAGAAGGTCTGGGAAAATCAGTTATTGCTTTAACGCGACTTTCGGAAGGTGTGATTCCTTTTTCTGAAATGGTATGTCCCAGAAAATCTAACTGTTGGGCACCAAAAGTGCATTTGGACGGGTTTATAGAAATACCGTATTCTTGTAGTCTAGCGAATAAAGATCTTAAATGGTTTTTGTGTTCTTCGGGCGAGGCGCTTCCTATTAAAATGTCGTCTATATAGGCAAAAGTGAAATCTAAACCTTCTAGGACTTCGTTTATGAATCTTTGGAATGTTTGTGCCCCGTTTTTTACACCGAAAGGCATACGTACGAATTCAAATAGGCCGAAGGGCGTTGTTACGGCGGTTTTGTATACGTCCTCAGGTGCCACCGGTATTTGGTGGTAAGCTCGGACTAAATCGATGTGAGAAAATATTTTGCATGAATGTAGATTGATGTTGCAATCCCGAATATTAGGCAGCGGGTATCTATCAAAGACAGTTGCTGCATTCAATAGTCTATAATCTCCACAAGGTCTCCAGTCGTTAGAGTTTTTCTTGGGTACCATGTGTAATGGAGAAGCGACTGAGGATGATGAAATTTGGCATATTCCTAATCTCACCATAGTTTGGAATTCTTCTTTCACCACCTTGTATTTCTCTGCATTAAGTCTTCGCGGACGAGCAGAAGGGAGTGGTCCCTGTGTATTTATGTGGTGCACTACATTATGCAACACTTTTGTGTTAAAATTAGGTGGTGCTTTGAGTGCGTGAAATTCGTTTAAAATTATTCCGTATTCCCCATCTAGAGCGCATAGTTTTAGCGAGGAATAATCTACGGCTCGTGCTATGCAGTTGACCGTAAGTGAAGTGGTTTTGTCCGCGAGCTTCCTTTGTCGTAAGTCAACTAGTAAGTTATACTTGTACAGAAAGTCGGCGCCAAGAATAGCATGTTCGACTGCCGCTACTATAAAGGTGTGTTCGAAAGAACGTCGTAGTTTGAGATCGAGGGTTAGATTTTTGAGCCCGTATGTTGAGATTTGTGTGCCGTTGGCCGAAACTAAATTAAGTGTTTGTTTGAAAGTGTAGTTAGGGTACTCCTTTTTCGGGATGACTGAAACTTCGGCACCCGTGTCTACTAAGAATCTAGTTTTGTGCGCTCTATCAGTGACGAAAAGGCGGCGTGATGTAGTGCTGAGCCCCGTTGCCGCGGACGCGGTAGCTACTGTAGGTTTTTTGAATCATCACTAATCTGAGCATTATTTTTGCATGGACTAATGCATTTCTTGGCCTTTTGCCCGAACTTTTTGTGGTACCAACATAAATTTTCATTATATTTAGAAGGTGATTTGGATTTCTGGTAAAACCGGCTTTTGGAGGAATTACGATATCTTGGTCTTGACCTGTTAAGATCGATGCTTCCCAACCGCTTAGAAAATTCATGAAGTTGTTGCATTACTTTATTGAGAGTGTTTTCGGTAGCGTTTGGTGATGATCTAATTTCGGAAACGTTATAGGTAGAATAAGAATCGAAAATTCTATCCGCTATGGAAAATACTTCATCTTGGCTATGGCGATCTTCTATTGCGATAATGCAAGCTTTCATTGAGGAAGGGAGTTTATTAATCCATAGTTTTTTTAGAAGGGACGAGTTTACGAGGCTATTACCTCCTGCCAAAGATTCCATCTGCCTATAGAGCTCGGAAGGTTTAGCGTCTCCTATTTCTACCTTGTGTAGAAGAGCGTCGAGTCTACGTTCCTCTGAGTCTCTACTACGAAGCAGCAGGGTTGCTTTTAAATGTTCAAATTTGTTTTCTTCGGGCGGTTTTAACAGAACGTCGGCGACAATTTCCATTGTCTCCGGCGGTAATGACGACACTAAGTAGTCATATTTAGTGTTCGAAGATTTTATGCCTTTCACTCTAAACTGAGTCTCCACTTGGATAAACCAGAGGTCGGGTCTGTTTGGCCAAAAGGGTGGTATTTTCATGGAGGCTATGTGTGGGTTTAGCGTGCTATTGTTTGTTGGTTGAGTGTTATTTTCACTTTGCATTTTGGAAGTGGAAGCACCTGAGTTGGTTTCCTCGAAGATAAGCGTGGGAAAAGTTCCTTCTTCGCTTTCTTTGGGGTCCATTGTATGTATACAGTTCGTATGCTCTTAATATAATAATACGTATATATCGGGTAGGTATAGATTATTTGAATCTGCTAAATGACTTACGAAACTGTTGAAGCTAGTGAATGGATATTGTAGAGAAATCTAAAATTAAAATGTAGGTACAGAATTGGTTTTAAGGATGAAGCTAGGAATCCTGACAGATTTATTTAACGCTTCCGATTGAAAAATAAACACTCTACGTTGCTAAATGTATTGAAAATTTATTTGTAAGAAAATTGAAACTTGTCAAATGTATGTCCGAATTTTATTTTTTCGTTATATTTATGTATATTGTTGTTCTCATGAATGTATTATTACGCAATCTACCATAACTTATATTTGAATGGCGGTAACTTCGTAAGCTTTCATATATCTTGCCATGAGGAGATAATTTCAGCTAATAATTATTTAGTTTTCGTTATACAAAAAGGAATACTATTGTTATTATTTATACTATTATTAAGAAGTAATGTTTAATTAAATTAAATTTAAATTGAATTCTATCTAACGAAAGTGTAAAAATTTACTGGTAATATATTCCGGTTCCGATATGTTGTTAGCTTTCCAGTGAAATTAATGGTTTAATCTTACTTTTTTTTTTAAAATAATCCCACAAAAATTTTCTTCCTTGTACACTTAAAATTCCATATTTTTATATAAAAATGTTAAAACTTCTATGTTTATGTTATTTTCAGACTAAAAAATATTTTAACAAATTGTCTATTGTTTGGCTTTTTCTTATAGTTATGATTTGTAAAATATTAAGCATGCAAATTAAGATGTACATACATAATTAGTTTGTAGCTACGATTAATTCTGTCGACTATGGCTGCTAATCCTTAAGTTATTAATCGTTATTATAAATTATTTATTATATTTCTTATCTAAAAATAAAAATTTTAGTCTAATGCATTATAAATGTTCAAAATGTTTGTTAAAATATTGAAAAAAATTTATCTTCATAATCCTTTTGTCTTGCAAGCGGTGTGGTTGATAATAAGTCCCGTACTTTCGTCTTGATATCTTTGCATATGCTCTTGCTGTTGTTGTGTCCCGTTATGTGGAATTTTTGTGACGAAAATTTTATGAATTTTTTTAAAAAATTTTTTATATGTTTTATTTTGTTGTTAATTAGCTGGATTACTGTTGTAAATATTTCACAGCACAAATGTTATTAAATCGATTTTGCGAACTTTTCTGAATATTTCACTGAACAAATTTTGTAATGTCGCTTTTGCGAATTTTTGTTGCACGATTCGGGGTCACCATTTTTGCGGCTATCAGTATTAAACGCAACTTAAATGACATTCGCCACGGTATCACACAAATAATTAAAGAAAAGCGTTTACAAAAGAATTTACGGATATTTATTATCAAAACTTTTATGGTTGATGGTTGACGATTTTTCTATTTTGGGTAATCACTCAGGTTCTCCTTTTCCTAGCTTCCCAGTTCCAACGTGAGTGGCCGGAAATATGAATGCTCCAAAAACGGACTTTGAATAATTTTTTTTTTGCCATCAACTACCGGTGGCGTAGTGTTCGGATTGGAGCTGCCACAGGATGATTTGAGACTCTACACCTACGAGATCTACGAATGCTGTTAGTATAGCTATGTCGTTTCTGGCACAGTAAAGTCATCGGTTTTAGCCTCGGGTGTGAAAGTGGGCTTAGCTTGAAGCTTGGACTTTGATTTGTTCTTGGCTTGAAGCTTGGACAACAACCTTTGTGGTGAGTTTTTGGTGGACTTAAAAGCTTTCGATGAGCTTTAATACTCTAGAGATATCGCCACTAGCTTTGATATTCTGGACTACAACCGATAATGTCACTGCGTCAGAACCGACATATCTATACAACTGGAAGCAATTCGTTAAAGCTTTCTGATGCTTTTCAAAATTTAAAGAATTTCTATCCTAGTTTATCGCAAGCCAAAGTAAAAGCTGGTATGAATTTTAGTCGGACCACAAATAAAGGCAAGCAATGAATGTTGACAGCTACTCAAAACTCACGAAAGTCAAGCGTGGGGCAGCTTCAAAGCAGCGGTTCATGTTTTTCTCGAAAACAATATAGATGACAATTACAAACAGCTTATTTCAACTACGTTTGTTAACTTTAAGAACATGTGTTGCAGAAAGTTCTTAAAGAAAACATTGGTGGTTGTTCGCACGAATAAGGTGAATGTTTTCATCAAGACTTTCATTCTGTCATCTACAAAAGCAAACTTTTTCAGGTAAAGCTATTTTTTCTTTAATTAGTAATGTGAGAGAAATACAAATCAGATACGCAGAACTCAGACTCAAAATTTGTGTTGACCGGTGTTATTGAGATAAACAAAGGGAAGTGTGCTCCATATATTGAAATTGATATGCAGCGAATTTAGTTGACCAGTTTCATAACATAAACATAGCCAAAATTTTGATCAGGTGCAAGTCTTTTGAAACCGGCAAGGCCGTTCCTTATCTAATATATTAAACATAGGTGGCGTTATTTCATCATTTGTCGTTATTCTGATTTTTGTTTAGTTAACTGATATTGCACAACAACGTACGAGGAGTATGAGAGAACTTTTATGGTTTCTATATTTGTCGGTTTTCCTTAAAATCACGTCTGTGGGCGTATGTGCCATTTGCAATTGTTTAATAATTGGTTGGGCCTTCTATGAGTAAACCCTACGGATGCACCTGTGTAAACACAGTGATATAAAATTGAAACATGATTGAACTTGTCACGGGGTGGTGGGTTGGAAAATTTTTACTGTTACTTATGAGCTTATTATCAATTTTTATGTGAGGATCACAAAAACAATTGTAAAGAATACAAAGAGGGTTCAATTAGCGAGTAGGAAGAATATCATAAATAGTATTTTAAGAAAATAAAAGAATATTTGTAATGTTTTAAAAAATCTGTTTTATTTAAAAACCACTTATTAAAATAAATTTTTCAAAGCACATCGACTTTTTGGAGTATTATAAGCTAATCCATTTTGTTGTTGTTGTTAGATTCAGGCATCCGTCCTCTTCTAGATCTTTATTAATGCTCTTCATCAAGTATGTTCACTGAGCTGTCTGATTTGATACTGGGCTGGTTGATTTTGTTTGTTTATTCAATAATCCCATGCTCTCGTAACTCATCAATAATTGACACTATTTCATTAGTATGACTATCATTTCCGGCTTGTTGTGATCCTACCAATATGCGGAGCCGATCAACTAGTTCATTGGGGTCATCCCAATAGATGTAATCAATATTGTCGTTTAGAATTCGCATTATACCCTTACCGGTATGCGGAGTGCGAATCAACTTTTTTATTATCTTTTTATATTTATAGCTTTTTGTTCCTTTTACTTGCTGGTTTTCCTTAAAATCACGTTTGTGGGCGCATGTGTCGTTTAGGATTGTTCGATAATTGTCCAAGTCTTGTTTTGAGTAACCCTTGGGACGTTTCATAAAAATTAATGCAGCTAAGCCTTCAGTTATCTTATATTGCTTGCCGTTTATAAGAAAGATTTCTTTATCAACTTTTAATCTCGAATTACCAATATTCCATGCATTGTTATAATAGTACACTCCATAAGTTTTATCAAGTTCTGTACTGTCATTTTCAAGTAGTTCTTTATATTTGCTTAGTATCTGGTCTGGAGACTCTAATATCGGCGAATTATGTTCTCTCAATGTTGATGGATGTATAGGTGTGGCAAATTCATCATCATCAGCTTCTCCATCATCATCATCTCTCAATAGAGAATAATCCCTAAGAGGGGTGCTAGTTGGTTCCAGCTTTAAATATTTACGAGCAGGTGGTGTATATGTTTCATCATTCTGAGGTATTTCATCTTCTATCTCTTCTTCTTTTGGCTCAACTTTGGCTGCATCTTTTGATTCCAATTTTGCATCTGTTACTAATTGTTTAAGAGGTTTTGTGATTGGTTTAAAGGTTTCCTCCAGATATGTTGCTTGTTGAAGTCTTCCAGCTTTTAAAGCTTTATATTTCTTTCTAATTGAATTTTTGATTTTTACAATGTTCTCAAGCAATTGAATATCCTTTTCATAGCCCATTTTAGCCAAAGGTCCCTTTAACTGATTTATTAACGGTCTGTTCACTGAGCTGTTTGATTTGCTACTGAGCTGTTTGATTTCGCTACAAGTTCATTTATTCAATAATCTCATGCTCTCTTAACTGTCTAAGTATCCAAAATATTTCTTTTCCTTCTCTAGTTGGCGCTAAGCATCTCAATCGATCAACTAGCTCATTGGGGTCGTATAAGTGTTGGTGTAGGTGCACCGGTGCACCAGTGTTGGTGTTGGTGCACCAATATTGGCGTCACACCAACACCGGTGCACCGGTGCACCAATGTTGGTGCACCCACAACGGTGCACTCACCGGTGCACCGGTGCACCAATGTTGGTGCACCAACACCGGTGCACCCACCGGTGCACCAAACACCAACACCGGTGCACCGACGCCAGTATATAAATACTTACCTCGCTCGATATAGTGCAGTAACTTGTGATCACTATGTTTGAGTGCACGGAATGTAACAAGACATTCACTCGTCGAGAGAGTCTTGCTAGGCATAAAAAAGGATCAACGCATGCATCCAGAAGCAAAGAATATGAAGATAATGATAGATCACTAATTCATTCTGATGAAGATATCTATAATGCTATGGAGTATGAGGATGATAATAGACATAGTCCCACAGAAAACATTAGAAATAAAATGTTGAAAATAAGAAAAGGTCGGGAATATTTACAAATTCAAACACCAAAAACAGTTTCCGAACATGGTAACAGCGAGAACAGTTCTAGTAATATTTTCTCTAGGGGGGTGCAGATGGATAAATATGAAAAGAATCATGCGGAACTATATAATAACAAAAATTCGTTTCTTGGAACAGATCAGAGCTCAGATTTAGAGCCATTTACAAAACGAGCAAAGTTTGTTGAAGATGTAAATAAAAATAGTGAAAACTATGGTAAAATTTGTCAATACCCTTGTAAAACCCAAGATGATGAGTCACAATCGTATACTTCTGAAGAAAATGATGATGAAAATTTGCAAAGTTCGGATTTAGAATCAATTAACGAAGTCACAGGAAAACGTGTCAAGATGGTTGAAGATTCAAATAAATATACTGACAACTTTCGTCAGTACCGCTACAAACACCCCCAATTAACATTGAAGATGAAGATAATGATGATGATGATGAAAATTCAAACTTATACGACCCCAATGAGCTAGTTGATCGATTGAGATGCTTAGCGCCAACTAGAGAAGGAAAAGAAATATTTTGGATACTTAAACAGTTACGAGAGCATGAGATTATTGAATAAATGAACTTGTAGCGAAATCAAACAGCTCAGTACCAAATCAAACAGCTCAGTGAACAGACCGTTAATAAATCAGTTAAAGGGACCTTTGGCTAAAATGGGCTATGAAAAGGATATTCAATTGCTTGAGAACATTGTAAAAATCAAAAATTCAATTAGAAAGAAATATAAAGCTTTAAAAGCTGGAAGACTTCAACAAGCAACATATCTGGAGGAAACCTTTAAACCAATCACAAAACCTCTTAAACAATTAGTAACAGATGCAAAATTGGAATCAAAAGATGCAGTCAAAGTTGAGCCAAAAGAAGAAGAGATAGAAGATGAAATACCTCAGAATGATGAAACATATACACCACCTGCTCGTAAATATTTAAAGCTGGAACCAACTAGCACCCCTCTTAGGGATTATTCTCTATTGAGAGATGATGATGATGGAGAAGCTGATGATGATGAATTTGCCACACCTATACATCCATCAACATTGAGAGAACATAATTCGCCGATATTAGAGTCTCCAGACCAGATACTAAGCAAATATAAAGAACTACTTGAAAATGACAGTACAGAACTTGATAAAACTTATGGAGTGTACTATTATAACAATGCATGGAATATTGGTAATTCGAGATTAAAAGTTGATAAAGAAATCTTTCTTATAAACGGCAAGCAATATAAGATAACTGAAGGCTTAGCTGCATTAATTTTTATGAAACGTCCCAAGGGTTACTCAAAACAAGACTTGGACAATTATCGAACAATCCTAAACGACACATGCGCCCACAAACGTGATTTTAAGGAAAACCAGCAAGTAAAAGGAACAAAAAGCTATAAATATAAAAAGATAATAAAAAACTTGATTCGCACTCCGCATACCGGTAAGGGTATAATGCGAATTCTAAACGACAATATTGATTACATCTATTGGGATGACCCCAATGAACTAGTTGATCGGCTCCGCATATTGGTAGGATCACAACAAGCCGGAAATGATAGTCATACTAATGAAATAGTGTCAATTATTGAGGAGTTACGAGAGCATGGGATTATTGAATAAACAATCAAAATCAACCAGTATTAAATCAGACAGCTCAGTGAACATACTTAACGCATTAATAAAGATCTAGAAGAGGACGGATGCCTGAATCTAACAACAACAATAACATGGGTTAGCTTATAATACTCCAAAAAGTCGATTTATTATAATAAGTGGTTTTTAAATAAAACAGATTTTTTAAAACATTACAAATATTCTTTTATTTTCTTAAAATACTATTTATGATATTCTTCCTACTCGCTAATTGAACCCTCTTTATATTCTTTACAATTGTTTTTGTGATCCTCACATAAAAATTGAGAATAAGCTCAAAAGTAACAGCAAAAATTTTGCCAACCCACCACCCCGTGATAAGTTCAATCATGTTTCAATTTTTTATCACTGTGTTTACACAGGTGCATCCTAAAGGCCTAAACAATTATTAAACAATTGCAAATGACATACGCCCACAGACGTGATTTTAAGGAAAACCGACAAATATAGAAACATCATAAAAGTTCACTCATACTCCTCGTACGTTGTTGTGCAATATCAGTTAGCTAAACAAAAAATCAGAATAACGGCAAATGATGAAATAACGCCACCTATGTTTAATATATTAGATAAGGAACGACCTTGCCGGTGTCAAAGACTTGCACCTGATTAAAATTTGGCTATATTTATTTTTATGAAACTGGCCCACTAAATTCGCTGCATATCAATTTCAATATATGGAGCAAACTTCCCTTTGTTTATCTCAATAAACTTTCGCGGCATGGAAGACTTTCGAATTTGCACCTACATACATATGTCTAATGTATATTAGATAAGGAATCCATTTGAAGGTTGCGCCAGATCAAAATTGTCTTTGGATATTTTAAAAACATAATCCGCAATTAAAATTCGTGCATTTTGTCTAATATGTGTTTAAAGTGTTCAATTTTAATACGTATTTAAAAATATGATTTATCCAGTACGTTCCGCACAGAATAATTACGTCATAAGTCTGACGAAATTGGGAATCTTGTTGTTGTTATGCAATAGGAATTTATTTGAAACTTGATAATTTATCAATCTAATAATTCTATATTTATAATGCATATGCTGCAATTGCATAAACCTTGTGCATAAATTTATCATACAAACAAAACAAAAAGGCCTCAGCGACACCAAGGTATGTATTATTTTTCAAACACTGTTCTTATCAGCAGACCCAAATTAATCACCAGTTATTTGCGAAGGCCTGAGTTGTTGGTATGAAAAAAGCTTTTGCTGTTGTTGTTGTTGTAAAGAACGAAAACAGATGTTGAGGCTGGACCGAGTCTTGTTGTTGTTTATCTGTTAAGACATTCGGCTAGGTAAAATTTTTATCAGAGCCACGGGCAGCATGGTCGAAGGAAAATAAAAATTCTATTTTTAGATTGCCCAGCGCTTGTATACACAAATTGAATAAGAAGACACAGAAGCCTCGATAGCCTCGAGGCTGCGATACAGGTCTCTTAATCTACCGATGCCCCAGGTTCAAATCCCAGCAAAGCCCAAGCAGCACAACTTTGAATTTTTAATTTCGCAACACTTGCAGCATTAACAAATTCTCGCGGCAGGTGACGTCTTATCACGTGGTGTCGGGCTAACCGGCCGACAAAAACCATTTACTCCGTACCCGTACCCCTACCCCGTACCCCTACCCCGTACCCCTTCAGCCTTACAACAACCGATGACGTCATCATAATTTAATTCGCAACACTTGCAGCATTATCAAATTCTCGCGACAGGTGACGTCTTATCATGTGGCGCCTGGCCCCACACCCGTACTCCGTACCCGTACCCCGTACCCCGCACCCGCACTCCGTACCCGTACTCCACACAGTACTCAGTACCCGTACCCCTTACCTATTCAGCCATACAACAACAACCGTGATGACGTCATCATCATCATCATTGCACTACTGTTTGTGACGTCACAACGAATTGGCACAGCAAAGAAAATCCAAGATGGCGGAAAAGGTGAATTTAGACCCCTTGTATAAACCTTATGGGATTTTGAGCTCGAACCGGCATTGCTTATCTACTTTTGCTGAAGATTACAAAAAAATTATCGCCAACGCTAAACATGAACTCATATTAATACGAAGCAGGATGGATGAAGATGCAGTCATATCACCAACAGATGATGTAAACATTTCAATATCGAAACTTCAGTGGCGCATTCCCCATGTTAATGTTGCTGACCATGAGAAAATTGGTTTATATAAAATCATTGAAAGCGGCCGTGAAATACAAATGTCATTCAGGAGCTGGAACATATATGAGTACCCCACGCTACCAGGAACGACTCATCACACGTGGTCTGTCAAAACGTCATCACAGATGGAAAAGCCCCGATATGTCATACTAGCTCTCCAAACAAACCGTAAAAATGATAAAACAAAGGATGCTAGCAAGTTTGATCACTGCAAGCTGACAGATGTTAAAGTGAATTTGAATTCGGAATCATATCCATATGATGATTTGAACCCGAAATTTGATGTGAGTAAATATGCTCTGCTATATGATATGTATATAAAATTCCAAACTTCATACTATGGACGCCAGTTCCAGCCACTGCTCTCAAGGGAAGAGTTTATGCGTAATGCTCCGATCTCAGTCATTGATTGCTCACGACAAAACGAAACCATCAAAACAGGTCCTGTGGATATAAGGTTGGAGTTCAAAACATCAGAAAACGTCCCCGCCAACATAACAGCATACTGTTTATTATTGCATGATCGAATAGTGGAATATACACCTCTAACCAACGAAGTCAGGAAAATTGCTTGAAATGGATACCATTATCATCGACATTCAAGGATTCAAATTACAAAACAATCAATTTATTTTCAAAGAATTGGCCATTTTAAATTGTGAAAATCAAGTGCAGCACTACATATTCCAACCACCATTTCACCATAAACATCTAACTCGATCTGGAAAGAAGCAGGTTGAATGGCTCAGACGTAATCATCATGGATTCAGATGGGGTGATGGATATATTCCTTACCGCAAACTATATTTAATTGGAGATCTGCTGCATGACAAAATAATCTATGTTAAAGGAGCTGAAAAGAAACAATGGATTCAGGAAATATTTGCAGAGGAACTAACCATATATGATGTGGAAGAGGAGGGCTGCCCTAATCTAACAGCAACAACAACAAATGGCTTATCTGGCATAATACACCAAGGCCGATGTGCTCTGAAAAATGTTTTTGTAATAAGGGATTTATTTTTTAAATAAAACAATTTTTTTTATAAAACGTTAAATTCTTTTATTCATACTATTTACATATTGCACTTATGTTTTATTCTACATCCATGTCTTCTTGCTGCTGCGCTGAAAAATGGGCCCATGGTAGTGTATCGATCCCGTTGTCCATAATGCAGCGTTTATCATCCTGTGGGTTTAAAGCGATCTTTGCTTGGTTTAAAGTGTACACTTTATGGTTATATGAACGAATGCTTTTTTGCTCAGCTACCTTGCTTTTTGAATTTTGCAAACATTCAATGTAATCGCTAATCTGCAAAGTTTTCGTCACAACGTTCTTCTTAACTCCTTTTGCTTTTTTTACTTCATCAACACCATCTATTTTAAGGGCATACATTTTAGACCTTAAACCTACAAACATTGTCATTATTCTACCATTTAATTCATTTTTCATCAGTCCAGGAACTTCTTTATTTGCTTGCGGCATATTATACTGGTTGTTCATAGGATAATCGCTAGTATCAAACTTATCTATGCTTCTTTTCATAATACTGTATATATCGACATTTTTTATTTCGTATACTAATGAATCCGTATCCATGTACATTGTTTTGCATTTATCAGCATCCAGCTCTTTTTGCATAAAATCATAATGGAATTCGTATAGTGCTATTTTAGAAATATCGAGAATTGCCATACCAATGTATAATGGTTTATCGAATTTAACAACCAGCTTTCTTAATTCAACTGCTACTAAATTTTCATCGAAAATTGTGCGGCTATGGAAATTCGGTGCTGCAATGAGGTTTCTAGCACCATGCCGCCCCTCCCACTTCGTACATAGTTTTATGTTTGAATATTTTCGCACATTTTCCATAGTTTTCCCAAAAGCAGCATTAACTGTTTTCTTATATTGGTTTTTCTCGTACGCATTTTTGGCATGTTTTCTTTTATTTGTATTTAAGTCTACGTATGGTTTAAGCCATGCTGATTGATCGAACTGCAGAATGCAGTGAATTTTCTTCAGTATTAGTCCATGTGATAAACATTGTTTTAGGTTGCGGTAATGTATAACATATTTTTCTTTGGTGTATAAAGTGGTTAAAAGTTTACCTTGTTTTGATCCTGGTGGTGTTGAATGAGTGGGACAAAATGGAAAATCTTTATGTAAATTATGCAGCTCCTGCGGGTATTCAAGATCTACCTCCAACATGTAGCCGATCGGTGAATTATCATCAACATTCATAACATCAACATTATCAATCCATTTAAAATTTCCGGTTGGAAGATGCTGCGACATTGCCCATCCATATAAATTATTCACATCATAGTACATGAGATATTTTATTTCTTCATCCGGTTTAAAGTTTTCCATATATTTATTGTTGGCTTCACTATATCTACAGCAGCATTGGCTAATTCCACCTCGACAAGATTTTTCAATAAATAAAAGAATATCAACATCCATTATCCTCTCTAAGCGCACTCCCGTGTAATACAGCATCGCAGCCCATGTATATCCAGGCAGTGTGAAGACGTGTGCAGGGTCAAGTTTGTAAGTGTCGAGCGCCATAGCTCTAAAATTTGTAAAAATATCCGCTAGCAGAAGAACATCCGTTTTTAAATACAAATCTGAATACTCTCCCAAGCTTTTAATGTTAAATTTTTCCCACACTTTTGGCGCATGTTCATAGTCTTTTTCTGTTATCGGCTCATCAATCAATTTATTATAAAAATGCTCCATGCTAGGTAAACTATTACTCTTCAATTTATCCCATCCATCGATGAAGTCATATGGAAAAACTCCTTTGCGTGTGAGAAGGTTGAAGCTTTCATCATCCAAGTCTTGCCATTGAACTTTTGTTATTTTTAATTTATCCCTGGGCAGCAATCCTGCTAATTTATCCAGAGATTCATCCATAAATCTATAGGAGTCGATGAATCTCAGCTTGATGCAGCTATTTTCTATGTGTTTCGTAAATGAAATGTACCGCTCTTTGTTCAACGGCAAAAGATCCACTTTTCCTGGTATCGTTAATGCTACATCCTTGATTATGAAATGCGCATCATATCCTGATAAATTGTGGAAAATGACTGGTATGTTGCGGCAGTCATTATAATTGATATTGCAGCTGTTGTGTGCAGGTCCACGGTATTTGCCTGTGAGGTGGCAGTGGTCTCTCACTCTAGTTTCATCAAGCTGAAAGGGTTTTTCACATATGTGGCAACATGGTTGGTTTAATTGAATATATTTTTCCTGTGCTGATAACGGTGCTAGTGGTTTTATATCCTTTATTTTCTGCTCAGCTATAGTTGCGATCTCCTGCAGTTGTAATGTAAACCACTGAAGACATGTTCTACCTCGATTTGTTCGGTAAAATGATAATGATTCATCGTAATAGAATAGCAGTGAAAATATAATCCGATGCTATGAACTTCATGTTCTTGAATTTTCCTTGTCTTATCACCATCACTACCGCCACCGGTAACAGGTATCAATATCGACTCGAAATCTGCATATACTATAAATGGGACTGGATTCTTGTAATTATAATTTTTAAATTTTATAAATTTCTCCTTGTGAAAAGCAACTTTACAGTCATTCACCTTTTCACATTCAGTCACGTGCGCTGCGAGTTTTTCCTCAGTATAAAAATAAAATAAACATCTATCACAGATATATTTTTTGTGTTTATTTTTAGAAACCTGGTTCAACACCAAACGCGATAAATCTTTGATCCAGCAGAAATGATAAACAATATCACTATCACCATCACTATCACCATCCTCGTCCTCACTGCAATCATAATTTGACTTTATCATTAGCAGGTTGATATGTTTATCTAATTTTTTCTTGGTTAAGTAAGCTGGAACAGTCGTGTACTCATTAGTCTTCCCCTTTTCCAGTATAAAAACATTTATCGATAAGCTGTTGTTCGCTTCAAATGTTTTTATTTGATTCAGTGTAACCGGAAAAGTGATGTCGCTCAAGTTCAGTACATTGTTATAGTGGGGGTACTTTGATGTTCTATAAGCATGATCCCGAAAGTCCACTGGGTATAATGAAGAGACCACTGCCCATGCAAAACATGCATTATCACCATTCTTTACATTTACACATGCTTGCTTGGCTGCGATGCTTTGCGACAATTTTATGAAAGATGATCCTCTTAATGGTTCGAATTTGTTTATGTGTACCATTAAGTTTACTATGGCATGTAAAGCCCAGCCACTGTCTTTCTCCTGAAATTCTTCAAGCTGGGTTAAGAGGTCTTCCTGCACGTTTTTAAAAAACCACACTTGTATATCATCCGTTCTTCCAATGGGTGTAGTTTTGGTGTGAAAGTATTTTATGTCGGTGATAGTTTCACTTTCATTAACCACGTGCTTAATATACTCGCAGCTTAAAGTAGTTGATGCTTTAACGAAATTATGCTTTTTCAAAATATTCTTAATGCGCCGCTCAAACAAAGCATAACCATCATTTAAAAATTCTTGCACTTCGATGTGCTTTATATTGATGATGACACCTGTCCTGATTCGCATTGCAAACGCATTATGCAGCTCTTCCCAGCGTACACGAGCACTTCTTTTTTCTCTTCTTCTTCTTCCTTCCTGCACACCTGCTCCATGGTGGTTGCTGCCAACTTTCAATAATGTCTGTAAACCTCTCAGTTGCGCAATGCAATTTTCATAATGCTGCTTGGTTCCACTCCGCTGTTCGGCTATGCATGCTGCTTTAATTTTTTTAATAAATAAACTACACACCTTGGTAATAATTACACTTTGCGCAGCGTCTCCATCCCTTAAGCACTCTGCTGCCTGCTTATTTAGCCCACTCACAATGCTGCGTGTATCCATTTTAATAGTTCTAATTAACAACAAACAAACTTTTCACTTGTTAAACTTGCTGGATGCTCGTTGTGATTTTGATATAGTAGTAGTAGTAGGAGTAGTAATTAATTACACTTCACTTGCCAACTCACCGGATGCTCGTTGTGAACTGTGAAAATTACAAAGCTAATGCTACTTTTATAGTACCGATAATTGCGCAACATGAACAAGTTCAATCATGTTTTAATGTTTTAATGTTTCCGTTTACACACAGGTGCAAAACGGCTGATGTAGCAAATTCCTAACCCTAAGTGTTGTTTACACAGATGCATCCATATGCTTGGAATTCATGGTTAAGTACGAAATTTAAATTGGGCTAACTTCCGGTCTCCAACTGTCTTACGCGCAATTGCATCATATTTGCAGGTGCAAAAACTGCTGATGTGGCAAATTCCTAACCCCCACAGTTGTTTACACAGATGCATCCGTGTCCTTGGAATTCATGGTTAAGTACAAAATTTGCCAACTTCCGGTCTCCAACTTTCTTACGCAGGTGCAAAAACTGCTAATGTAGCAAATTCCCAACCCCCAAAAATTGTTTACACAGGTGCATCCATGTACTGCATCCCTGTGGGAATTCATGGACAAGTTCAATCATGTTTCTAAATTTGGGTATATAATGAGCACTGTGAAGACGATCGGCAGCAGTTTAACCCCAACCACCTGGAGATCAACAGCATTAGCCGCAGCAGCAAGAAGATATGGATACAGCAGCAAAACTTAAAAGTTTGGAATATTCACCTTACTTAAGGATGTCTGATATGCAGTTTGGAACTCCATACAAAATCAAATCTGCCAGCAGGCTTGAAACATCGTATGGTCTTCGAATTCGCTTGGACTTAGAGGAACATCAGATTTTGCTACCAGCCAGGTACAACTCCCTATCAGATGCAGCCTTACAGGACATCAACAACAAAAGGAATTTCCACGTGATAAATACTGGACCGCAGGGGAAGACGTATATATTTAAGTTTCTACAGATTGATGTCCTCCCAGGCAACTATAATTTTTACGCTGATAATATAAGTGGAAATCCTAATTTTTACAGCTCAAAAACAAATATGTAAAAATGCACATCATATCCTGAAATAATAATAATAATAATAATAAAAAGCACCTCTTCAACCCATTGTGACGTAATAAATAATTATACGATTTTGCAAAAATAAAAACAAAAAATAATATTCTATTTAATAGGTAGTTTTTTTTCTATTTATAAAAAAGATTATAATACTATTATTATTTAGTAACCTAATTTTTTCATATATTTTAACAATTTTAACTGATGTTTCATAGTTTTTTTCTCCTCTGTTAAATCAGTTTGATAAGGAGTCCACCTGTACCTGTTCAAAATTGTCTTTGATTATTTTAGGAAACTGGCTCACACCAAATTCGCAGCATATCAATTTCAATATGTGGAGCAAAACTTCCCTTTGTTTACCTCAATAAACCTTCGCAGCATGGGAAGAGTTGGAATTTTCACATCTATATTTGATAAGGAAGCCGCTTGATGATTGCATCTGATCAAAATCGTCTTTGCTTATTTTAACCGTAATTAAAATTCGTTCTTCTTCTTCTTCTTTAACGGCTCTACAACCGGGATCCGGTCCTGGCCTCTCGCAACTGTTCTCTCCACCGGTCCCGATTCTGAGCCGATGTCATCCAGTTTGGCACCCCTATGCTCTGAGCGTCCTGGTCTACGCCATCCTTCCAGCGGAGGTTGGGTCTCCCTCGCTGTCGCACCCCATAAGTCTTACCGCAGAGAACTTTCCGAGCAGGCTCATCTTTACTCATACGAGCTAGATGTCCTGCCCACCGGAGTCTACCGAGCTTTATTTTCTTCACAACATCTATGTCGCGATAGCGCTCGTAGATCTCGTCATTGTAGAGTCTCCGGAATCGTCCTTCCTCACATACGGGGCCAACAATCCTCCGAAGTATTTTCCTCTCGAACACCGCCAAGAGGTTAGAGTGCTTTTTGCTGAGCACCCACGTTTCGGATGCATATGTGAGGACCGGCAAGACCATCGTCTTATATAGTAAAAGTTTAGACGTTATGGTTAGATGCTTGGATTTGAAGAGCCTTGACAGGCTATAGTAGGCTTTGTTGGCTTTTATCAGTCGTGCGCGTATTTCAGGTTCCATGCTATTGTCGGCTGCTACTATTGACCCAAGGTAGGTAAATGATTTTACCACATCAAACTCGTGTTCCTCTACCTTGATTGTGGGACCAATGTTAGGTGTTCTTGCAGACGAGGCCACCATGTACTTTGTTTTGCTTTCGTTGATGTGCAGTCCTAGATTTCCTGCCGCCCGCTCAATCTGGATGAAAGCTTCTTGTACAGCTGTTGATGTTCTCCCAATGATGTCAATGTCGTCTGCGTAAGCCAGTAATTGGGTGGACTTGTGGAGGATTGTGCCCCTTGATGTCACGCCCGAATCTCGGATCACTTTCTCCAACGCCAGGTTGAAAAGGAGGCAGGCCAGACCGTCCCCTTGTCGGAGTCCATTATAGATGTTGATTGGTCTGGACAGTATTCCGGATACCTTTACTTGGCTTGTCACATTGGTCATGGTCAACCTACATAGTCTTGTCAGCTTATTGGGAATGCCGAATTCTCTCATGGCTTTGTAGAGTTCTACTCTGGCTATGCTATCATAGGCGGCTTTAAAGTCTATGAAGAGGTGTTGGATTGAGTTTTGAAACTCTAGACATTTTTCCATAGCCTGCCTCGAAGTGAAAATCTGATCGGTTGTTGATTTGCCTGGGCTGAAGCCACACTGGTATTGGCCTATGATGTTTCTAGCGTATGGGGCCATCCTGTTTTGTAGGATGACGGAGAATATCTTATACGCGGTACTCAACAACGTTATACCACGATAATTGCTGCACGTTGTGTACCGGGCAGAGGATGCCTTTTCTCCAGTCTTCTGGCATCGCTTCCTGCTCCCATACTTGCACAATTAATACATGAATCGCTTGGTGTAATGTAGGCCCTCCATATTTAACCAGCTCCGCAGGGATGCCGTCTGCACCCGAGGCCTTGTTGTTTTTGAGCCTGGTGATGGCACTGCTAACTTCTGCTAAGCTTGGTGGTGACAGCATAGCATTATCGTCAGATATTGGTGGAGCCTCCAAATCCTCCGTTAGCTCGCCATTTAGCAATTCATGAAAGTGCTCTTCCCATCGCTCCAAGATGCCTTGAGGATCGGTGATCAGATTACCTTCTTTGTCCTTGCAGTATGTGCAACGAGGTGTGAATTGCGTCATACCGCGTACTCTTCGGTAGAACTCCCGCGCCTGGTGCGGCCGTCGCTCTCTGTGCTGTTCTAGTTCACAAACGAGATTTTTCTCCCAGGCTTCCTTTTTTCGTTTGTGAATTCTCTTTTCTTCTTTTCTGAGCTCTTTATATTTCTCTTCGCGTGCTCGTGTTCTCTGAGACTGCTGCATTGCTCGATACGCAGCATTCTTACGTTCAGTTGCCAGCTTGCATTCATTATCGAACCAGTCGTTCCGATCTCTACGACTTCTGCCTAAGATGGAATCAGCAGTATTAATGACAGTATTTTTAAGGCGGGTCCAGCTCTCGTCGACGCCCGGCATCTCATCCCCAGGACTTGCTCTTCTGAGTGCGAGTTCTAACGCCTGACCGTAGCTGTTTCTGGCCATTTCGTTGCGGAGTGCAGCTGTGTTGATTCGAGCCTGATCAGCGGATACAAAGCTTTTCAGCGTTGTAATGCGCTCTCGGAGCACCATACCAACAAGATAGTGATCTGAGTCGAAGTTGGCACCTCGGTACGTTCATACCGTCATCAGACCCGAAAGGTGGCGGCGGTCTATCAACACATGGTCTATTTGATTGCGAGTTGCCCCATCAGGAGATATCCAGGTGGCTTTATGGATATCTTTACGCGCAAATCTGGTACTTGCAACGACCAAGTTCTTACTTGCTGCCATCTCTATAACTCGCTGCCCATTGTCATTAGTGTTCTCATGCAAGCTGTGGATGCCGACATATTGCCTGTATACGGGCTCCCGGCCTACTTTGGCGCTCAGGTCTCCCAATATGATTTTTACATCATATCTGGGGCAGGCATTAAGTTCCCGTTCAACTACTTCGAAGAATTCTTCTTTTTCATCGTCCGGGGACTCTTCTGTAGGTGCGTGAACGTTTATGAGGCTGATGTTCTTAAATTTGCCTCGCACACGAAGGGTACATAGCCTTTCGTTTATTGCTTTAAAGCCGATAATGGTAGGCTTCATCCTTTTGCTGACCATAAAACCTACCCCGAGCACATGGTGTTTCGTATGACAGCTGTAATATACGTCATAATCAGGTTTTTGCAAAACACCACTCCCTGTCCATCGCATCTCCTGAATGGCGGTAATGTCAGCTTTATATGTTGACAGGGTATCGGCCAGGTGTTGTGTAGCTCGAGTTTTGTACAGAGTTCGTACGTTCCATGAGAAAATTCTTAAATCATTTTGCCTTTTTCGTTGCCGTGGTCGTCGTCGTTTTTTCCAGTATCCGAGGCATGTTGCTCGTTTCGTAATGTTTGTTTTTTACGGGTGAGGTTATTAGCCTCACGCCAACCTTACTTGGAAGGGACTAGCCCGATCATGTTAGCCTATCCTCTCTCATATAGGATAGTTACCAGTGGCCACCGCTAGGAGGTTATGATCGCACTTCCACCAGTCCGGAATAGTTACGGCACGTGCATGTTATGCTACATGTTATTCCCCCTATTCCGCTGATGACTGACTGTTTATGTGAAATATTTTTGCGGTGGGGTTTTTTGCTACTTCGTGGTGCGTATTTGTGGTTTGTGAAAGGTATTTTATCTAAAAGTGTTCAATTTTAATATTTATAAAAATATAACATATTCGAGGATTGAATAATTACATCATAAATTACTTTGCTCCTAAAAATATGCAACCGTTAGTGGCGTCTCCACACCAAAGCTTAAATCCTCCCACACCGCTTAATTTAATTCCACTAATTGTTCCCTCTTAGCACCAACCTCACGCCTTTTTTAATTCTTAGTGGAAATCTTAAACATCTCATCGGGGCCACCTTATCCAAGACCCGCACACACAAACCTAAAACACCTCATGCACGCAGCCAAAGAGCTTTCACCCAAGCCCGCCCCACCCCAGGACCAGCCCCAGCACCACACCCAGCACCACACCCAGCACCACACCCAGCACCACCTCCATCCAAGACACAAACCTTAAACACCTCATACACGTACACCCAGAGCTTTCACACCCACCTCATCCCAAATCCCATGGCGGCATGAAGCCACCTTATCCAAGACACATACCTAAAACACCTCATACACGTACACGAACAGCTTTCACCCCAAATCCCATGTCACCATGAAGCCACCTTATCCAAGACGCAAACCTAAAACACCTCCTACACGTAGACGAAGAGCTTTCAGACCCCCCCAAATCCTATGCCGCTACGAGGCCACCCTGGAAGTGGCCCCGGAGCGGCATAGCCCTACTCATTATTCCAGCTACAGTAATTTAAAAGCCTCAATAGTAGAGAGATTTAACAGAACATTGAAAAATATGATGTGGAAAGAATTCAGCATGAATGGCAATTATCACTGGATTAGTATGTTGGCCAAGTTAACAGACGACTACAATACAACAAAACATCGTACGATTAAGATGAGACCTGCAGATGTTGGACCACACAACGAAAAACGTTTATTATTATCTGTCTACAAGTACCCCAAAAAAAGTCAAAGTCTAAATATAAAGCAGGTGATTTTGTTCGTATAAGTAGACATAAACATGTTTTCGAAAAAGGTTATACACCTAATTGGTCCGCTGAGATATTTAAAATAAAAGAAGTTAAACCTGTTTACCCGACAACATATATTCTCGAAGATTACCAAGGAAATATAATTCAAGGCAGATTTTATGAACAAGAAATAGCTCCAGTGAAAAACCCCGATGTCTACCTAGTAGAAAAAATTTTAAAACGACGCGGAAACAGGGTTTTTGTCAAATGGCTTGGTTTTTCACCCAGTCGCAATAGCTGGGTGTATATAAAAGACGTTGTATAAAGCCTCAAATAATCATTCAAGATGTTAAACCTGAAAGTAGAATACGATCGTTTTAAAACATTTGATAATCTTGCTATTGATTTAGACACAGCAAATCAGTTAGCAAAAGACGGATTTTTTTACACAAATTTCAAAGACCATGTTAAATGCTACTTTTGTTCTTTGGAAATGGATGCAACCAGCGGTGCATCAGATATATATCGGGATCATAGACGTCGCTCACCAAGGTGTGCACGTGTTAAATACATTGGGGAAGACGTATGTGGTAAAGATCTACCAATGACCGAACTACCACCACCGGCACCTCCACCAACACCGCTCATCACCAAACAATCTGAATCAAAAGCCTTAATTTACACTTTCAACACTTTGAAGTTTTTAGCAGGTACTTTACTCGTTCTAGGCATGTGTTGTGAAATCTCATATTTTTACGGAAAACTATGAAAAAACAAGTCAGGTTTAACGACTGTTGGCCATGCGGGGCAATGGAATAAAAGACCGAGCTAATGCCAAGCGTTTAATGCTAATTCCACAGTTGTGATAACAAGACTGATCTCATATCGTATTTAGGTGGCTGATCTAGCGGCAACCTTTGATAGTGTCTTGCTGTTTTGTTTAGTGTTGCCGCTACATCACTCCCCCTCATAAAAGAAAAAAAACAATAGTAATAAATGAAAATTAAATTGAAATGAAAATGAATCGATATGAAATATTTAGTAAAAAAAAAAATTTCCTTAAAATTAATCTTACTAACTATTGTCTATTACGCAAGAAAGAGAGGTCATTCTTCATCCTTTTCTATTTGTTTCAATTTCATGCGTGATTGTTTAATAGTTTTCTTAATTTTATTATTACATTTCAAGTGAAGCTATCATACTAGTTCTATATTTCATCGTATTTTTGTAATTCTACATTCTATTTTTTATGAGTTCCTAATTATTTATAAGTATAATTTTAAATGTCACAAACAATTAATTACAATTTGAAAGTTACCTTTGGCTTTGTTAGCGACCTTGTTTTTGGGGCTGAGCTGAAAGTATCAGAGTCTAAGAGGTGCGCGGGTTTAGTTCGGTCGATGTTGATAGATTGCTCTTTACCGTCCACACATACTTTCAACACTTTATCTTTCCTTGCTAAAATTTTATGTGGGCCTGTGTATGGTGGGTTCAAACTTCCCTTATATATTGCGTCTTTAATGAACACGTGAGTACAATTTTCCATTTTTTGAGGTGAAAAGATTTTGTTTTGCTTCCTAATTCGAAGTGGTATCGGTTTTATGTTCCAAATGTGCTGTTGTATTTCTTTCGCTATGGTACTTGTAATTTTGAAATCAGGAGGTGTCTGCTGAGTGATAAATTCTCCTGGTAAGCGTAAGGACTGTCCATATAGCAGTTGTGCGGGAGAGAAACCTATGTCCTCTATAAGAGCGGAACGGAGTCCTAACAGTATCCAGGGTAGGTTGTTATACCAATGTTTTGGTTGCGCAGACGCACGAATAGCTACTTTGAGCTGCCTATGGAACCTTTCTACCATGCCGTTCGCTTGCGGATGGTAGCTGGTGGTTCTGATGCGATGGCACCCTAAAATGTCTGAAAGTTCTTTAAACAACAAGGACTCAAATTGTTTTCCTTGGTCCGTAGTCAAGGTTTGGCATACACCGAATCGCGCGACCCAGTTGTAGATGAAAGCGTTACAAACTGTTTTGGTTTCTATGTTTCGAATAGGTATTGCTTCCGCCCAATGTGAGAAGCGATCTTTCATAGTTAATAAATATGTATATCCGTTAGAGGGGGGTAACGGTCCGACTATATCCAAGTGTACGTGCTGAAATCTTCCAGAGGGGGTATTGAATATGCCATGTTGTGTTATCGTATGACGGATGACCTTTGATTTTTGACAAGAGATACATGATTTTGACCACCAGTTAATTTCTTTATTCATCTTAGGCCAGAAGTATTTTGATGTGAGCAGCTTGTTGGTGCACCTAATGCTCGGATGCGACAGGTTGTGTATCGTATTGAAAATAGTACGACGTAACTTTTCTGGCACATAGGGCCGGTCGGTACCAGTTGACGTTTCACACCAAATGTGCAAATTCTCGCATGGTATTTTTACTTTTTTTAAAACGAAAGAGAGGGATTTATTCTCGTCCAGCTTATTTAGGAGAGCTTGCAGTTCTTCATCGGATTGCTGTCCTTGGTATAATGTCTCGAGATCTATTTTCTGCAGGTCTTCGACTACATCAATGTGCGCTCTTGAAAGGGTATCGGAAACTACGTTTTGGCAACCTTTGACGTATCTAATGTCATTGGTAAATTCAGAAATGAATGATAAGTGGTTGGTCTGCCGAGGGGATTTGTCTGCTTTTGAGGCAATAGCTGTCGTCAGGGGCTTATGATCGGTGTATACCGTAAAATCTTTGCCCTCCAGAAAATATCTGAAATGTTTAATGGTTAGGTACAGGGCTAGTAGTTCACGGTCGAAAGCCGAATATCTTTTTTCGGCTGGCTGTAGTTTGCGGGAGAAAAAACTAAGTGGTTCCCAGTGATTTTCTGTGGCCTGTTGAATGACGCCTCCCACGGCGTCGCCAGATGCATCTACCCAGACACTCAGCTTAGCGTTGGGGTCTGGATGTGCAAGTAACGCGCTATTTTGTAGTTTCTTTTTGAGTTCACTAAAAGCTTCTTCGTGGACTGTTTCCCATTTAAATTCGTTAGGCTGTTTTTTATTCGAATCTGTTTCTTTGATAAGATCGTATAGCGGACTGGCTAGTGTCGAGAAACGCGGGATGAAGCGATGATAGAAATTTGCCATTCCTAAAAATCTTTGCAGGTTTCTTTTGGTATGTGGACGTGGGTATTCACTAATGGCTTTGATTTTCTCTTCGGATGGAAGTATACCTTTCTCGTTGATTTGGTGTCCTAGATAGTCCAGCTCTGTTTGGCCTAGGAGGCATTTTTCTGGGTTAACGTTAATACCGTGTTCGTCTAATCTCTTGAAGAGAGTTCGCAAATGTTCCTTATGTTCAATGGGTGATCTACTGCCGATCAATATATCGTCGATGTAACAGAATATAAAATCAAGGCCTGCCAACACTTCGTTGATGAAGCGTTGAAACGTTTGAGCTGGCTGTAGTTTGCGGGAGAAAAAACTAAGTGGTTCCCAGTGATTTTCTGTGGCCTGTTGAATGACGCCTCCCACGGCGTCGCCAGATGCATCTACCCAGACACTCAGCTTAGCGTTGGGGTCTGGATGTGCAAGTAACGCGCTATTTTGTAGTTTCTTTTTGAGTTCACTAAAAGCTTCTTCGTGGACTGTTTCCCATTTAAATTCGTTAGGCTGTTTTTTATTCGAATCTGTTTCTTTGATAAGATCGTATAGCGGACTGGCTAGTGTCGAGAAACGCGGGATGAAGCGATGATAGAAATTTGCCATTCCTAAAAATCTTTGCAGGTTTTTTTTGGTATGTGGACGTGGGTATTCACTAATGGCTTTGATTTTCTCTTCGGATGGAAGTATACCTTTCTCGTTGATTTGGTGTCCTAGATAGTCCAGCTCTGTTTGGCCTAGGAGGCATTTTTCTGGGTTAACGTTAATACCGTGTTCGTCTAATCTCTTGAAGAGAGTTCGCAAATGTTCCTTATGTTCAATGGGTGATCTACTGCCGATCAATATATCGTCGATGTAACAGAATATAAAATCAAGGCCTGCCAACACTTCGTTGATGAAGCGTTGAAACGTTTGAGCTCCATTTTTAACACCGAATGGCATTCTAAGAAATTCGAAAAGCCCAAATGGGGTAATTACTGCGGTTTTGTAAATATCTTCGGGAGCTACCGGAATTTGGTGGTAGGCTCGGACCAGATCGATTTTAGAAAAGATTGTGCAACCATGTAACCGTGTTGTGAAATCCTGGATATTGGGCAGTGGATACTTGTCGACTTCGGTGATGTTATTGAGTTGGCGGTAGTCGCCGCACGGGCGCCAGCTGGCGTCTTTTTTGGGCACCATATGTAAAGGCGAGGCAACGCACGACGATGACGGGCGGCAAATGCCTAGTCTTACCATCATTTCAAATTCCCCTTTAGCTATGTTATACTTTTCGGGATGAAGTCTTCTCGGACGAGAAGCAGGTAAGGGGCCCTGGGTGTTAATGCGGTGCACGACCGGGTGTTTGACATTTAGGTTGAAGTTTGGGGGTGCTTTTAACGATGGGAATTCATTCAGGATAGCTCCGTATTCCCCTTCAATTACTAAAAGTTTTGGCGAACTTGTATTGCATTTGCGTGATACGCAGCTAACCGAAAAGAAGGTTGTTTGATCAAGGAGTCTTCTGTGTCGAAGATCAACTACTAGATTGAATTTATGCAGAAAGTCTGCGCCAATAATGGCGTAATCGAGTGCTGCAATTATAAAAGTATGATCTAAACTACGACGAAGTCCGAGATTTAAGGTTAAATGCTTATACCCGAACGTTGTGATGGGCGTGCCATTGGCCGAAGTTAGATGGGGACTACTATGGGTGGATGCACTGGGGAAAACCTTTTTGGGAATAATTGACACCTCAGCTCCGGTATCGATGAGGAAACTGATTTTACTGTTTTTGTCAAGAAGGAAGAGGCGGCGGGAATAGTTACTTGCTTTCGTTGCCGCACACGAATTAGCCTTTTTTAGTTTTTTGAGTCATTGCTTGTTGAATTTTCCCGTCTAGCGGTTGCGTTGTTATCGCATGGGGATATGCACCTTTTGGCTTGCGCGCCGAATTTTTTATGATACCAACAATAGTTGCTTTTATGTTTGGGTGACGGACTCCTGTATTTGAAACGACTTCGTGACATAGAGCGTTCTCTTGGTCGATTTTCCTTTTTGATTTCCAAGCGATTAATTCTTTCTGACAATTCTTGCAGTTTATCAATAATTTGGTTATCGTTTAAAGTTTTAGAAGTATTCGCTTGTATCGCTGAGACACTGGAGATAGTGGTAGAATCGTATATTTTATCCGCGACCGTGATCAGCTCGTCTAAAGTGTGGGAGCTTTCTGTTGCAATTATATATGTTTGGAGTGTTTGCGGAAGTTTATTCATCCACAATTTTTTTAATAGGGAAGGGTTAACTAAACTGTTTCCTCCAGCCAGGGCCTCCATGTTTCGGTACAGCTCCGACGGTTTGTAGTCTCCTAGTTGGACTCTATGTAGGAGGGTGTCAAGCCTGCGTTCTTCCGAGTCTGTTGAACGGGCGAGTAGATATTTTTTAAGGTTTTCGTATTTATCTTGGTTGGGTGGATGCAGCAGAATGTCGGCTACGATTTCCATCGTTTCCTGTGGAAGCGATGCCAATAGATGGTCATATTTGGTTTCTGAAGATGTGATCCTCTTTACCCTGAATTGGGTCTCCACTTGGAGGAACCATAAATCTGGCCGATTATGCCAGAATGGTGGTATCTTAATGCTGTTGATGCATGTGTTAATGGTCAGCTGATTCGGCAGTTCAGCAGATTCGGTTTCTGCCGACGTAGTACCTGTTTCGGATTTCCCTTGCGGGGTGGACATGTCGTTGGTAATGTAATAAGTTTGCTTTTGGACTGTTATAATACTCTACTTTTCTGAAATTTTCGCGTTGCGGGAATGCTCTGTGAAGTCGAGTTTGGCGCAATAAACTTTTTGTTATCTGTTTTGGATACTAGAAATAACAGTCAGGGGCTAAAACTGTAAATAGAAAACCAACTTTTGCGAACTATTTCCAGATATGTGTATGATGGAGTGAATAGCAGGCCAGTTAATCAACAGCGACGAAATACAACAGCAACCATTGCGAATGACGGGATAAAAATAATAGAAATATAATAAACCGTAATGATAATCAAGCTAGCAACATATTAAAATCAGTAAACACCGATAATAATAGGCAATAAATGTTCTCGAATATAATGAATTTTTTTTTTTTTAGTCGCAAATATTTTCAAAAAGAAAAAAAAAAACAAAAGAAATAAAAGTAATCTTGTATATAAAAAAAAAAATTTTTAACCATCCAAGGACTTTTAATACTAATATTTAATTGTTGTTGATGTTGTTGTTTTATACTCACTGCGTTTTACATTAATTTTTGTTGTGGGTATGCATGTTTATGAAAGTATGTGTGGATACATGATTATAATTTTCGCGAGCTTTCCTTTTTAAAATTCTGATATGTTCCAGCTCATCTCCAAATGTGTATATTTTTAAGAAACCAAAATAAAATGTGCCCTAAAACAAAATATTATTTTAATTCCTTTCAAATTAATTTAGGTGTGAAAAAAAAAAAAAAAATAAAAATGTATATTTAATGTAGGTATTAAAAATAAATTATCTATCTCGTTTGTTAGTATTGGTAAAGATGTTGTATTATTCGCCTCATGTATGTCCAAGGAGCCAAGAAAAATCCTAGGTTATGTATCTACTTATTATCCACGAAAATCTCGTTCGGTTACTGCCATCTGCTTCATAAATTTTTTATTGTTGGGCTTCGTTATCAGTAGAAATATATTTTTTTTTGCTATATTTTTTAGCAATATGTTGGTTTAGAGCTGTGTGCTGTTGGTCAGCTAGTTAACCATGTGGGTTTTGCTGGTGCTAACCATGTGTAGGGTGATGCCGTTATTTACCGTTTTTGCCCGTTATGACCTTTGTGTCTTGTAGCATTACTTTTTATGTATTACTTATATCCAAAATCTATTATTTATGCATTTTAATTAATAAGCATTATAAATTTCATATTATTCAATGAAACTTGTAGCTTTAAGCATATATTAGGCACTTTCACTAAAAGTTATAATTTTTATTATTTTCACCAACAAAATTTCTTTTATAATCATTTCTTATTGTTTTTTTTTTTTTAAGAACTTTCTCCGTTTGTACTGTGCTTTTCGCAAAATATTACAATAATACGGATTTGATCACGTCGGGGTCACCAGTATGTTGGCCATGCGGGGCAATGGAATAAAAGACCGAGCTAATGCCAAGCGTTTAATGCTAATTCCACAGTTGTGATAACAAGACTGATCTCATATCGTATTTAGGTGGCTGATCTAGCGGCAACCTTTGATAGTGTCTTGCTGTTTTGTTTAGTGTTGCCGCTACAACGACACACCTACCATCAAATATTTGTACACCTGGAAGTTTGCATATCACAAAGCACGAAAGGGACCTTGGGAAACATTAGCAGTGGAGACATTTAGATTTAAAAATAGAATCTTACAATTTAGTGTAGTAATTAATCCAATTTTAGAAAATAAAATAAAAATAATGTTTAAGAACAGAATTTCACAACTGATAGCCCAGTCACTTTATACAAAAAAAGGGCCAAACCTCTAAAAAAATACAACTAGAGATTTTACAGCGGGATTCTCTTTATTTTGGGGTCACAAATAATTTCCCAAAAGTCCATAAAGCCAACTGACCGGCCACTCGAGTTACGGAGGGTCAAAGGTCACGCAAATCAGTTTTTCTCAAATATCTCGTAAATTATCGGTTTTACGTAAATTTTAGCTAAGTAACATTTGTTGGTGAGATAAATCTGCATAAAAATGTCGTATACCAAATTTACGTAGAGCCAATGGTTTTCGAGATATGGGGCTGAGAAAACTCGAGCATCGCGCTGCATTCGGTTCCGCACCACCTTTGAAGTATAATACAAGCAGCGTTTTTACATGGTATCCCCAGTAGGCCCAGTCCATAGGTTACAAGCTATGAAATAATTTTGTTGATTATCTCTTTATCTCTTCTATTCCCACTTCTTTCATATTGTCATCTTCATCAACACTCATCTCAGAGGAAAATAACGAAATGCGGTCGGCGTTATCATCGTTCAACTCAGGTTCAATGGTTGTATCCTCGGACATCGAATTGAGACACGACGGGCCCCGGCAAGAGCCATACGCTACGGATCATGGCAATCCTACTTTTCTGCATTCTGTATTTTATACATAAACCTCTAAATAAATCCAACTGGAGATTTTACAGCGGGATTCCCTTCAATTCAGGATCACAAATAATTTCCCAAAAGTCCATAAAGCCAACTGACCGGCCACTCGAGTTGCGGAGGGTCAAAGGTCCAATAAATTAAATAAAAATAGATTTATTTCTTTACTAATGACCAAATTAAAAATGTTTAAAATTAATAGTATACAAGCCCGGGATGATGCTGATGTTTTAATCATCGAAACAGCTTTGAAGCAGTCAAATGAGCGCACTACAGTTGTTGTTGGAGAAGATATTGATCTCTTTATACTTTTAATAGGACGCAGTCCAGTTACTCACAACATCTATTTTCTTAAACCCGGAAAAGGAAACGTCGCATCGAAGATCTACAATCCCTGGGCAATTCAGAAGTATACAGATTGTAGAGAACATATTTTATTTTTACATGCCGTTAGTGGTTGCGATACCACTAGTGCTTTATTTCGGAAAGGAAAAATAAACGCATTTAAAAGATTTCAAAAAATACCAGATTTACAGGAAGCATTGGTGGCATTCAAAAAAGAAAACTGCTCGAGAAATTTGCTAATAAATAGTGGCACATTGTTTATTTTAGCGATGTACGGAGCTCCAAAAAAAGAGACTTCAATTGATAATTACAGATACTTTAGTTTTGCAAAATGCACTAGACTAAATAAGCCTGTGCAATTGTCGTCACTTCCACCCACAGCAGCAGCTACTCAACAACATCTATTCAGGGTATATTACCAAGTTCAAACATGGCTGGGAAAAGATTTAGACCCTCAGCAATGGGGTTGGACCTTAAAAAATAATTTATTAGAGCCAATAACTACTCTCATTCTTCCTGCACCAGATGAGCTTCTCAATTCTGTTTTCTGCAATTGCACAAAAGGTTGTGTCATCCATTGTGGATGCAGAAAAGTGGGATTACCATGTCCTGTGGTGTGTGGCTCTTGTCGGGACCAGTCCTGTCTCAATTCGATGTCCGAGGATACAACCATTGAACCTGAGTTCAGCGATGATGACGCCGACCTCATCTCATTACTTTCCGCTGAGATGATTGTTGATGAAGATGACAATATGGAAGAAGTGGAAATAGAAGAGACAAACGGAGACGCAGAAGAAGAACTCAGCGAAAACGAGCAACAATAAACAAAATTATATCATAACTTGTAACCCATGGACTAGGCCTACTGGTGATACCATGTAAAAACGCTGCTTGTATTATACTTCAAAGGTGGTGCGGAACCGAATGCAGCGCGATGCTCGAGTTTTCTCAGCCCCATATCTCGAAAACCACTGGCTCTACGTAAATTTGGTATACGACATTTTTATGCAGATTTATCTCACCAACAAATGTTACTTAGCTAAAATTTACGTAAAACCGATAATTTACGAGATATTTGAGAAAAACTGATTTGCGTGACCTTTGACCCTCCGTAACTCGAGTGGCCGGTCAGTTGGCTTTATGGACTTTTGGGAAATTATTTGTGACCCCAAAATAAAGAGATTCCCGCTGTAAAATCTCTAGTTGTATTTTTTTAGAGGTTAATGTATAAAGTGACTGGGCTATGAGTGTAATAATAAATCCGGTTTTAAAAATAAAATAAAAAATGTTCAGTAAGTAACATATTGTTTTTCATTATAATCACTCCCCACTAATTTTTCAGGTTTCGCTTTGGGCTCCTATAGAAACCCATACTGGCCTGCAGAGTGCAAGATCCCCCATAGCAAAGTCCTTTAGTACGCGACGGCAATGAAGCGGGATGCCGAAGCGGACGGCGAAGTGTCCTCGGGAAAGACGTATGCGGTAAAGATCTACCAAGAACACTGTCACCACAATCACTACCACCTCCATTAACGCCACTCACTCAGTTTCATATTTTCAGGTAATAACAGCAACAACAACACATCGGCAGCACAAGTATCACTTTTTACTTTCATTCACAGTGTCTGGCTGTGGAGTAGAGGGGCACATGTGCAGACCGTAGTTATGTAATAAGCCGTAGGCCCAGTCATTGTCACTAGCTGCACTTTCCACTCTCACTTTTTCTGTGCAGACCGTAGTTATGTAATAAGCCATCGGCCCTGTCATTGACACAAGCTGCGAGTCCCCTGCCAAGCCAAGCCCCCAGACCACCGCCGAGTCCCCCGCCGAGGACCCCGCCGAGTCCCCCGCCCCAGCCCAGCCGCGCCCGCCGAGCCCAAAGCCACCGACCCTGACCGACTCGTCCAAGCGTCTCAAGGTCAACCACGTTGACCTACATCCCACGGCCCTGATTGATTGATTGATGACAGGTGATTGACCTTGACCTACTTCCCTGACCCAGTTCCCAAGTTAATGACCTGCCGTGACCTACTTCCCAAGGTCACCAAAAAGTTCTCACGCCAAGGTGCCGGAATACCTACTCATCTTCATACAAAATTTTCCTCCCGTTAGTTGTGTGCGTGCATATATGAACATCATTGCTGAGCACAACTCAATGCATACATCGTGAACTCGGCGAGACAAAGCCAGATTCTCTCTCTTCGATAAAGTATGCAGAACAGAAAAGGAAGGAAAATTGAATCGTTTGTTTTTTTTGAAGTTATACTTCTTTAGGCGCGTTTTTAAAAATCTTATGAGAGTGAATTTTTAGGAATATGGGAGACGCAACGCGAGACGCAACGATAGGCGAAGGGGTATGGAGGGCAAGCATTTCAACTCCCATTCTTTAGCTGATGTCTGTTCACGATGTCGATGGGTGAGGGGGTTTTTATCCTGAGGCTATGGAGGGAAATAAATTTCTTGTACGATTTTTGTAGGCATGAAGATTCGTAGACGATTTTACTGTGCACGACGTTGCTGGGTGAGGGGTTCTGTTGCGAGGCTATGGAGGGAAATCCGATCCGTGTTCTATTCTTCACCTAACCGCGAGTTTCTAAGGGCTAGTTTTACACCAGCCGACTTTTTCAGAAGATTTTTCTTGGTTGTTTGTCGGCTGGCCAAGATAATAATAAAGCTATATGGCAACTGTACAATAAGCGATAATTATTTACTGTTTTACTAATGATTTTGAATGGTTAAAACTTAATATAATTACTCAATCAGAAATTAGTTTGAATATATAATACAAAAAATTTACTGTTATTATTTGGGAAAATAAAACAATGAACAAGATATTAATGCTTTTATTTAGCTTGACCTCGTATATTTGTTTGGGTCAAATCTTGTGACAGCTTTTTCAACTACTTCTACTAAACCGATTCTTATGAAACTTTGCACACACATTGAGCTAACGTGTCAGTGCAATCTGACAATTTTGTAAAAAAATCAAGATGGCGGTTCCAAGATGGGGGACAAATTTTTCAATTGTGTTCCGATTCCATTGAAAATCGGTACCGGGGGCGGGGGCGTTTAGGGCCACAAATGACGATTCTGTGGTCGAAATTGGAAAATTAAAAATGGCGGCGCCAATATGGCGGATGAATTTTGGAAATGTGTTCTGAATCCATTAAAAATCAGTATCGGGGGTTTTTAGGGCCACAAATGACGATTCTGTGGTCAAATTTTAAAAATTCAAAATGGCGGCGCCAATATGACGGATGAATTTTGGAAATGTGTTCTGAATCCATTAAAAATGGGAATCGGGGGGTTTTTAGGGCCACAAATGACGATTCTGTGGTCAAATTTTGAAAATTCAAAATGGCGGATGAATTTAGGAAATGTTTTCTGAATCCATTGAAAATCGGTATCGGGTAGTTTTTAGGGCCACAAATGACGATTCTGTGGACAAAATTGGAAAATTAAAAATGGCGGATGAATTCTGCAAATGTCTTCTGAATCCATTGAAAATCGGTATCGGGAGATTTTTAGGGCCACAATTGACGATTCTGTAGTCAAATTTGAAAATTCAAAATGGCGGATGAATATTGCAAATGTGTTCCGAATCCATTGAAAATCGGTATCGGGGAGTTTTTAAGGCCACAAAAAATTAAAATGGCGGCGCCAATATGGCGGTACGATTTTGGCAATTACGATTCGATTTCACTGAAAATTGCTATTTGGGGGTGTTTTGACGTCGGAAATAATAAATTTGTTTTCAAAATTAGAAAATTCAAAATGGCGCTGGAAATATGGTATGCATAACAAATCACTTACCCAGAATTTTGTAAAAAGTATAATCCAAAAATGACAGAATTAAGACTAAAAAGAATATAATAAAAATGGGTAAAAAAACTATTAAGTTAAATGGTTTTATTTTAAATCGGCTGTACCAAAAACTAGAAAATAATTACAACACGATCATGGACCTTCTGCAATAGTAGCAGTGCTGTCTTCTCATGTTGTTTGCCTAGGGGCATTTTGTGTCGCTGCGTCAGCGAATTAAGTAATATTCTGGGACTTTCAACAGACTAAAATAAAAACATGGAGGGCATAAAAACCTGTATTACCTCTGTAAATAAGAACAACTTGTCTAGAAAAATGTGTTTCCAAGTCCACCAAAACAAAATAGTTCAAAGGCACTTCGTATCATATTTCAGTTACCTAAAGCTGCTCAATTGAATTGAGTAAATATTAGAAGAAGAATCTAGGGAATTGAACATAATTTAGAAGTGACGTTTATTTCAGTAGTGGAAAGGAGGTGGAGTAAATCTACCCAAGGTCGATGGACCCACAGGCTCATAACAAATGTGGAGGGAAGGGTCACGGGAGAGCATGGAGGGATGAGTTACGACCGCGCACAGTTCTTGAGTGGACATGTGTGTTCCAGAGCATAAATCCATCGGTTCGGACAAGATGTCTTCGCTGTCCCCGGCATTCCTAAATGTGATAGAAGACACAGAGCATGCCCTATTGGAATGCCCAATATTAGCAAACTGCTGCTCTGTAAGCGACAGCTCAGGCACGACTCAGAGTAGAAAACATCATAGACTACATGGTGACATCGGGTGTTGTAAAGAATAAAGTGGACGAGACGCTAAATATGCTCCATCAGAAGGTATGGCGCAAAGAAACCAAAAGGAAGAGAGTAAGGCTTAGAAATATCGGTAGTATTAGCAGGTAGATAAAAGCTGATCCAGCTGGCGAAGCATTGCTGAAAAGAAGAGACAAGCTGGAGCGTGTCGGCATCATGATGCTTCCACCTGCCAACGCACGCAAACAATAAAAAAATCCAATAAATTATTTGCATGCAAATTAAACATTAGTCTTAAATCACTTCTGATGCGCGTACATAAGTACACACACCCACTTTTTTTTCATAAATAGTAAATGTGCACCATTACATCAAGTTTACCCCTTATAAAATCATAACATCTTCCGCTGGCTAGTTGTGTGCGAGCGTGTATAAAAGTGTTGCATTCTCTCTCTGGTACCCTGTAATCGTCATTTATTTATTTATTTATTTATTTATTGCCAAACAAGGCATACTTAAACCTACTACAAAAATTACAATGCAGAAAATACAATGCAAAATACCATATTATCAGGTAAAGGGTATAGTTTATTTATAGGGATACAATTTTTTGTTTAAAGGATGATTTTTTTATGTTGGGTGAGAAGCATACACTGTGGCTATTAAAAGTCATACAACATCTGTTGACGGGTTCGTTCTTTGCGTATTCTGTCCGATGAGGGTATTCCTTAAGCATTTTTATATGCCTAGTGTGTCGAACTTCGATATTGAACTTGATTCTATCGGACAGGAACTGTACCTTAAGGTTATCGTTTAGGACGTCCAGAGTAAAGCAAGAGATAAGCACTTTCCTCCTATGTGACAGCGGCATGAGTTCCAACTTCTTGAGTCTGTCCGTGTAGGGCGGTAAGCTGAAAAAATCGCGCGGGCCGTGTAGGTTTCTCAGAGCGAAGAGGAGAAATTTCTTCTGTACTGATTCCAATCTACTGCTATTTACCTGAAATATAGGATCCCAGATCGGGCACGAGTATTCCAGGATTGGGCGGACGAGCGAACAGAAGAGAGTTTTTGTAACCCGAACGTTATTGAATTCATGGGCTCTTCTTTTTATAAAGCCAAGAAGCTTGTTGGCTCTGGCAGCAATATTATCGTAGTGCAAGTTGAAATTTAATTTATTGTCTAGGACAATGCCTAGATCTATAACTTGATCGACACGGTCTAAAGCCTTGTCGTTGAGATAATATTCCTGCAGCTGTGTGTTTCTTTTGCAGGAAAAGGTGATTACATGACATTTGCTGATGTTGAGTTGTAATTTATTGGTGGTACACCAGTCTTGCAAAGCGTTTAGCTTTGTTTGAAAGAAAGTTACGTCGTTCTGGGACCTTATGACATTATAGATTTTGAGGTCATCAGCATAGAATAGATGGGGAATATTCTCCAGTTTTTCCGACAGGTCTGAGATAAATATATTGAATAACAGCGGGCCTAGATGGCTACCCTGAGGGACCCCGGAAGTTACTGCGATTTCTTTGGACAGAAATCCTTGGAATCTGACAACCTGAGTTCTGTTGTCGAGATATGATTTGATCCATTCCAGGGCAGAACCCGATATTCCAAATTTTAGTAGTTTTTTATTTAAAATATGGTGATCAACACGATCAAAGGCTTTGCTGAAATCAGTATAGACCGTATCTATTTGATGACCGTTCTCCATACTACATAGTAGATCGGAGGTTAGAATCATAAGGTTTGTAGAAGTCGATCGTCCCTTTCTGAAACCATGTTGCTGTTCATTAAGACATGGGTCTATTAAAGGAGCGATCTTATCGTAAACAAGTTTCTCGAGAAGTTTAGGAATTGTTGATAAGATGGCAATACCCCTGTAGTTTTCCACCAAGTGCTTATTAGATGTTTTGTGTATTGGAGTGAGATAAGATTTTTTCCATATCTTAGGGAAGTTTCCTGTCGATAACGATTTGTTGAAGATAATATGGAGTGGAACCAAAATTTGATTTGAACAGCTCTGCAAAAAGCGAGGAGGCAGGTTGTCAGGACCATGACCCTTATTAATGTCGAGATTGTTTATACCGGTCATTATATCGTCAACAGTTAGATATACTCCAGTTATAGAAACTCTAGTGTCAGTGTGTGTACTTGTTGGATCAGTCTGCATTGCATTAGCCTTTGGGCAAAAAACTTCAATGAATTTGTCAGCAAACATGTTACAAATTTCTTGGGGACATGAGGATTGATTTCTGCCGTTTGTCATAGTCGTTGGATAGCCTAAGGTCTTTCGTTTTATATTAACGAAATCGAAAAATTTTCTGGGATTCTGAAGGATGTTATCCCCGACCGAGTTCAGGTATTTTATGTAGGCCTCACGAGACCTAAGAGTAAATTCTGAGGCTAACCTAGTGTATGTTAACTTCAGTTCCGCATTTACGTTAGGGTTGTTTCTAATCAGTTTATATAATTTGTTTCATAAGTAATTGAATTATTGTAAGATGTGCTGTGTTCAGAGATTGTGAAATTAATCTCTAGGATCCATGCGGAGTGGTGGATAGAATTAGTAAATAGGTTCTCCTCTGGCGGAGCGGGCAGAAGGTTTAGCTCCTCATGTGAATTAGTGAAAATTAGGTCTAACCATTTTCCAGAAGAATTAGGGGTTCTGATAATTTGGTGTAGACCGTTGCCATAAAAAGTGTCGATAAGCTTTATATCGATAGCATTTATGGCATTAATTGGAAGTAAACTATTATCTTCCGCGTCAGGAATAAAAGAAAGATTAGGGCGGTTAAAATCGCCTAAAACGAAAATTTCGTCGCTATCGCGGAAGGAATTATTAACATCATCTAAAATATGCAATAACTCGTCATATTCAGATTCGTCGGAATTTGGAGGTATATAGAACGTGCCGATAACGATATGTCTGTTGCCCGATTTGACTCGAATAAAAACATGATCAAATGAGTGTGAACGGTCAGTCTTGATTAGCTCACTATATAAAGAAACTTTGACTGCTATAAGAACACCTCCCCCTCTTGAGAGACCGGTGGCGTTATAGTCTCTATCACATCTATATATTGTCCAATTGCAGTCTAAGATCTCCTCATTAAGAAATGTATCGTTTAACCATGTTTCTGTGATTACAAGAATATTGTAATTACACGATTTCGAGTCAATAAAAAGATTGTTAATTTTGCCTCTCATACCACTGCAATTGTGATAAAAGAGTCTTATGTCCGCGCGAGGGGTCGGGTTAGTTGAGATATGGATATTTGGTGAGGTGGCTAGTTAGGGGCGATAATACCTAGCCATTTCATCACGGCTTTTATGTAGCTGAGATACATGTAGTGATCTTACATGTGAAGCATAACTGGAGAGATCATTTCTTACTTGTTGGGACGTTATCTGATACTGCTCATGATACGTGGTATACAGTTTGAGCAGAGTATTACGATCCGTAGGGAGACCTTCTTGCTGAATCGAAATTATGAGGCTCGTCCTGGTCTTGCCATTAATGCATGTAGAGTCGGGTTTATCGTGCATATAGGCTAGAAAGAGTCTTACGTTATCGAAGACCCTCCTTTCTCTTAGACGAGAAAGTAAGTACCGACCTTCTGTTGAGTCTGCAGAAATCAAGGTGTTTTTTACAACCGGAGGTTGTAAAGGGTTCAAGAAGTGGGGTTTGGTGGCCGTGATGATATTTTTGGAAGAACCCGCCTGGGTCGATGTATTATTTGCGGCTGCACAATTTGGTTCCGAAATAATCACAGGAGAGTCGTTATTGGGAATTTCGTTCACATGGGCATAAGAACGACCGCCTACGATGATGTGGCTACGGGAAAAATTAGAGTATGTACCTGGACTTTTATTCTTTATTGTTGTAGAGACGACAGGAGGTAATTTAGTTGTGGTATTAGGAATATTGCGGGGAGTAGGTGATATAAGGGGAATGTTAGTCTTAGTTTTAGTAGTGTTAGTTTTATTATTATGTGCGCTAATTCTACTGTTAGTTATTTTAGATTTTAACTTAGTTTTAGTATTTGTTAGTGTCTTAGTTCTAAGAATCTTAGATTTACTACTTGAGTAAGAAATCCACCGACGAAGAGTTAAATCCTTCCATATGAAAGAGTTCGATGTTGTATTAAAGAACAGCCATTCATACCTAGTGGCCATGAATATTTTGAAGTTTTTTATTGACTTTTTTCGGTACGGCACAGTTACACAACTGTGTAGCGCAATGGAGAAACAAGTTGAGAAGAGATTTTTTACCCAAGTGGAATATGCTTGCACTGGTGCTCCTTTCAGGAAATAGGCAGATACGCCATCGTTAAGTGCTAATGTGTTCGATTTTATAAGCGTATCTCTCTTACTGCTTCGGGAAATTCTTTTATCATCCTGTAGTTGTTTCCTCTCCTTTCGTGTTATCATTTTCTTTTTTGCATTTGCTGCTCTTATTTTTTCCAATCTAATTTTCCATTCCTCAAGCGACCAAGTTGTTCCAAATTTATGTATATATTCCCGAGGAAGGTGAATATGTGGAAGATTCCAAGATATGGTTGATGGTATAGAAAGAGTTTGAGTATGTAGATCGGTTAAATTAGGAGGGCCAAGTGCAAAATTATCACTGCAGCTATTCGCAGCTCTTGTTCTGGGCTGTTGAACTCTTTCTAGTTCATATAAAAGAGAAGTTGTTTCCTCTGCCGGATTCGGGGTTGCAATTGCTTCGTCTGTTTGGGAGGATGACTTTCTTTTGTCAGCATTATTAAGCGAAGATGTTAAGTAGGACAGCTCGGTTTCCAAAAGATTAAAATGCCTTCTCAGGTCATCCTTAAGCTCCGATATCTTGTCGTCAAGAAAAGAGAATTTGTCGAGACATTCCGTAGCTTTAGAAACGAGATGACTCAGTTCGGTGTTATTTTGTTTTTGGCATCCATCAGAGGTGAGCTTATTTTTTTTTAAGCTCGAGTTGATGGTATTAAGTTCAAATTTGGTAAAGCTGGATAATCC
The DNA here is from genome assembly GCA_963855945.1 of Thereva nobilitata. NCBI lineage: Eukaryota > Metazoa > Arthropoda > Insecta > Diptera > Therevidae > Thereva > Thereva nobilitata. The sequence goes on from OY979696.1 coordinate 144,045,505, forward strand.
ATTGACTATATTATCTTTAGATAGGTTATCCAGTTTCGACTTAATTAGCTCATAATTTTTGTTGTAGCTGTGATAATTATCTTCACTGCGATCAATGGTACCCGAAAGCTCATCAATGTTTTGTAGCAAGAGCTGGGTGTTCTTTTCAGAGCTATGGGCTTTGGCGTTGCAAGTTTCTAAGTCTTCCTTCATATCATTAACCGTCTCAGACAAGCTAATTATATTATTATTATTAGTCTTTATTGCTAAAAGAACGTGAGTGAGGTTGATTGACTTGCAGTCTGTGCAAAAAAATTTAAAAGATTTTTTATATTCGCTTATATAACTTGCAGCAGTACGGGAAAGCCCAATACAAGATGTGTGGAAATAATTATCGCAGATTCCATTGCATGCTATTAGTTCGCCTTCGTCAGCAGAAGAAACGGCGAGGCACACTCACTATGGCACTTATACATTTCGAACGAATTATTACACAATTAATAAAAATAAATAAGAAATTTACAATGAATCCAAAGTCCAAATGAATTAATGGCTCGATGATATTTAATGATTTTTGAGGTTTATGATTCTTTAAGTTATTTTATTATTAGAATTTAAGTTTTTTAAGACACAAGAACACTTTACACTGTCACTGAATTATAATTTCCAGAGGGAGGTATAAATTAACAGACAGGTATAAATTAAACAGATTATTAAAAGCGATAATTGGTAAAGAGAAGCCGGACAGCACGACCGTGACGGACGACAGTTGCTACAGTTCTTCATTTCAAGAATGTGTGCATATAGCTGTTCGCCTTTCACTCACTAACCATATGAAGATGAAAGACTTGTTAATATCTTGACTTTGGTAGCAACTATACGCCTCAAAATCGCATCTAACGCGATGCCATATACCGTAGACGGTTTAACGTAGAACTAATGCGGAACAGCACTAAAAGACGAGAATTTGTTGGGTGTAACGAAATGTCCTGTTAGGAAACCCAAAACACAAGCTACGTCAACTAAACTTTGAAATTTCCATCCCATTTGCTGTATAAGTGTGTCCAGTACTCAGTTAAGCTGACTTTTATATCTACAGTGGCTCACAGTGAAAATCGTCCACCTTACGAGTAAGAGGAATTAAGTAGTTTTTTTCATCTAGCTCTCAACAAATCCAAATAAGAATTTACATAACTAAGTTTTTCATTTATTTTCTTCAAAATAATAACGAAAAATTATGAAATTAATCAATAACAAAAACGGGAAAAATTCAAATTTCCGGAAGGTTATATTTCTATCTCACAATGAAAATCGTCCATAACACTCAATACTAAGAAATGTCGTCCATAACACTCAATACTAAGATAGTTGGTCCTCCTTATGATGTAATTACTGCCACAAGCCTGTTCGGCATTGAATTTACTAATTTTTAGTATACTTAGGATTAATTCTAGCCCATTCCTGCTTGAGTACATTTTCAAGGTCTTTCTGCGAGGTAATATTGTCTTACGAATGCTCCTGCCCGGTGTATCCCATAAATTCTATTAACATTCAAGTTAGGGATTGAGGAGGAACGGGGAAAACTGTTTTACAATTGTATATCAGCCAATAGCGTTCAACGTCTGAGGTGTGCTTAGGGCCATTATACTGATAGAATGCAAACCCAGCAGTAATACTTAGAAGTTGCGCACTCTGCTGCACATTTCTTTTTAGAATATCAAGCTAAGGGCATTCCTATGCTCGCGAGCAAATGAGCTTTAAAGCTTTGAATATGTATACGAAGTCAGATGACTCGATTATCCAACAAAAAGCATATCACTCTTAATTAAGACTTCATGTGAGTGGGAGCTTTGCGCTCATACGAAGGGATACACTGTTAAAGCAGTACATTAAATTGAATGCAAGAATTTGGGTTTGTTACACAGAGGGTACGTTTTTTTGAATTTTTTGAATTAGGTTTTCAATATTATGTAGTTGTTTTATTTTAGATCTTTTCGAATTAATGAAAATTTGTTTTTTCCAAAAATGTTTTGTGTTGAGTGGGAATTTCAATTTCTATTTGCACAAAATATTTTTGATGAAGCTCAATGTATGGTATGCTATCGCACGTTAGCTACTATGAGAAAATTCAATATTGAACGACACTATAACAGATTGCACAAAGAATTTCATAAATACAGCGGAGAAGACCGCAAACAATTATTAGTAAATTTAAAGAAGGCTTTTCTTGAAAAAATGAATAAAATGTGCTTAAAAGCAAGAGAAGAATGTTCTGATATATTTAAAAAAAGAAAACTAAAAGCCTCTTACATTGTAAGTCTTGGTTTAGCAAAGCATTGCAGACCATTTGAAGATGGCATTTTCTTTAAAGATTTAAGTAAGTCGGTACTGGAGTGTTTTGGCGAAAGGGGCAAAGAGTTAAGCGATATCTTTGATACCATCCCTTTGTCTAGGAAAACAATAACTCGCCGCACAGAAAATATAAGTTCCTTTATACTTTCTCAAACTAAAATGAGAATTCTCTCTAGTAAATATTATTCAATTTGCCTAGATGAAAGTACAGATATTAATGACTTAAGCCAGTTAATTGTATGTGTTAAAACTGTCGATATAAATTTTAATACTCACGAGGAAATACTTGCGGTAGTGTCAAATCATGGAAATGTGAAGGGGAAAACTATATTTGAGGCAGTTGACAAAATTTTATTTTCTTTTGCTGACAAAAAGAAACTATCTGCTGTTTGCACAGATGGAGCTCGAGTGATGACTGGCACAAATGAAGGCTTTGTTGGATGGTTGTTAAAGAATAATATTGATGTTCCTGCCTTTCACTGCATAATCCATCAGGAAGTTCTTTTCTCAAAGGCTATAAATATGCAAGAAACAATGAAAGTGGCCGTAAAAATTATAAATAAAATAAGAGGTGGCCATAATGCACTTAGCCATCGAAAATTTGTTTTATTTTTAGAACAAATGGAAGCAGAATTCAGAGACTTACTTTTTTATACAGAAGTACGATGGCTAAGTCGTTCAAAATGTCTGCAAAGATTGTATGATTTACGATCGGAAGTATTATTATTTTTAAAAAATGATAACTCACTTCAAGCCGGTCAATTAGTTGATTATTTAGAAAACCCTACCTTTATATTAGATTTAGCTTTTCTATGTGACATAACGCAATATTTACATGAGGTCAATCTTTCTTTACAAGGGAAAGGAAAGAATATTTTTCAATTAGTATCCACGATAGATGCATTTAAACGCAAATTAACATTGCTTGAAAACCAATTTAAGGATGGAAATTTATCTAATTTGCCAAGAACTTCAAACATTTATAACGATTTTCCCAATCCACAAAGCCTCCCGCAATACGCGGAAATTTTCAAATTATTAATTGAAAATTTTGAAAGTAGATTTATGGATTTTTCTAAAATTCGAAATTTAATCGACCTTTATGAGAACCCCTTAATTTGCAACCTCGATGAACAAAGCGAAGAACTGCAAAATGAGCTTTTAAATATGCAATCGGACCTCTCATTACCCCTTGACGACGGCATTGATTTCTGGAAACAAGTAGATAATAACATTTACCCCAAGACAAAAGACGTTGTTTATAAATTTATGTCCATGTTCGGTACAACTTATTTATGCGAAGCTGCATTTTCTACTCTAAAAATAATAAAAAGCAAACAACGAAATAGACTTTCTGACAAAAATATAGAAGATTTAATACGCATAAAATGTAACGATTCAGAGATTGATATGGATGATTTGATGGAAACATCTTCAAACATAATGGAAAACGATTAAATGAATTCAAAAAATCGAATACTGTTTAATTTTTAGAAAACCTCTTCCTTTAGAAATATAAAACGCAAAATATTTTAAATTTTGTTACTTTTATTTACGGTAAGTAAATTAAAAAAACACGAGTTACGGCACCTTCATTTTTATTATACGCTTTATATTAGCTTCACCTGTATGTATGTATGTATCTATGTATGTATGTATGTATGTATGTATGTATGTATGTATGTATGTATGTATGTTACCGCTTTATATTAGCTTCAGCCGTATGTATGTATGTATGTATGTATGTATTTATGTATGTATGTGTGTATGTATGTATGTAGACAAATCTTGCAACTTGATTTTGACCCACTTCCATATAACCGATCAACTTCAAATTTTGCCCATATGTAAAGCTGGCGTGACAATGCAATCTGACCATTTTGTAAAAAAATCAAGATGGCGGTCCCAAGATGGTGGCCGAATTTTGCAATCGTGCTCCCCGACCCCCGACATGGGTATCAAATGAAAGGGTATGACAAATAGAGTACAATTCGCGTCATTCCAAATTCAAAATGGCGGCCAACACAAAATGGCGGACTACCCTTTTCTTTACAACCCAATCGATATGGGTATCAAATGAAAGGATATGACAAGTACAATACTTTGCTGCGTGGCGTCATTCCAAATTCAAAATGGCGGCCAACACAAAATGGCGGATTATGTTTTTCTTTACAACCCACTCGGTATGAGTATCAAATAAAAGGATGTGATAATAGAATACTTTTCGCTGTGGGGCGTCTTTCCAAATTCAAAATGGCGGCCACCACAAAATGGCGGTTTAACTTTTTCTTTACAACCCACTCGGTATGGGTATCAAATGAAAGTGTATGACGAGTATAGTATAGCAAGCTTTGTGATGTCGTTTTAAATCTAATATGGCGGTCACTACAAAATGGCCGAACACATACATATAATAGACTAAAAAATAGAAAATAAAAAATATAGTTTAAAAAAACTAAAAAATACGCTTTTATTTTAAAATGAACTAAAAAGTAAAAAATAATTTTGAATGTAAAGTTTTTATTGCTCCAGCCAGTATAAGAAAACAACCTACCTTTCGAAATGTAAAAAAGCGTGGGGCTCTCTATATTCTTATTTTATTAACACCGGAACTTTTAGCTAGCGCCCCACGCTTTTTTAGATTTCGAAAGGTAGGTTGTTTTCTTATACTGGCTGGAGCAATAAAAACTTTACATTCAAAATTATTTTTTACTTTTTAGTTCATTTTAAAATAAAAGCGTATTTTTTAGTTTTTTTAAACTATATTTTTTATTTTCTATTTTTTAGTCTATTATATGTATGTGTTCGGCCATTTTGTAGTGACCGCCATATTAGATTTAAAACGACATCACAAAGCTTGCTATACTATACTCGTCATACACTTTCATTTGATACCCATACCGAGTGGGTTGTAAAGAAAAAGTTAAACCACCATTTTGTGGTGGCCGCCATTTTGAATTTGGAAAGACGCCCCACAGCGAAAAGTATTCTATTATCACATCCTTTTATTTGATACTCATACCGAGTGGGTTGTAAAGAAAAACATAATCCGCCATTTTGTGTTGGCCGCCATTTTGAATGTGGAATGACGCCACGCAGCAAAGTATTGTACTTGTCATATCCTTTCATTTGATACCCATATCGATTGGGTTGTAAAGAAAAGGGTAGTCCGCCATTTTGTGTTGGCCGCCATTTTGAATTTGGAATGACGCGAATTGTACTCTATTTGTCATACCCTTTCATTTGATACCCATGTCGGGGGTCGGGGAGCACGATTGCAAAATTCGGCCACCATCTTGGAACCACCATCTTGATTTTTTTACAAAATGGTCAGATTGCATTGTCACGCCAGCTTTACATATGGGCAAAATTTGAAGTTGATCGGTTATATGGAAGTGGGTCAAAATCAAGTTGCAAGATTTGTCTACATACATACATACACACATACATACATACATACATACATACATACATACATACATACGGCTGAAGCTAATATAAAGCGGTAACATACATACATACATACATACATACATACATACATACATACATACATAGATACATACATACATACAGGTGAAGCTAATATAAAGCGTATAAAAACTACTTAATTCCTCTTACTCGTAAGGTGGACGATTTTCACTGTGAGCCACTGTACATACTTTTAAAATGGAGTGATTATAGCCGCAGCATCCCTGGCCTTTCGCCAAACATTGTTTTATCCTTTCTTTTCAGGCAAATTCCGGTTCTATCGATACCTCGTTTGCTAGATCTCTTGCTGAATCAATACACACCTCTATTTGATTTTTTCCGAAAACATTCAAAAATCCACAAGGCCCTAGAAATGCTTGGATGTGTTATGTAGAAAATTTGAGCATCCCTCCAATTTAGATAAAATTTAAATCCCTAAATCTTAAATCTCTAAATCTTGTATTTAAATCCCTAAATCTTAAATCTCTAAATCTTGTAAACCCAAAAGCCTTGAACTCAGGGAAATAAAAATGCACGGGGCCGGTAAATGACCCGTGCAAAATATTAAAAACGAAACATGAAACCGCCAAGAAGTTGGCAAAAGAAAACTTCGCGCAATTTGTCTTGCCCGTAAGCAAATTGCGCAAGTTTCGCCAGCACTGGAAAGAAAAGCCGACGAGTGCATTTTTCCGGAGGGCGCCCCCAACCTTGGGTGAAAGACCAGCAGCTGACTTTTGCACCAAGGTTGATGGCCCGGAAGAAATCCGCAGCGGTGGATTTTCTTGAGAGAAAGCTTTTCAAGGGCAGATCGATCGATTGACCGATCAAAGGAAGTATTGTTTAAATCATGATTCGTGGCGGGTGTTTTCAAAAAATAACAAGAGTCTGAACTTAACTTGTACGCGCGGCGGGAGTTTCTGGTTTTTGATTAAAAAGGAAATTTGGGTTTGGAACATGCGTGGATAACGGGTGGTTTCTGGTAAATTGAAAAAGAGATTCTATCTGTGTGGGTCCTCCCGAGAAAATACGGAACCGGAGTTTGGTGTTAATCGATAGTTCAGTGTTAGTTAATCTTTGGTAATATTTAATTATAAAACTCCTATTTTATGGATTAATTTAGTTCAGTGTTAATGAACCGTTGATGATACTTAATTGTAAAATTCTTGTCTTATGGATTAATTTTGTTTGGTGTTAATCAATCGTTCGGTGTTAGTTAGTCGTTGATAATATTTAATTATAAAACTCTTATTTTATGGATTAATTTAGTTCAGTGTTAATGAACCGTTGAAGATATTTAATTATAAAACTCTTGTGCTATATTAAAGAATTTATATAGTTATTTCATATTAAAGAATTTAATAATATAACTTGGTGTTGTTTACTCTTTAAAGGAGACTTGAGACGAAAAGGTACGTAACCGGTAAAACTCTATTTTCATATTAAAAAATTATATAGTTTGGTGTTGATTAATCACTGAAGGATCATTGAGATCAAAAGAAATATAACAATTTGGCGCAGCCGGTAGGATCTGGGTGCGCTAATAATAAAAATTGCTAACACTGCTGGTCAAGGCACACTAGACCGTACCCTCCAATTTAGGGAGAATTTAGCTAAATTTAGGGCCAAGCGTAGAAAATTTCAATGATAAGCTAGAACAATCATACATAGGTAAGTGAAGAAAATTTAAAACAAATAACGACACCCGTTCGAACACCACCCCTCCTGCGTTTACCGCCGATCTCGCAGAAGACCTACTAACTTGGATAAGCGTGTCCCTCACGGAATCTGAGAAGGACGACCTTTCCCTAATTAAAACCGAAAGAAACAATACCTCGGAAGAGGAAAAGAAACCTCAGTTAAAATTAGCCATGGCAGACGCTTACATCAAAGTCGCCAAGCTAACCTCCCAGCCAGTACCCATATTCTCTGGTGGACATAGCCCAACCCTAGCAAGTGAGCTCCAGATGTTCCTAGGGTGCTGTCGGAGGGTACTCCAAAGTTTGACGGAAGCTGAGCAACCAGCATTCCTACAAATTTTCCCATCCAGACTTCGAGGTGAAGCCTACCAACTGATAGCCACCAGTCAACCGACTACTTTTGACGATGCTGAGAAGCTCCTTAATAGGACGTACCTCCCAAGGGAGACGTACCAGGAACTAGTGAACAAACTAATTACCTTACGCCAGCTCCCTCTCGAACCACTAATAGCCTACACCACAAGGGTAAAACAACAATTATCCCTATGTGAAGAGGCAGCCACAAATAAATACGGCGCAACAGCGAATCCAGTAAAAATACAACTAGCGGATTTCGCTAAAAACGCGTTAAGGAGTGGGATTACAAATCCTCACTTGTGTCAGTAGTTATTTACTGACTGTATCGGATAATCTGATCCAGAAGGCTCTAGATATGGAGCGACTTCAACAAACCTCCATGTACTTACAGGCCCCATATCAAATATCATCCAACCTTCTGACCTACAACCCATACACACAACCAGCCCCTATAACTCAAATCGAAAACATACACCACACAACCCCCGCTGCGAACACACAATACTCAAATACTCCATATACCGCCCGCCCGTAATAATCTCACCAACAACACACCAAAACACCAGCAACCCACAGGTGATGTACACTACGTATGCTACACCACCAAGCAATCACCAAAATATACGCCAGCCCCCACTACAAAGTGCTCAGCAGGCGATTGCCACTACATCCCCTACAAAACTGGCGGCCAAACCCACAATAAATATAACCTGCAGCTACTGCCGAAATAGAGGGCTCCTCCTCCTTTCTGCTTAGTTTGTAGGTCCAATACACATGACGCTAGAGACTGTCGTCAACCAACAGAGCCATCAAGGCACTTTAATAACAATGGACGTTACCAAAATCAGGGACCCCCATTTAATAGTAATAATAATAATCACCATCCAAACCAACGACCTCAATTCGAAGGTAACAACCGATACCAGAACCAAAGGCCCCAACAAATAAGTCAGAACTATAACCGTAATCCCAACGAGCCCCAACAGCAAATTAACCGTCAACAACCCTCTAACAATACAAGGGCGGTGTTCAATATCAGATACAGGTGTGATTTCTGCCACAGACGTGGGCACCTGGTAGACGACTGCCACCAAAGGCAGCGATGGGAATCACAGCAAGCGGGAAACTCCCCGCAGTCGGACCAAGAAACCCCGGCCCGACACTAATTTCTAAAAATAATACTAAAGGGGGATCTCAAGCGCCCGTACCAAGCGTTCCACTCGTCACTCTTCCACTGGACATAAACCTTAACGGCAAAGCCGACCTAGCAGTGGACACTGGCGCTGAGGTTAGTATATTAAAACGCAAAAATAGTAATAGTAATAGAGTTTATCCTTCTAGCTCAGAAGGTACACTTCTCAGCTGGGCTGAGAAACGGGCCACGCCTATGTGCAGGGACTGAACCAGCCGAAAGCACCAAAAAAGATATAAGAAGAGAAAACACCACATAACGAGCATGCGATCGAAAATGCAGGCTCCTTCTCGACCCTCCCGGCACTCCGGTACCAAGCCGGTCCGGTCCCTGCACACAAACGCGGTCACATTTACCACTGCACAGTGGCTCAGCTAAGACATGCAAACACAAAAAAATGTCAAAAACATATAACTTAAAACAGTAAGAAATGCAATACACAAAGAAGCGTGCAAGAAAAGTCAGTCAAGTGAGATTGAAAAGGCTCCTTTTAAGGACGTCCTTACTAATGCTCACGCTAAAAACATTGATATTTTTATTCACATTAATTAACATGCGATTAACAGGCTCGAATCTGCCGTAATTCGTGTTAGAGGAGTTGGTGTGTAAGAGAGGTGGCCCTCTCAAATTGTAACCACTCTCTCTAAACGACGCACGGCGACTTAGAAAACCTGAGTCGACCTTTCCATTAAGGAGCTGATGAACAAATACAACATCGGCCACTTCACGACGCCTGGAAAGAGAGCTTAGATTGAGTAACTTAAGTCGGGATTCATATGGTGGAAGAACTAATGGGTTATCCCAAGGAAGATGATTCAGTGCGAATCGAATGAACCTTCTTTGAACCAAATCAATTTTTCCAGCGTGCGAAGAGTAGTGAGGAGACCAAACCTGGGACCCATACTCGAGTAATGGTCTGACAAGAGAGATATAAAGGTGTTTAGTAATCAAGGGGTTATTGAATTCTTTAGACCACCTTTTTATAAAACCCAGGACTAAACTACCTTTAGAAGCAATATAGTTAATGTGAGCGCAAAAATCAAGCTTACTATCAAATCTTATCCCGAGATCTTTAACAAAATGAACACGAGGGACACTCACGTTAGAAAAGGTGTAGTTAAAAATTAAGGGACTACGACTTCTCCCAAAAGTCATGGTTTCGCATTTACTAATATTAAGGACCAGGTTGTTGTTCGCACACCAAGAGTAAAAGGTGTCAAGGTCAGCTTGCAAAAGTTTGCAATCCTCGATAACCTTTATGTGACGGTACAATTTGATGTCATCAGCGTAAATCAAGATTCTACAGTGTCTTAGCAAGGGAACAATATCATCAATTGATATAATAAAGAGCAAGGGACCAAGATGACTTCCTTGAGGAACACCGGATGACGCTTCAATGGTTACTGATTTGGATCCACGAAAAAGAACTTGGTAGGTCCTGTCAGCTAAGTAAGACTGGAACCATACTAGAAGGGCTCGCGGAAAGCCTAACATCCTTAATTTGAGAAGTATAATGGAGTGAGAGAGCTTGTCAAATGCCTTACTAAAATCAGTGTAAACACAATCAGTCTGGCAACCGGAAACGAAGCCCTCGACAGTATGAGAAGTGAACTCAAGAAGATTGGTGGTAGTGGAACGCGCTGCAAGAAAGCGATGTTGGTTCGTTGATACCAACCTCCTGCAGATAGGCGCGATTGCAGAATAGATAATCGATTCAAAGAGTTTCGGAATGACAGACAGCTTCGCAACTGGTCTATAATTCGATATTTCATTCTTGCTACCACTCTTGTGAATAGGGATTATGAACGAATTCTTCCAGAGAGTAGGGAAGTACCCTTTGTCAAGGGATTTTTGAAACAGGGTTTTCAGAGGAGACTGGAGAACCCCTGCACAGGACTTAAGGACAGCAGGAGGAATACCATCGGGGCCAGAGGTGAAATCGTATGGGAGTTCATCAATATGTTTCGCGATATCGTCGTTGGAAATTGAAAGGGATACACTATAAGCCTCTCGGTTAGGAATTATATGACGAAAATTATTGTCATTAGGCTGAAAGTCAGAAGGTGAGAAAGATTGACGAAAGAATGAGGCAAACATGTTGCAAATCGCAGGCGACTCACTACTAGACAAGTCCGTGTGCTGCATGGTGTTAGGGTAGTTATCAACCTTTTTCTTTGAGTTGACGAATTTAAAGAAATTTCTAGGGTCAGTGAACACTTTATCGCTCATACAGCTAAGATATTCACGATACAGAGCAGAAGAGAGAGAGCGAAATCGGTTGTAGCAATTTATAAATAAATTAAGACTCGGAGTATCCTTTCTCTTTAAATAGGTTTTCCAGAGTCTATTCTTCTGATTTTTCAAATGCTTGAGCTCATTATTGAACCAAGGTAGAGATGAACTGGGTAATTTTTGAGGCTCATAAGGTACACAAGAAACCAGGGCTTCGTATAGTACGCCATAAAATCGTGCCACGTCGTCATCCAACTCATTTGCAGAAAGTAAACTGTTGAAATTAATCAAGGCAAGCTTAGATGACAGCTCACTAAAATTAGCCTTTTTGAAGTTAAAGGCATGGGATACAACCTCCGGACAAGAATTATTCTCAGAATTAAAGCAATAATTGAGTGAGATAGGAGGATGGTAATTGTCAACAGACGACATGACTATTGGGCTGGGTTCAACAGTCATGTTGACTGAGTCCGTAAAAAATACAAGATCCAACTGCCTCCCCAACACATTAGTCACCCCACTCATTTGGTTCAAGCCGAGTGAGAATAGGGAATTGAGAAAACAGGACTCTTTAAGATTAAGGTTCCCTTCAGGGAGGTAGTTATCGTCATCTTCGACATATACCCACTGAATATTGGGTAAGTTGAAATCGCCTAGAAGCAGTAGTTCATCGCCGGTGTTCATCATACACTGGATATGATCAACACAAGAGATGAGAATATCATAAAGGTTTTTCCCTCCATCGTCAAGTGTGCTTATCATATCTGGTGGGATATCGATATAGCAGCACAGCAGGAAGAGATAAGATTTAGGAAAGGAAATTTTGAGAGCGACAAGCTCAACGTCAAGGTGGTTGGAGAAACTAGGAAGCGAAATTGGGTTGCAATTAAGATGGCTCCTACAAGCCAGAAGTACGCCACCTCCACGAGCTTCCGAGTCAGTGAAACGATCCCTCCGATATACTTGGTAGGAGGAATCAAAAACTCAAGTATCCAAACATAACAGATCCCACTAAAAAGTGCACATTACAAACGCCATACGGCCAGGGAGAAACACTAGGGAGCTGTCAGGGGGATTTCATTCTAAATAATACCCCCCTCCCATGCACCTTACAAATTGTGCAAAACATGCCAGAGATTCCCAACGATGGCCTATTAGGATACGATTTTGTTACCAAACACTGTAACGTTGAGGCCCAAACCAAACACTACGATTTCCTCGCACGGAAATCAACCCAGAAGAAATAGCAATTCCACTACGCAGCAATACCACCAAATCGGAACCCAGAGAGAAGCAGGAGCAAACCCAAACCAGGGAATATCAGTTCGCAGAAACTGAGATAATCCCCGGTGGTGTCTCCGAAGAGAGGAATACCAGCTGCCTATCTCAAGATAGGTCAGGTTTGGAAAACAACCCCAACGATTTTGAGACCTCTTCAGGCATAAACCATAAGGTAGTATTGGCGAAACCCCTTCGCTTACCAAGCCGGTCTCAAATGGTGGCCTCAATCCCACTAAGGTTAGAGGAGGAAATGCTCTGTGAATCATACGAAGGAGTATTCCTCGCCAATGCCCTCTTACCATCTGGGACCAAATCAGTGTTTGTAGGTCTCCTCAACGCTAATACCCAACCAGTAGTTCGAGCCTAACTCTAACGCTCGCCCCAATAAAAGAACAATCCACTATTGTAAGAGTATAAGAATTACATTTAAGTCTAACACATTAATCTGTATCAAACTGTTAACTAATAAAGAGAGACTCCCCAGTCTGTATGAAACCGTAACCGAATACACACCGTGCGTTTTTCATTGTTTATTACATGGCGCAGCCGGTAGTCGCAGTAACGAGGTCTCACAATTATTGCAAGTCGGAATAAGTGATTTAAGTGCAGATATTAAGTGGAAAATATTAGAAACGGTGGAAATTAAAAATAAAAACGAGTTGAATGGGGAAAACCCCAAAATTAGTAGAAATTTATAAAGCACCGAAACCACGTGGAAGGCCACCTAAAAGTGTGAAATATATTAGTAGAACGGTTTCAATCCCAATGGATTACATAAGAAAGGTGGAAAAATTAGATCTGGAGGGATCTAATTTAGCTGAAAGCTGGAGAAGCTTCTGGCAAAATTTCCAAATCTTTTGTACTGCTGCCGAGATAGATAAAAAATCAGAAGAGGTTAAAGTAGCGGTATTCCTTAATGCCGTTGGTCCAGATGCAGTAGAGATTTACAATTCGTTCAACCTGACTGACGACCAAAGAAAAAAATACAAGGAGGTGACAAAGGCATTTGAAGAATTTTGTCGCCCTAAAAAAAACGAAGCATTTGAGAGCTTTGTATTCCACAACCGGAAGCAAGAACCGGGAGAAACTTTTGACAATTTCCTTATGGCTATTAAAAAATTGGTTCGCAACTGTGGATTCGGTGAACATGAATCGCGCATGCTGAGAGATCGTATAATCTTGGGAACGAACGACAAGCAACTTCAAAAAAGATTATTGGAAGTGGACAACTTGGACTTGTCAAGGGCAATAGAGATGGCACGTGGTGCTGAGGTATCAAACTCTCAAGTTCAGAGGCTGCAGATAGGAGCGTCGACGTCTTCATCTATAAACGCGGTGACTAAATCTCCGAAGCTAAGTTTTAATGATAATTATAAGAAAACTAACAATACTAATAAAAATAATTTTAGGAAGAATTACGGTAGTAGAAGCAGCCAGGATAGTCGTAAAAAAATAATTGATTGTAACTGTTGTGCACAAAAACACGAAATTAGGAAGTGCCCAGCTTATAATGCAACATGCAACAGATGTGGTCGCAAAAATCATTACGCGATAGTTTGTAAAACTAAAATTAAGCAAGTAAGTGAAGTGCATTTTAGTAATAGCGATACTGAGTCGCTTTATATAGACGTAATAAATAATTACGGCACTAAGAAAAAATCGTGGTATGAAGTAATAAAAGTAGAAGACCGATTGGTCAGGTTTAAATTAGACACAGGCGCGGACGTCAATGTTTTGCCGTTACACATATTAAATCACATAAAAAACTTATGTGTTGCAGACTCAAAAACAAGAATTCTATCATACGAAGGCACAGTTTTAAAAACATTAGGTGTAGTTAATTTAAAATGTATAGTACGGAACAGAATAAAAGAAATTGAATTTGTAGTAAGTGAGGTTGGATCAGAGCCTCTACTAGGACTTGAAACTTGCGAGGAATTAAATTTAGTAAAACGTATAGATAGCTTGAACAAAACCGTGAGTCGAGAACAATTTATAGAGATGAATAGAGATCTTTTTGAGGGTTTGGGGTCTTTCGTAAAAAAAATTCATATTGAATTGAAAAATAATGCAGTACCAGTTGCTAAACCGGCACGTAGAATTCCATTAGCTCTAAAGGACGCAGTAGTCCAAGAATTAAAAAGGTTGGAACATTTAGGAATAATAGAAAAAGCTGATGGGCAAGCCGAATGGATCTCGAACGTCGTGATAGTGGAAAAGCCAAATAGAAAAATTCGACTTTGCTTAGATCCCAGGGATTTGAATATAGCTATAAAGCCATTAAACTACTATGGTTGCCTATTGTGTCTAAAGGACCATTAAATAAAAAACGGTAATTCACTTTTGGTGTTTACTTAAAATCACTTAATCCTGTACAATTATTAATATAATGGTAATCACTTAATTAGATTTAGACTATTATTAATATGTATATATATATATATATATATGGACTGATATTTTTATATGGGTAAGAACTGTGGGGGCACCGTAATGTCGCACGTCAAAAACAGTAGTGTAGATCGGGGATGCCGGAAATTGGCTAGATCGATAGGGACGATAGGGACGGAACGGAAAGCGGCTAGATCACTGAACTTTGGATTCGGTGATCGCTGAAATGTTCCGATTGATCGTTATTGATCGTGTTTACCATTTCGGAATATGTTGTGTGACTGCGTAAAACTTAGTAATTAAGTTTGTACGCGGTCACCACATACTCCCCTCCCAGCGTAGCGTTAACGGAATGTTACCGCTTTAGACGGCTTAGCTTCGTTGTCGCGGTCGCAACCGAAGGCTGGTTTTAGCCTGTCAATGGATATTGACTTGGTTGTGCCGTTCAATTTGACGACGAAGTGTTTTCGTAATCGTTTGATTACTTCGTATGGGCCCTCATATGGAGGTTCGAAAGGTTTTCGAACTCGGTCGACTCGTATGAAAACGTAGTCGGCGTTCTCCAGGGCTTCTGGCACGTGGGCATCCTTTTGGACGGGTTGTCGAGGATGTATTGCCTTAATGTTCTGCATATGAGAACGAAGGCGAGAGAGGAATTCTGATTCTTCAATTGGATTTTCATCGGTTGTGAAGAAATCGAATTGGGAAGTCTCAGATTCTGACCGTATACGAGCTCGGCTGGTGAGCATTGTAAGTCGGTCTTAATTGCCGTGCGTATGCCTAACATGACAAAGGGCAAGTCTTCACTCCAATGAGTAGTGTTGTCCCTTGCCATTAAGGCTGCTTTTAGATGCCTGTGGAACCGTTCGACCATCCCGTTTGCTTGCGGATGGTAGGCGGTTGTCCGGATTCGATGAGTGCCGATTAATTTGGCAGCTTCATTGAAGAGTTTCGATTCGAACTGCGTGCCTTGATCGGTTGTGATCTCAAGAGGTACGCCGAATCGTGGGACAAATTCAGTGACGAATCTTTTTGCCACTGTTGAAGCTGATATATCCCGAATTGGGTATGCTTCGGGCCATCGCGTGAACCTATCGACTATCGTTAAGATATAAGAGTATCCACGAGATGGGAGTAGGGGTCCCACTATATCCATATGGATATGGTCAAATCTATTATTTGGAAGTTTGAAAGCTTCCAATGGAGATTTGGTATGCTGTGAAACTTTGGACTTTTGGCAACCAAGGCATGATCGAGACCACTCATTGCAGTCTTTATTGATCGATGGCCAGAAGTATTTCTTGGTAACGGCTCGTCTTGTAGCACGAATACCAGGATGAGAGAGACTATGTTCGGAATTGAACGCTAGTCTACGTAAGGAAGTGGGTATATAAGGCCTAGGAATGCCTATACTAGTTTCACACCACACCTGATGGGCGGTAAATGGTATTGGTGTGAGAACTAGTTTTACCCGTGAGCCGTTGCTAGGGTGTTCTTGTAGAGATTTCAGCTCTGTGTCACCTTGTTGAGCCTGAGCTAGTGTAGGCAGGTCGAAGGTGGCTGAGTCAACGTTGTCGGTTGCCAGTGAGCGCGACAAGTAGTCTGCGACAACGTTTTGTTTACCCGACACATGTCTGATGTCTGTGGTAAACTGAGAGATTAGACCCAAATGTCTGGTCTGTCTAGGGGATCGTTCGGTCTTTGTGTGAAGGGCACGAACCAGTGGTTTGTGATCAGTATAGACCACGAAATTGCGTCCTTCAACGAAGTAGCGGAAGTGTTTGATCGCTGCATAAATTGCGAGAAGTTCGCGATCGAATGCGGAGTACTTCCGTTCTGTTGGTGACAGCTTTTTGGAATAAAAAGCTAGAGGTTGCCACCGTTGACCGTTGAATTGTTCCAAAACGCCTCCGATTGCATAATCAGAAGCGTCAGTCGTTAGACTGTATTTTGCATCCTCGATTGGATGGTTCAGCAGAGTTGCTTCAGCCATCGAGGTTTTCACCTTGAGGAATGCCGCCTGACATTCTGCTGGCCAGGTAAATACTTTATTGGCACGTGAGCGGTTGAGAAGGTCTCTCAAATGCTCGTTTATCGGCACCAACTGTTCAGCCAATTTTGGTATAAATCGGTGATAGAAATTCACCATTCCCAAAAACTTCTGGATCGATTTGACAGAAGTTGGAGGTGCGAGATCAACGATAGCCTGAACCCGATCGGAGGATGGAAGTATTCCATCTTTTGTGATGCGGTGGCTTAGAAACTTCATCTCTTGTGCACCAAAAACGCATTTCTCTAGCTTAATGGTTAAACCGAAGCTATCGAGGCGTTTAAAGAGCTCTTCGAGGTGAACGATATGCTCTTCCTCGGTTTTACTGGCGATAAGTATATCGTCCAAGTATACATAAACGAAGTCGAGATCTCTCGTAACTTCGTTAATAAACCTTTGAAAGGTTTGAGCTGCATTCCGTAAGCCGAATGGCATACGGGTAAACTCATATAGGCCGAATGGCGTAATGAGTGCAGTCTTATGCACGTCTTCTGGGGCGATTGGTATGTGATGATATGCACGTACCAAGTCAACCTTCGAAAAAATTGTGCAACCGTGAAGATTCACGGAAAAATTCTGTATATGCGGGATCGGATATCTATCCGGCACAGTGACAGCATTTAGGCGACGGTAGTCGCCGCATGGCCTCCAATCATGTGAGTCTCGTTTAGGGACCAGATGAAGTGGAGATGCTGCGGGGGACGACGAAGGTCGACAAATCCCCAATTGGACCATATGGTCAAATTCTAATTTTGCCACCTTCAGTTTCTCCGGATGGAGTCGCCGAGCGGTGACGAAAGGTAATTGCCCTTTAGTCACAATGTGGTGTTGCACGTTGTGTATAACTGGAAGGTTAAAATTGGGCGGTTTTGTTAACGAAGCGTACTTCGTTAATAGCTCTTTATATATACCTGTAATTAGGCATGGATGGGATTCGGGGTTGTAGTCGACTGTAGCGCACACGTTAATTTTAAAATTTGTGCGCTGGTCTACTAAATGTCGATACTTGAAATCGACGCACAACTCGAACTTCGTTAAGAAGTCCGCCCCGATAATGGCTTTAGTGGTGTCGGCTATGATAAAGTTGTGGACATATCGTCGGCGTAAGCCGAGATAAAGTTCCAGCAACTTTGTGCCGAAAGTTCGGATCAGTGATCCGTTGGCCGCATGCAGAAGGACGTTCGGGCTTCCGTTATGGGCCGGGAACGCCTTGGCGGGAACAATTGAAACGTCCGAGCCCGAATCAATCAGAAACTCCATCCGATTGTTGGTGTCTCGAACGAATAAACGATATGAGCGGCCAGTTATTTGCTCGCTCATTTCGATCCCCAGTTTTAGTTTTTTTTAGGGTTGGTGGTGGCCTTTTTCTTCGCCGGCTTGGCTTGGCTACCACCGAAACTGCAGGGGGCTTTGCAGGTGCGTGCTTCACTACCGTAACGGTAGTGGAAGTAGCACAAGCTACCTCTCAGTTTATTGGCCCCTGGTGGCCGATTGGCCGAAGGCTGTGAAGGGCCGCCCTGCCGATTGGCGGGTGTTCGGCCTCTTGGGCTGTTTGGCTGCCGTATCCACTGCTCCATCTTGGAAGTCAACTTGTTGATGGCACTTTGCAGTGACATCCATGGTGGTTCCGCACTGGATGGTGTTGCGTGGACGGCGGACGCGTATGAGGCGCCTCCGTGTGGAAGCACTTCCCATACCTTGTCCGCCGTAGCAGCCAGCCCGGCTAGCGATTGATCGCGAGCTGTGGCCAATGTGACCTGGATGGCCTGTGGAAGTCTCCTTTCCCACAGGGTCCGGATCAGGTCATCATTGACCGCCGTCGATCCGCCGGCTAGTGCCTTGAGAGCCTGGAGGAACTCTGATGGTTTTCGGTCTCCAGGCTCTTGCACTGACAGTAGCTGCTCGAGCCGGCGCTTCTCGGAAGTGCCGTATTTCTCGAGCAGGTACTCTTTTAGTTCTTGATAAGAGGAGGTGGCATGATCGACGGTGCTAAGTCGCATTGCCGTTACCGCCTCTTCTGGCAATGCGGCCATAACATTGTATACTTTGCCACTGTCCGCCTTGTAGCCCGCCATCCTGAACATGATTTCCGCCTGGTAAAACCAGGAGGCGGGCTGGTGTGTCCAGAACTTCGGAATATCAAGCTTCGTCAGTTTGACGCCAGCGACTTCCGAAGTTCCGGGCTTTGGCTCCTCTACATTTGAGGCCCCCGCGTCCATATCCATTTCTTCAGCTCTTGACATGATATTGCGCGAAAACAGAAAACAAAAGGAAAAGAAAGCGAAAGCTTTATGGATTTTAAAATAATAAATTTATATATATATATATTGTATATATATATTGTATGTATGTATGTATGAGTGAAAATTTCAAAATAAAAATATATATAAACAAGTTAAATATCGCAAATTATGTGAAGCGAAAGCGAAAGCTTTGTATTTTTAAGAATAATAAATATATGTATGTATATCTGTAAATTTCAAAATGTAAATATGTTATATATAAAAAGGTTATACTCTAAAATCTGTAAATAAAGCTTAAATTATTTTATATTTATAAATCGAAAATATTATATGTGTAATCGACAAAATTATACAGGTGAAAGAAAAAGAAAAAATATCAAATTCAATGAAAATTCAAAATGTTATAAATTTCTAAAAAAAATACGAAACAAAATCTATTTGTTTAATTATCTGCTGTTTTATTGTGTGTCCCGCGCTGTTTCCTGATTGTAGCTGGTATCCACACGCTTGTGTTTCTTTTTTTATTTGATGAACCAAAAGACAATCGCACTTTTATTGTGATAAAGTGATAAAAAAACTTTTGTTGAACGAAATAATCGTTGCCTTTTTTTGTCTATGCGTTTCTTCTACGCACTTAACTGTATGACATTTATGATTTATATTAATTTAAATTCCCAAATGTTCTCCACTCGTGTAGAACAAAATTATTTTATTAAAGAAAATTAAATTTTATAGTAGTTGGTTAAGCAAACATAACTACTTGTTAATGGCAATATTGCAAACTTAAATTATTGAAAATTGTACTTCCCAGTGTTTCCTGTATTGCGTTCGATAATTATTTTGGGGTTTTTTAGAATTACTTCACGGATTGCTTTTTTACTTAAAATCACTTCACGGATTGCTTTGAAAAAAATTTTTATTTTAAGCGGGAAAAATTTTATTAACACCACCACCTTAAATTTCGTTTTTTTTTAACTCGGTTTTTACCGATTCAATTTTATGAGTTATTATTTATTATTAATTAATCCCCGGAATGGGAAAAAATATGAAAACCGCGTGTTACGCTTTCGGGGTCACCAATATGGTTGCCTATTGTGTCTAAAGGACCATTAAATAAAAAACGGTAATTCACTTTTGGTGTTTACTTAAAATCACTTAATCCTGTACAATTATTAATATAATGGTAATCACTTAACTAGATTTAGACTATTATTAATATGTATATATATCTATATATATAAATTTCTTCTGTCCGTGTGTATGTTACTGAACTCCTTCTAAACGGCTGGACTGATCTTTATGTAATTTTCTGTGTGTATTTAAGTTGATTCGAGAATGGTTTAGAATCACAATTTGAACCGATACCTAAACGGAACACCTGAAAAATCCAAAAAATTGGTAATTTCGGGATTTCTCACTTGAGATTACTTTCTAGCTTCATGGCCTACCTATATACTGTTTGACAGCTTCGTAAATGTGAAATTGTCATTAAATTGAATCGGACATTTTTCAAAAACCCCAATTTAATGACAATTTCACATTTACGCAGCTGTCAAACAGTATATAGGTAGGCCATGAAGCTATTAAAACTAATTCGCAGTGAAATTTATTTAGATTTTTCCGTAGTTCCTTTGGGTTTTACTTATATTTCTTTTTAAAACAACCCCTGTATTGAGGCGAGCCATTTAAATCTGGAAGTTGGTGCAGCCGAACCGTCACTTTTACAATTTTAGATAGGTGGGAGTATTCTGCGTACCCTGATACCTTATTCATGAAAATAGGTTGAAGCGTTTCAATAACACTGGATGACATGTACAAATTTAAACAAAAAAATAAAAGGACCACAGCAGATAAACCGTTATTATTTCCAACCACCCGAAAACTACAATTTTTGGTTTGTCTGACCAAAAACTATCAACAGTCGGCCACTTTGTAAAATTAGCATATACGACCTGTTGTTATCTGGAGTAAATTTTTTTTATAAGGAGTTTTTCAATCTATGCAGCCGACTAGATATTTTGGGTCAATTCGCAAAGACATTAATGTATACTGATGTGCCACGATTTTTCACATGGAACAAACAGTCAAAAAATTGGCAACCACGAAAGCGAGGCGTTCCAGTCGAAGGATACGTCGACATATTTACGGCAAATACTTTAGGCCGATTATATACAGTCCATCCAAAGCAACGCGAATGTTTTTTTTTGCGTTTGTTGTTGGTTAACGTTCCTGGACCGACATCCTTTCAATATTTGCGAACAGTCAATGGTATTTTGTACGACACGTACTTCAATGCGTGTCGCGAATTGCATTTACTGGAAGATGATAACCATTGGGATCTCACACTTGCAGATGCAGTACTGAGTTCCTTTCCTCATCAAATTCGTCAATTATTCGCTATATTATTGACGACATGTTTTCCGTCTGAAGCTTCTGCTCTCTGGGATAAATATAAAGATTCGATGAGTGAGGACATTCTACACCGCATTCGGATTGCTGATCAAGATACAAATATCGATTTTTCGACGGAAATATATAACGAGGCCTTAGTAAAGATTGAGGATATTTCTATTCTCATTTCGAATATGCCACTCATTAATTTCGGCATGCCATCGCCTAACCGCCCAGCAGCACAAATCATTAACAGCGATGTTCAGCGCGAACAACAGTTCGATACCATAGCTTTGGCTACTTTCGTTGCTAATAATGAGCAACTGCTCACTGCTGAACAAAAGAATATATATGATCAAATTAATTTGTCAATTGCATCACAACAAGGAGGATTCTTTTTTTGGACGCACCAGGTGGCACTGGCAAAACATTCCTCATCTCACTGATACTTGCGCGCATTCGATCACAAAGTCATATTGCGTTGGCAATTGCTTCATCAGGCATTGCAGCTACCTTGCTTGATGGTGGGAGGACTGCGCATTCAGCACTCAAGTTGCCATTGAACATTCACACAAATCCAGACGCAATGTGTAACATAAAGAAGCATTCAGGCATGGCTGAAGTTTTGAAAAAATGCAAAATTATTATCTGGGATGAATGCACTATGGCCCACAAGCATTCACTTGAAGCCCTCGATAGAACGCTGAAAGATCTCAATAATAATACCAGACTTTTCGGTGGTGCTCTACTGTTGCTGTCCGGTGATTTCAGACAGACATTGCCGGTAATTCCACGTGCTACATATGCGGACGAAATTAACGCATGTTTAAAAGAATCATACCTATGGCGAAGTGCCAGGAAATTATGTCTTACCATAAATATGCGTGTTCAACTTCAAAATGATCCATTGGCATTGGCATTCTCAGAACAATTGCTCAACATTGGCAACGGCACCATACAATTGCATGAAAATACACAATACATCAGACTCCCAGAAAATTTTTGCAACATGGTCGATACTAAAGATAGTTTGATCGAAAGTATATTTCCAGATTTACAAGCTAATTACACTAATCATGCGTGGCTACGTGACTGAACTATTTTAGCCGCAAAAAATATAGATGTCGACGCAATTAATTTTAAAATACAACAGTCATTGCCGGGCAATGAAATATCATTCAAATCGATCGATACTGTTGTCGATCCTGAAGAAATTGTTAACTACCCTGTTGAATTCTTGAATTCATTGGATTTACCTGGAATGCCACCACATAACTTGCGATTGAAAATTGGTTCACCAATAATTTTACTTTGAAATTTGAATGCACCAAAGCTATGCAATGGCACGCGATTGATCATAAAAAAAATCATGAGTAATGTTCTTGAAACTACCATTTTAAACGGCAAGTTTCAAGGTGAAGTTGTTCTTCTACCACGGATCCCAATGATCCCATCAGACTCGCCCATTCCATTCAAACGCCTGCAATTCCCAATTCGCTTGGCATTCGCAATGACTATTAATAAGTCACAAGGCCAAACAATGTCAATTTGTGGGTTGGATCTAGAAAATCCGTGCTTTTCACATGGCCAATTATATGTTGCGTGTTCAAGGGTTGGCAAACCATCAGGTTTGTTCGTTTTTACCCCTCAGGGATTAACTAAAAATATTGTTCATCAAATAGCATTAAGATAAAAAGTTTATTCCTGTTGATATTAAGATTAAAAATAAATATAAATATTTATTTTTTGTACATTAAAAAAAATTACCTTTCATGAAAATTACTTTTCCTTCTAACATTTCACAAATTTAATTTATAATTCCATCACAATTGCCATTGAACTCTAAATAACTGAAACAGATATGCTGGCCAACTATTGCGGGCAAAAAGGTTTTATGCCGGGTCCAACTAGTATATATATATATATATATATATATATATATATATATATATATATATATATATATATATATATATATATATATATATATATATATATATATATATATATATATATATATATATATATATATATATATATATATATATATATATATATATATATATATATATATATATATATATATATATATATATATATATATATATATATATATATATATATATATATATATATATATATATATATGGACTGATATTTTTATATGGGTAAGAACTGTGGGGGCACCGTAATGTCGCACGTCAAAAACAGTAGTGTAGATCGGGGATGCCGGAAATTGGCTAGATCGATAGGGACGATAGGGACGGAACGGAAAGCGGCTAGATCACTGAACTTTGGATTCGGTGATCGCTGAAATGTTCCGATTGATCGTTATTGATCGTGTTTACCATTTCGGAATATGTTGTGTGACTTTGCGTAAAACTTATTAATTAAGTTTGTACGCGGTCACCACACTACCCAATTCCCACTTTCGAAGAAATAACCGCGAATTTAGCAAATAAAACACGGTTTACCGTCCTTGATTTGAAAGACGGTTATTGGCAGGTCGAGCTTGATCAACAGTCGAGCGAGCTATGTACGTTTAGTACTCCAAATGGCACATATAGATTTAAAAGGTTGCCGTTTGGGATCAAAACAGCCACTGAGGTATTTCAAAAATACAACGCCAATAATTTTAAAGATATTCAAGGAGTTTTTGTGTATCTTGACGACATACTCATTTCTGCCCACACAGAGGAAGAACATGATGAAATTATAGAAAAAGTTATTAAAAGGGCGAGGGAAGTAAACTTGAAGTTTAATAAAGATAAACTCCAATATAAAGTAAAAGCAGTAAAATTTCTGGGACATATCTTGTCTGAAAACGGCATATCGTGTGACCCGGAACGGATTAAGGCGATTAGTAAAATATCTCCACCGAAAGATAAAAAAGAACTCCAGTGTTTATTCGGTATGATTAATTATGTGAGAGGTTTTGTACCAAATTTGTCTGAGATATCTCAACCTCTTAGGGAATTACTCAAAAAAGACGTAGTTTTTAAATTTGAAAAAATTCATCAAACTTGTCTAGAAAATATTAAAAAAGCAATAATAGACTCACCAACATTAAGGGTATTCAATCCGCAAAAGGATGTAGCATTGCAAGTTGATGCTTCAAAGTACGGCCTTGGAGCTTGTATTTTACAGGATGGGAGACCTATTTCTTTCGCCTCTCGAAGTTTATCTGAAGCAGAGCAACGATATTCCCAAATCGAGAAAGAATTGCTCGCTATTGTATTCGGGTGTAAAAAATTCCACAATTACATCTATGGGTAAAAATTCCAAGTAGTAACAGATCACAAACCCTTACTAGGTGTATTTAGAAAAGATCTTTGGAAAATTCCTAACCCCCGTCTACAGCGAATGATGCTAAGGCTCTTCAACTATCAAATAGAACTCAGACATTCTCCAGGAAAGTTTATGTATATAGCAGATCTACTCTCAAGAAACTTTGATAAAGATAACGTGCAAACCGATATTCCTGATCTAGATGAAGTTGTGCACACTATAAATGTAGGAAATGAAAAGAAAGAACAGTTACATGCAGAAATTGATAACGATCCAATCTTGAATGAATTGAAAAGAATACTGGAAGAAGGTTGGCCAAGCAATAAAGCAAAATTGAAAGAAGAACTAAAATACTTTTGGAAACTAAAAAATGATTTAGTATTATCAGACGGAATTATATTTTGTAATGATAGAATTGTTATTCCCAGTTCAATGAGATCCGAAATAATGAACTTACTGCACAAACCTCATCTAGGAATCAGTAAAACGAAAAGTAGAGCTCGTTCATCAGTTTATTGGCCAGGCATAGATCAAGCCATAGAGGATAGAATAGGTCGTTGCGAGATTTGTCAAAAGTATAGAAATAGTAATGTAAGGGAGCCATACATATCCCATGATGTACCAGACATTCCCTTTAACAAAATTGGGATGGATATTTGTGAACTCGCAGGGAAAAGTTTTTTAGTGGTTACCGACTATTTATCAAAATATTTAGATATTATTCCCATAAAATACAAAACATCTTCGGAAATTATAACTAAACTGAAAAATCTATTCTCGGTTCATGGTATCCCCAAGACTATTGTGGCTGATAACATGCCTTTTGGATCACATGAATTTAGAAAATTTTGTAACAAGTATGACGTGGAAATAGTCACTACAAGTCCACGCTATCCACAAGCCAACGGCCTCGCAGAAAGATCGGTACAAACTGCAAAGCGATTAATCCAGAAAAGTAAAGATGCAGGTGAGGAATTATGGGAATGTTTGTTAGAGTATCGAAATACCCCTATTTTAAATAGCAATAAGTCACCTACGGAAATTTTAATGGGGCGTAAAGTGCGAACATTGTTACCTACTAAAAATGATGTATTGAAAACTATAGAAAGTAAACTAGTTAAAAATCTGATAGAAAAAAATAATGACAAATATAAACGGATTTACGACAGAAAATGCAAGGGTAAAGATGAATTGCAAATAGGCCAAAAAATTTGGATTAAAGATAGAAAATGTTGGATTAAAGTAGAGGTAAAAGCAAAACATTCGACTCCACGGTCCTACGTAGTAGATACGAACGATGGTGTTGTACTAAGAAGAAATTCATGGTTTTTGCGACCACGCATGGTGTAAAAAAAAAAAATAATTATTGTATTTGTAGATATTAAAGATAAATTGAAAAGAAAAACAAATAAAATAAGTGAATATGTAGTTTAAAAAATTAAATAATTATTATATTTGAGGATATTATAGATAAATCGAAAAGAAAAATAAATGGAATACGTGAATAGTTTTAGGTGCACAAGTACATTTAGAATATTATATTTGCAAAAATGAACTAATTCTATAAAAACAAATGCAAATGCAAATGGATTATATAACGAAATTGTACTTAATGAATTTAAGAACTAAAGTATATGAACAATGTATAATTAAATAATAAGACATCTAGAGATGTAAGAAAATTGTATATTACTAAAAGGGGAGGTGTAAGAGTATAAGAATTACATTTAAGTCTAACACATTAATCTGTATCAAACTGTTAACTAATAAAGAGAGACTCCCCAGTCTGCATGAAACCGTAACCGAATACACACCGTGCGTTTTTCATTGTTTATTACAACTATACCACTGCTCGCCAGCAACAACCCTAAGCCTCTAACGAATGCTAACGACGAATGTGGGTACCCTTCAAGCTCTGAACCAGTCGGTCTCAGTGAAGCCAATACCCCATCGCCGTCCAACGCAAGGCTAAAGGGTATACCCAAAAATGGTGCAATCCCGCACGGTATACCCATGGGAAAACGGGCAAAATTGAAGTCGCGACTAAAGGAAAGAGAAAGTGATTCCCTGCGCCAGCTGAGATACATATACCCGGACTACGGAGATTCGGACCTTGAGCGCGAAGCGCGCCTCAAACAGTTAGACGAGGAACTCAGTTTTGATCACCCTCTAACGGCCAACGAGAAACAATCCATAAAGAAACTCCGTCACCAATATGTCGATATATTTCACTTAAAAGGGGACAAACTTTCCTGTACGGGAGCCATAAAACACGAGATCCCCATGACCTACGACAAATTTATAAACCAAAAAATGTACAGGTTGCCAGAGATCCAAATACAGATCATAAACGAACAGTTGGAAGAAATGTTGGACAACGATATCGTCCAACCGAGTAGAAGCCCGTGGAACCCACCCCTCCTAGTGGTTCCCAAATAATCGGGCCCCGATGGCCAAGAAACCCGCTGCCAAGAAACGAAGACATCCTAGACCAACTCGGTCACTCGCGATACTTCTCCATCCTCGACTTGGCCAGTGGCTACCACCAGGTATTGGTGGAACCATAAGACCGTCCCAAGACGGCCTTTAGCACGAATTATGGACACTATGAGTTTAAACGCATGCCGTTCGGGCTAAAAGGAGCCCCGGCTACGTTTCAGAGACTAATGAATTATGTCCTCACAGGCCTTCAAGGCCTCGAATGCTTCGTCTACCTAGATGATATAGTCATCTACGGGAAGAACCTTGAGAACCATAATACGAAGCTCCAAAGGGTATTCGACCGATTGAAGGAAAACAACCTCAAATTACAACCGGAGAAATGTCAGTTCCTAAAGAAGGAAGTAGTCTATCTGGGCCTCGTATGCTCCAAAAAAGGGCCCTCCCAGACCCCAGAAGGGCAGAGTGTGTCAAAAACTTCCCGGCACCACGAACAATCAGGCAGGTACAGTCATTCCTAGGCCTCGCCAATTACTGTAGAAAATTTATACCAGATTTTTCCAAAATAGTACGCCCTCTAACGAATTTGCTAAGAAAAGGCGTGAAATTTGCTTGGACACCGAAATTCCAGGAAGCATTCCAAACGATAAAGCGTTCCCTAGTCTCTCCACCACTGCTGACTTACCCTCACTTCGACAGACCATTCAATCTAACAACGGACGTTAGCAGTGAGGCACTCGGAGCAGTGCTCTCCCAAGGAGACGTAGGCAAAGATCAGCACATAGCATATGCAAGTCGCACTCTAAATAAGGCAGAACGCAATTACTCCACCATCGAGAAGGAGTTGCTAGCCATAGTATGGGATGTAAAAATTTTTTAGATGTTACCTAATGGGTCGTAAATTCGCGGTCTACACAGACCACAAACCCCTCAAGGGCGTTTTCAACGTTAAAGACCCGACCACGAGACTTGTGAGATTCCATCACAAACTGTCCGAATACGACTATAATATAGAATATAAACCGGGTAAATACAACACGAATGCTGGCGCTCTCAGTAGAATTCCCCCAAGAGCAGAAGAGCCTAATACCTCCACGGTGGAAGCCCTAATTCACCAACCCGGTGAGGCCCCATCAATACTTCCAGAAAATGTGACTACCTCGCCCCCTACTGAAAGGCTGAAACGATGTAATGCGATGGGCTCAGGCACAGAAGATGCAGGACGACGGTAAAGACCAACGCACCCCAACTCCAACAGCCCCCGATATCGACGAAGGGCCTAACGATCTCGAAACTGAAATACCGCAACCTGCCGAAGCCTCCCAAAATAGCTCCATCGCGATACAAAAAATGAGATATTCTAATACTTCATCTTCGTCCATGCCTAAATTGTTGGCCATAATTACTTTGTCGTGGTAATAGTCGCTAAAATTTTCGTTGCCTCTCCACGTTCTTTCTTCAAACCTCTTCCTTAACTTAAGCTTACTTTGTCTGGCACTAAACATCTTCCTAAATTCGTCTAATATTTCGCTAAGGTTGTAAGTAATATACGTCGCCTTCGAATTATAAAATTGTTGAGCTCTGCCTTTGATTCGTGACAGTACTAACGTTTTCATGACACCTGGGTCAACTTTATAAGCTTTCATAATCTCGGTGACCCGCTGCTCCCACAGGTTGTAGTCATCCTCATCCGGATCGAAACGTGGAACCAACTCTGTAATGTGTCCAACACTAATTTTGAACTTGTCCCCATTCGCCGTATCAGTTGGGGCGTCCCGTAAATTGGCTAAGGCCATCTCCTTCCTTAATAGCTCATTTTCTCGTTCAACCACTGCCTTTTCCCTCCTGAGTAGCTCAATCTCCCTCCTAAGGTGCTCCTCCGACGGCTCTGTTTGTGTCGTACTAACTGTCGTTGATGGTTGTGCATCCCTTGGAACTATAGTGACATTTAAATCATCCTCACTGTCACTCGATGAGAGTTCATGATCTGGTGCCGGATTCACATCCCTAAATATTTCATTATATAAGATCTCAAACAGGCGTCGCGCTAATTTAGTCTTGTTCGTAAATTCCGAGTGCGGTAGGTTGTGCTGCTTAATCTCTTGTCGCAATTGCCTAACATTAAGTGGCTTAATGTAGGCCTCTATCTCTCGCTCGACCTTGCTTGATTCTGACATTTTTCTTTAACTCACTAAAATCTTTTTTAACAAATATCAGCTCTCTACTAACCTTGCGTTTATCTTCTGCGGATCGTAACCTTTTTGTTTTTCACTAAATTTGATTCTTTTGCACTAAAATCTTTCAAAACCTAAATATTTTACAGTAATTCTTTTGTTTATTCAGCTAAATTTAATCCTTTTTGCACTAAAATCTTTCAAAACACAAATATTTTATCGTAATCCTGTTGTTTGTCACTAAATTTGTTTCCTTTGCACTAAAATCCGTCGCCGTCTCACTAAAATTGCTTTTTCTACTCTAAAACGCCAAACTGTTTTACTAAAATTTTCAAAAAAAACTTCAAAAGCTTTTAAATTTTTCTCGCGCTAAAATTTTCGACCGCCAACGACGCGTTTTCAAAAAAACTCAAACCACTTCGTCATCCGACGCGCATGTTACATTTTCCTAACCTTGTTTGTGTCTTTTATTTTGTGCTTTCTTTCGCTGGCCAAAACCCAACGCAACAGGGCATCGTTTTTCATGTATATACGATGATAGGCTTTGGTGATGTGTGTGGGTTTTTCGCTTCTTTTGCTAATTGTACATAACTCTAACTTTTCTTCCATGCACAGATTGGTGTTACCATCGGTGCTTTTCGCTGTGGATTCAGAACTTTTCATATAATTGTATGTGGAACTAATAACTGAACTAAACTTGTATGCTAAACTATTTGATGGGCTAAACTTGTATATTTTATTATGATTAACTAAACTTTTTAACTTTCACATAATTTATTATTGTGATCAGGTTATTTGTTATTTTAGACTTTTTAAAATAAATTCCACTCTTGATTCTTGTTGTACTAATTTTTCTGAAATTTAAGTTTATTCCACAGTTATTTTCACAACTTAATAAAACTCTAAAGACCTCTTTCGATTAATCATTTATTTAATAAGATATTGTTCACTGAATCACACTACTAATAATAGACTAACTTCGACTATGCTTACATTATTAATTCTACTAAAATCGTCTTAAACGCGTCCGCGCTCGTCGGGAACTTAAAATCGACTCATCGCTTCGCTTCTATATATTACGCCATCTTACCATAACTGTAACTATATTTTCCAGGATAATGTACATAGAGTCAGTATTAAGGCAGAGCCTAGATTTTATATATTTTTGGGACTTGCCAAATCTAAATTTTTACAACACTATAAAGGATCCAACCTAATCAGCTGACCAGGTTTACCAGGTATGTCTAGCTGGTCTGTCGGGCTGGTCTGTCTGTCTGTCTGGCTGGTCTGTCTGTCTGTCAAGCTGGTCTGTCTGGCTTGTCTGTCTAGCTGGTCTGTCTGGCAGGACTGTCTGGCTGGTTTGTCTGGTCGGTCTGTCTAGCTGGTCTGCCTGGTCTGTCTGGATCTATATAAGTGCTTATTAGCATAGCTGTATATCATTGTAGCTGTACCCGTCAGTGAAGCAACATGAATGAAAAGTTGTTGAAGGATATTATAAAAACACGTGATACTATACGAAGAAAATATAAAGCTCTCAAGACTGGTAAAATTGAATCTGAAGCTCAATTGGAGGAAACCTTTAAACCAATAACCAGCACGCTTAAAAAGCTTACAACAACAACAACTGCACCGCTGAAAATTGAACCAAAGGAAGAAGAAGAAATTAAACAAGAAGGCAATGAAGAAGCATACACACCACAACCACGTAAATACTTAAAGCTAGAACAGTTTGTCACACCTATAAAAAAATCGAAATTAGAGTCTGCAGACCAGATACTAAGTAAATATAAACAGCTACTTGAAAATGATAGCACGAAAATTGATAAAACGTATGGGGTGTACTATCAGAACGATGTGTGGAATATTGGTAATTCGAGATTAAAAGTTGATAAAGAACTCTTTCTTATAGGTGGCAAGCAGTTTAAGATAACTGAAGGTCTATCCGAATTAATTTTTATGAAAAAGCCTCGAGGCTACTCAAAAGAAGACTTGTCCAATTATCAAGCAATTGTAAATGATACATGTGCTCACAGACGTGATTTTAAGGAAAGGAACAAATAGCTTCAAATATAGAAACATTGTGGCAGTACTAAATCTCCACATAGAACCAAGTTAATGTAAAGATTGTAATGGCAATACTAAATCGCTAGCGAATAAGTTCTCTTCCCTTTTTGTACTCGACCGGCGACGCGAACAGTTGCTCGCAATAAAGTGATCTTTGAAAACTCCAGCAGTTTAATTTTTAATAGATATCCAGCACATATTGGTGACCCCGATAAGGAGTTTTCTTTTTTAACGAGTACAGGTCTCAAAAAGCATATTTTAAAAAAAGTAAAGAATTGACAAAGAGGGAGGCAAAAAAAATGATGCCAATGAGGCATCCAGGCCATCATCGTGTTTCCGGCAGTGATAATTAATATCGGCATAATAATCATCCATCGTCAGCCAAAATTATTTAACAAATATATAATTATAAATGTACAATCCGGATGGCAAACGATATGAATCGCTTTATAAAAAAAACGAAACATATTTACGTAAAAATTAACAAAAAAAACACAACGAGGAACCATACAAAGGATTACACTTAGTTAAGAACGAGTAAAAATTTTGGTTTCAAAAATAAGAATTGTGAGATTTTTTTTGTGTGTTGGAGTGGCGAGTTTAGCAAAACAGTTATATAAAAACAACTCATTTCATTTCGTAAAAAATGCCTAGTTTCGGATCATAAAACTCTAGTATAATGGCGATTGTATTATTTTAAATGGCTTAATAGAAACTTGGTGTCCTAAGTGCGCTTAAAAATTACATGGAGAAATTACTAATATAACGTGAACAAAAAACTACTTTATCAAAACCGGATTTAAGGGTTAAGTTGACAGCAGAAACAGCAGCAACAACAAAAAAAAACAATAGCGACGGGAACAATGAAAAATCTGACAGGACAGCATCTGAACAGATAATTTTTTATGTACTTTTAATATTTTTTCTAATTTCTTCTTCTTCTTTTTTTTGGTCTTGTCACTAACAAATAACCAACAAATAAAAATAATAGACGAAAACACGGAAATAGAAAAAGCCTAATGTGTCCAGCCAGATCAACAGAAAGACATCCACCTGTCACATCACACAAGAAGAATTAAAAATGGGAATTTGAAATTTTAGATTTTAACCCTAGAAAGGTACTGTGAGTAATTTTTACTCACATGTGAAATATTTTTTTTCATAAATCAGCCGGATGGCAACCCTGAACGTTGAGCCGTTAGGAGTGCTTCCCCTACTCTGTGCTTAGTCTGCCGCCTCATTTTCTAGGTTGTCCATCTTCAATTGGGGCTTAGTTTTAGTAAGTTTACAACAACTGTGTGAGTAATTTTTACGTAGAAGTAGCTTTCACGAATTGTTTTGGGGTGAGTAATATGTGGGGTACCAATTTGCGCAGAACATTCAGTGAAAAGGTGTCCTGAGTGTGCTT
The DNA here is from genome assembly GCA_963855945.1 of Thereva nobilitata. Taxonomy (NCBI): domain Eukaryota; kingdom Metazoa; phylum Arthropoda; class Insecta; order Diptera; family Therevidae; genus Thereva; species Thereva nobilitata. Next base: position 144,078,514 of record OY979696.1, read on the forward strand.
GAAAGCTAATTTGTGAATGAATATTATTTTACATGTAAAAAATTCTAAAATACTAAATAATTTTTTTAAAATAAATAATAATGTTCTTAATACTAATGTTTTTAATTAAAAAAATTACATGAAAAAATAAAAATATCAGTCCAAAACACGAAAATCCACAAGTGAGTAAAATTTACTCCTATGTACCTATAAGCATCTACAAATTCACGGTACCTTTCTAGGGTTAAGTCAGTAAGTAGATATACATATATTAAGTTTTAAGTTTTTTTTATTGCGAAAAAAGAAATACTTTGTCCGTCCGTCAGTAACAAGGCAATTGTAATGTTTGGGTGTTGTGGACCAAGCTAGTGAACCAGCTTTTGCTTGTGGCGTCTAGTGCCGCCTTATTTAGTGTGTGGAATAAATACAATTGCTTTTAAATAATGCAACATTTATTCATACCAAAATACCTATTCCCGCAGGGCAAGTTATTGCCACTCTTACTCGGACTGAGTTCTGGGAATCAATGATTATTCACAAAATCCTTACAACTATTTATACTACCTAATTCCCCTACTTATGTTACTTAGCTTAATAAATTTACTTTACATAATCTATTCCCCTATGGAATCCACTTGTAATACAGTAGTCGTTATTTGTCTATTAGAACTGTCATAATTAACTTGTATTACATTGTTTTCCATAGTGTGCTCTTATATACACTACATCCCTTTCCTTCAGGGAAAAAATTTTTCTTCCTATTGAAGGACAATTTTTATATTAATATTTAACTAACCTATTATTATGTATTTCTTTTATTTTATTATTTTCTAGTCTAATTTTCGAATTTACATTATTTGTTTCTACCACTACATATGGCCCTTTGTAAGGTGCCTGATTTTTCTTCTATTCTTCTTCTTCTTTAACGGCTCTACAACCGGGATCCGGTCCTGGCCTCTCGCAACTGTTCTCTCCACCGGTCCCGATTCTGAGCCGATGTCATCCAATTTGGCATCCCTATGCTCTGAGCGTCCTGGTCTACGCCATCCTTCCAGCGGAGGTTGGGTCTCCCTCGCTGTCGCACCCCATAAGTGTTACCGCAGAGAACTTTCCGAGCAGGCTCATCTTCACTCATACGAGCTAGATGTCCTGCCCACCGGAGTCTACCGAGCTTTATTTTCCTCACAACATCTATGTCGCGATAGCGCTCGTAGATCTCGTCATTGTAGAGTCTCCGGAATCGTCCTTCCTCACATACGGGGCCAACAATCCTCCGAAGTATTTTCCTCTCGAACACCGCCAAGAGGTTAGAGTGCTTTTTGCTAAGCACCCACGTTTCGGATGCATATGTGAGGACCGGCAAGACCATCGTCTTATATACTAAAAGTTTAGACGTTATGGTTAGATGCTTGGATTTGAAGAGCCTTGACAGGCTATAGTAGGCTTTGTTGGCTTTTAGCAGTCGTGCGCGTATTTCAGGTTCCATGCTATTGTCGGCTGCTACTATTGACCCAAGGTAGGTAAATGATTTTACCACATCAAACTCGTGTTCCTCTACCTTGATTGTGGGACCAATGTTAGGTGTTCTTGCAGACGAGGCCACCATGTACTTTGTTTTGCTTTCGTTGATGTGCAGTCCTAGATTTCCTGCCGCCCGCTCAATCTGGATGAAAGCTTCTTGTACAGCTGTTGATGTTCTCCCAATGATGTCAATGTCGTCTGCGTAAGCCAGTAATTGGGTGGACTTGTGGAGGATTGTGCCCCTTGATGTCACGCCCGAATCTCGGATCACTTTCTCCAACGCCAGGTTGAAAAGGAGGCAGGCCAGACCGTCCCCTTGTCGGAGTCCATTATAGATGTTGATTGGTCTGGACAGTATTCCGGATACCTTTACTTGGCTTGTCACATTGGTCATGGTCAACCTACATAGTCTTGTCAGCTTATTGGGAATGCCGAATTCTCTCATGGCTTTGTAGAGTTCTACTCTGGCTATGCTATCATAGGCGGCTTTAAAGTCTATGAAGAGGTGTTGGATTGAGTTTTGAAACTCTAGACATTTTTCCATAGCCTGCCTCAAAGTGAAAATCTGATCGGTTGTTGATTTGCCTGGGCTGAAGCCACACTGGTATTGGCCTATGATGTTTCTAGCGTATGGGGCCATCCTGTTTTGTAGGATGGCGGAGAATATCTTATACGCGGTACTCAACAACGTTATACCACGATAATTGCTGCACGTTGTGATATCTCCTTTTTTATGTACCAGGCAGAGGATGCCTTTTCTCCAGTCTTCTGGCATCGCTTCCTGCTCCCATACTTGCACAATTAATTCATGAATCGCTTGGTGTAATGTAGGCCCTCCATATTTAACCAGCTCCGCAGGGATGCCGTCTGCACCCGAGGCCTTGTTGTTTTTGAGCCTGGTGATGGCACTGCTAACTTCTGCTAAGCTTGGTGGTGACAGCATAGCATTATCGTCAGATATTAGTGGAGCCTCCAAATCCTCCGTTAGCTCGCCATTCAGCAATTCATGAAAGTGTTCTTCCCATCGCTCCGAGATGCCTTGAGGATCGGTGATCAGATTCCCTTCTTTGTCCTTGCAGTATGTGCAATGAGGTGTGAATTGCGTCATACCGCGTACTCTTCGGTAGAACTCCCGCGCCTGGTGCGGCCGTCGCTCTCTGTAGCGTTCTAGTTCACAAACGAGATTTTTCTCCCAGGCTTCCTTTTTTCGTTTGTGAATTCTCTTTTCTTCTTTTCTGAGCTCTTTATATTTCTCTTCGCGTGCTCGTGTTCTCTGAGACTGCTGCATTGCTCGATACGCAGCATTCTTACGTTCAGTTGCCAGCTTGCATTCATTATCGAACCAGTCGTTCCGATCTCTACGACTTCTGCCTAAGATGGAATCAGCAGTACTAATTACAGTATTTTTAAGGCGGGTCCAGCTCTCGTCGACGCCCGGCATCTCATCCCCAGGACTTGCTCTTCTGAGTGCGAGTTCTAACGCCTGACCGTAGCTGTTTCTGGCCATTTCGTTGCGGAGTGCAGCTGTGTTGATTCGAGCCTGATCAGCGGATACAAAGCTTTTCAGCGTTGTAATGCGCTCTCGGAGCACCATACCAACAAGATAGTGATCTGAGTCGAAGTTGGCACCTCGGTACGTTCGTACCGTCATCAGACCCGAAAGGTGGCGGCGGTCTATCAACACATGGTCTATTTGATTGCGAGTTGCCCCATCAGGAGATATCCAGGTGGCTTTATGGATATCTTTACGCGCAAATCTGGTACTTGCAACGACCAAGTTCTTACTTGCTGCCATCTCTATAACTCGCTGCCCATTGTCATTAGTGTTCTCATGCAAGCTGTGGATGCCGACATATTGCCTGTATACGGGCTCCCGGCCTACTTTGGCGTTCAGGTCTCCCAATATGATTTTTACATCATATCTGGGGCAGGCATTAAGTTCCCGTTCAACTACTTCGAAGAATTCTTCTTTTTCATCGTCCGGGGACTCTTCTGTAGGTGCGTGAACGTTTATGAGGCTGATGTTCTTAAATTTGCCTCGCACACGAAGGGTACATAGCCTTTCGTTTATTGCTTTAAAGCCGATAATGGTAGGCCTTACCTATCTTAATCTTTACCTAATCATTTACTTCTATATTCAAACTATTTGTTTTTTTATCATAATTTTCTTTTCTTTTTATCTTTGATCTTTCAATTATTGTCTTTGCTAATATTTGAGCTTGTTGTAGTCTGAATTTTAGTTCTTTTGAGTAGTCATCGACATTATATAGTATTTTTCTCTCTACCTCTGCGTAGTTCGGATATTTTGCTAATTTTCCGTATATCAGTTTAAAAGGTGTAAATTCTGTATCCGAGTGTGGAGCCACATTGTAACAAAAGGTGAAGTATGAGAGCCATTCGTCCCATTCTTCATTTTCTGCTGTGGTCAATAAGTATTCATTTAATACTCTATGGTTTCTTTCTATCGCACCTAATGATTCATGGTGGAATGGAGTTGACGTATTACGTTTGATTTTGAAAATCTTGCATATTTCTCTGAATGTTTCATTTATAAACTCCGTGCCCATATCTGTTTTGATAAGTTTGAAAGCTCCATATCTTAATATCATCTTTTCTGCTAATATCTTTGCTATTGTTTTTGCTTCCTTGTTCTCCATTGGGAATGTCTCAACATATTCCGTTAATTGGCATTGACATGTGAGTATATATCTGTAGAATTTACTTTGCTTTAATGGTCCTATTGTGGTCATTTCTATAATTTCAAAACTTGTGCTAGGTGTTCACAAATTGCTCTTTTGTATGTCTTACTATTTTGTTCTTCTTACATTTTTCACAATTGTTTATGTATTCCTTAGTCATTTTACTCATATTTTTCCAACAATATCTTTGTTTAATCTTATTTATCGTTCTCTTTATTCCTGTATGTCCTCCTATGTGTGGGGTACTATGATATTCTTTTATTATTCTTTGTTCTTCTTTACACTTGATTCGTCTTGGTGCTACAAATATTATTATTTTTATAGATTCTCCTTTTTCTCTCTCTAACTTCTTTTGTATCATGTTGAAAATTTTCTTGAATTCTTCTATTTCTATTTTTTCTAATATTTTATCTTCCGATGAGAGTGCTAGCTTCCGGATGCTATTCTCTATCATTGGGAGTGATAGTTTCTCCAATTTCGAACCTAAGTTCAGTTTTAGATTATCACTATACTCCATACGTACTTCTTTCTTTCCTATTAATATATATTTTTTCTTTCTGATTTCTTCCACCTTGTGTATTCTTATTTATAAACTTTAATATTCTCACGTTCCTGATCTCTGATATTGATGTGCAAGTATAGATGAATTGTTGGCCATACGCTTCATCTCTCTTACTATTATTTTCAGGTGAGTTTCTTTTTGTACTTCTAGTTTTTACTTTCATGATTTGCGTTGGAATCATTTCTCTCAATATGTCTGAATCTAATTTTATCCTTGATAGTGCATCAGCGTTTGTGTTTAAAGTGCCTTTTTTGTACACTATGTCGAATTCATATTCCGCTAGTTCCAATCTTATTCGCGTCATTTTTGATGATGGGTTTTTGTGCGTAAAAAGACTGACCAGCGGTCTGTGATCCGTAACCACTGTAAATTTTCGTCCATATACATACGGTCGGAAATAATTTATTGCCCAGTAGATTCCTAACAGTTCCTTCTCTATTATTGGTTTATTCATTTCGGCTTTGTTCAATGTTCTGCTTGCATAAGATATTGGTAGATCTTTCCCAATTTCTCCTTGCGAGAGTACCGCGCCTAAAGCACTGTTTGAAGCGTCTGTGGTTAAAATAAATTTCTTTTCAAAATCTGGGTATTGCAATACTGGTGGGGATATTAATTTTTCTTTCAAACTTTCAAATGCTTGCTGACAGTCTTGTGTCCAAACGAATGGATTATTCTTTTTCATCAGTGCATTTAGTGGTTTCGCTATTTCCGCAAAGTTTTCTATAAATTTCCTATAATAATTACAAAATGCCGTGAATCTCCTCGTTTCATCTGCATTCTTCGGAACTGGGTAATTTTTTATTGTTGAAATTTTTTTTGGATCGGTTCTTACGCCATCCTTCGTTATTAAGTGCCCAAGATAGACTATTTCTGTCTGCAGCAGTGTTGCCATTTGTTTTTGGCAATAATTCCCACGAAAATAGAAATTCCAAGGAGTTTTCCCCACAGGCTGTTATAAAAATTCCCTTAGATTTTCCCACGGAGAAGAGCTTTGGAAATTTTGAAAAAGAGAAAAGCAAAAAACATCAAATATATCAGTATATTCGTACAAATTTTTAGTGTTGTGTAGTGTATAGGGCTTTCCAGTCGGCTCGAAGTTGACGCGACCTATTTTATTTGGTCTATGGTGCCACCCCGTCCTTAACCCTAGAAGCCTAATCTACGTCTGCGAGGCGTACACGGAACCGGAAATTCTCTACCACTTTCTAACGGTTGAAGTTAGCGCTTCGTGCTATTTAGCCAACTCAGTGGCCCACGGGAGCTTGCTAATGGTGCTTGTGTCGCTAAGAAAAGTCCCGCAATTTTTGCCCTATTTAGGTACAGCATGCCTGCGAGACGTATTTTTAGACGTATTTTTAAGTTGATGTCTGTGCAGATTGCTCTAAACCGATAGCTAGTCATTAAAAATATGATTATTTTTAATGTTTATCCTAAGAATAAAATGATTTAACTGTGCTTTATTATTAGTTTATATCCCAACCTTATATTTCCTTCGAAAAATAGGACATAGATGTATATTTTAGCCAGCAGGATGTCATTTATATATGTACGCCTCTGAGACGTATGTTAAGGCTTTATGTACCTCTAAGATAGATTAGGCTTCTAGGGTTAAAAAGCAACTAGGTTAGGGTTTTTAATATAGCCTAAAACTGATTTAGGGTTCCTTTCCCAAATTTCCCTGGGAGTAGGGAAGTCGCCATAGAGGAGGCTCAATCTCTTCCTCGCTGTAGCCTCATAGTCGCATAGCAAGTGCTCCGCAGTTTCGAGAGCTGCCCCGCAGAACCGACAGCTACAATCAGCTGCCAGTCCTATTTGTTTTAGATGGTAGTTAAGCGAACAGCGCCCGCCAGGAGCATTTTTTTAAATATTTAGATCTTGTAACTTTCCCCACATTTTTCTTCTGGAGGGCAAAATTATTCCCTTTTCCCTTTTACTTATTTTTATTTAAAGGATTTTTTTTTCTGCTGGGGTGTTTCTTCTTAACTTGCCTTGCCCGAGGTTTAATCGATGGCGAGCGGACGCCGTGTAATGCTCTTACTATGCTCAGGTGTTAATATTATAACTATGGGAATTTGGGATTTTTCTGTAACCTTGTAATTTTAGTTTGGGTTTTTTTGTCTGAAAAAAAGGCAAAAGATTGGTGGAATTAGTGAGGAAATTTGAATTAGCTCCCATTAAATAACATTGGGGTTCTTTTTGCTTGTGAAAAGCTATTCTTTTTCTGCACGCGCACACCTAAACACTTGAATGAATACCTAATACAACCTTAATTAATTAAATAACCTAGCTTTAATCAATTCCATAACATATCTTTAATTGAATACTTAATATAAACTTAAACCAAGAATTAATATAACTTGAAAAAAAACCACCTAACTGTAAACATATAAATAACGTGTATTGAATGGAATAAATCAATAAATAACTAACAACTTGATGATGGAGTAAGTCACCCCCCCTAAGGTGTGGCCCTGGACCAAGGATGGCCTATCCAAGGTAAGTGCCACCCAACTATTTTTTTTTGTTTGACCTCAGGTAGCCCCTACGAATGACCCGGTGACCAGCGACCACCCTTTCTCTCTTTTCTTCCCCCTTTTACCCCTCTCGTTGGCCCACGACGTAGTTCCTCCTCCTCATCGGCCTTATTTAGTTTTTTTAAAGGCACGAGTTTGTTGTTCAGCTTAACTGTCAACCCTACTTGCATCTTGACACCACGAACCCCACCCAATCCGGCGAGCTAGTTTGAGCTTCGCATGTCGTGCCGCAACCGGTGCAATGGAAGCGAGTAGCTTTCGCGATACCCTCCCGGCGGTCGAACCGTCCGAGCCACCTTATTCTTTGAATCCCTTTCCTCAAATTTTCTTTTGTAATGATAGTCTTTTTGGCCTTTATGGCAGCTTCCTTCCTTCGTGCCCCGGCACAAATTATCCCGACAGTTACAAATGGCGCCCAACGCAGGCTAGAGAATGTTTTGATTCTCTGGTCTCGTTATCATAGCTCTGAAAGTCTGTTTGTCACCAATTTACACCAATTTATTTAGTATCGGCATTTTTTTCTCTTTGACTTAGTCACCTTTCCCCTTCCGAGCTATGATCTTCATACTAGTAGTCTCCCAATATTCGTCGATGATTAGTTTTTTTTATTTTGTGGCTCAGGCCAGCGAGAGGAGCCAGGAGTGGACTTCCTTCATTCTCTTATTTCATTTTCAGCCCAAGTCCCTCCGGCTTCTGGTTACATGGACGAAAGTACTTACCGCAGTACTCTAGCCCTTATCACCTGTTAGTAAAAAGAATTATTGATCAAATTTTAGTTTGTAGTCTTCCAATTTTAATTGTGCTTAAAATATGTAATTAATTAATTCAGCACATTCTTTTCAAATAATCATATTTCACAGAAACGTAATGGTAGCAAATCATCACGATCATACGAGAGCTCCAGACGCATCATGACACCGCGACTGATAAACGACAAAATCGTATGTCGATCTAATTACCACAACAGCAAAACATGAAATTCGCTGAAAATAAATTCACATCAAAAACTGCTGACCTGGAGGTTTCGGAATGATCGTGATGGTTTGCTTTGCTAGTATGATGATTTGCAGTATATAAGAAAAAACAGGATTAAATAAAGTTCAGTTAATTATTGTCATTCAAATGTTTAACTATTTTAATTCAGTCTAGTAGTCGAGGTCTAGGTGCCGTCGGCTGCCTACATTAAGTCAAGGGTTTATGTGCCTTAGACTTCAATAATAAAAATAATTAAATCAAATCATATCCTAGTGTACTGGTACTAAGAGCCAGTGCACTCAATTTTCGACTAGTCAAGGTTTATGTGCCTTAGACTACAATTATTTAATGGAATAAAAGAATTCCTCTATCAAAAACATCTGGTGACCCCGACGTGATCTCGATCACAAAGAGATCACGTCCAACATGAACACGGAGGAGCTGTTCAAACAACAGAAGGAAACAGGTGGCGAAATAGAGAAAGTAGTCAACAACTACAATAAGACATCCATATCTAGGAGAACAACAACTTATCTTCATGGACAATTGGAAAAATTGGAAGCTCATTGGGATACCTTTGAGGCCACCGAAAACATAATACGTAGGGAACACGACGATGACTCTGACCATCCGTACTTCTCACAGGCCTATTACCATCAGATAAAAGCTGGGTACGAGAAAATTAAGGAAGACATCATTAATCGATTAACAACCGAAACACCATCTCAAGCAGAAGACAAGGCTGATCAGAATAGACCGCTTCCTGCAGTAAGGAATCCAACTGAATCTACATCAAAGCAGCTGGATGAACCAAAACAAGAGGAAGAATTCAAGCTAGGAAGTGTTAATAAGAAATTCTCGATTATGGCAACCACTCTTAGAAGAGTTTTGCAGAGTATCGACAACACTGAAGGCCCTCAACCAGAAGAATTTTACGAGTTGCAAATAAGAAGAATTGAAAGGTTTTGGTAAGCAGTCCAATCTCTCCATGCGGACATTTGGAACCAATTAACCGAGTCAACCATTGACAACTACAGCGTTAACGAGTACTTTGAACTCGAAGAAGAGGTACAGCGTAATCTAATAAAGTTGAAGCAACATTTAAGGGTATTGAGCGAGTCAAGGCGATCATCAAGCAAGAATCAAGCAGCAGTCAAGCTTCCAAAGGTGGAGTTACCAAAATTCGATGGTGACTATTTAGAATGGCGCCAATTTCGCGACTTGTTCACAGAATTGGTGCACAATCAAGACCTAGCAGATTGCCACAAGATGTGGTACCTCAAAACAAGCGTGATTGGAGATGCTGAAAAATTGATTCGACATTACACCACGTCGGATGCGAATTACAAGTTGGCTTGGGAAGTCATCAATAACCGCTACGAGAATACCAGGTTATTAGTAACAGCCTTCATCAATAAGTTGTTATCACAACCAAGTTATTCCACTGAAAGTACTGCAGCCATCAAGGGAATGCATGATACCACCAAAGAATGTTTGTTGGGCCTTCAGGGCATGGAAGTAAACACTTCACATTGGGATCCTCTAATATTAAATATTCTGCTGAGAAAGATGGATCGGAACACACATACTCTATGGGAACAATCATTGGCTGATCCAAGAGCTTTACCATCAATAACAGAGTTCCTCAGCTTCCTAGAAACGCGGTTCCAGTCACTAGAAGCCCTAGGAAGAAAGGGAAGAGTACCGGAAGAAAAACCTAGGCAACATAACTCCGTACGAGTAATGTCCTCCCTACTAGCTGCTGGACCAGGGTGTCCTATGTGCAAGGGGCATCATGCACTGTTCACCTACAATAAATTTCTACAACTATCACCACATAATCGTTTAAGGATAGTGAAGACAAACCAACTATGCATTAATTGCCTCAAATCTGGCCACAGCTATCACAAGTGCCCATCAAGAGGATGTACCAAATGCAACCAAAGGCATAACACTCTTTTGCTTCTGGAGAGTACCTCAATGCGTGAAAGTAAACCAACCAAGAGCCCATCACAACCATCGGTGCAAACTATCGCCACGCAAGTAGCAGCTTAAACTGCAGTTCAAGTAACTAGAGGATATGTGATGTTAAGTTCTGCTCTCCTAAGGGTCAGCAATGATAACGGAAAGAATGTCATGTGTAGTGCCATTCTTGACTGTGGTTCACAGTTAAGTTTCATAACGGAAGGATTGGCCAAGAAACTTGATCTCAAGGGCGAAACCACACCAACATGCGTCGAGGGAATTTTCCAACAAAGGCTGAATACATCCAAGCATGCAACAATTCGACTGCACTCCAGAATCAATGGGTTTAATTCGCTACTTGAAGTTTACATCTTACCCAAGATAATTTCCGCTCAACCATCTAGACTAATCAACATCTCTAACTGGTCGATACCTCGTAACATAACTTTAGCAGATCCTCAGTTCAATCAACCAAGCGAGATCGATTTATTAATCGGAGCTGAACTCTACTACTCCTTACTGGCAGTGGGTCACATAAAGTTAGATGACACATTACCCATCTTACAGAACACCGTATTTGGATGGACATTTGGTGGGAAAACACATGACATCATGGATGAATCACCTATTTGCGGCATTTGTTCAGAGGATGAGCGGTTGAGCGAACAAGTGGAGAAATTTTGGAGACTTGAAGACGTCTCACCGTCGGACCAACAGTGTGAAACCCACTTTTGTGAGACCTACAGAAGGGATGCTGCGGGAAGATTTATAGTCAAACTCCCAATCAGGAAAGACCCCACAATTCTTGGCGAATCGAAGGACATAGCATACAAGAGGTTCCTTTCGATGGAACGCAAACTTAGTAAAAATGAACAACTACGAGAGCAGTACTGCGCCTTCATGCGTGAGTCCGCCTTCATGCGTGAGTGCGCCTTCATTCGTGAATGGGGACACATGAATGAAGTAAATCCGACCCGCTTGACCCAACCATACTGCTTTCTGCCACACCACGCAGTTTTGAAGCCAGAAAGCAGCACAACGAAGCTGAGGGTTGTTTTTGACGCTTCAGCAAAGACCGCATCAGGTGCCTCACTGAACGACATCCTCCACACTGGTCCTACAATCCAGGAAGACGTATTCACAATTTTATTACGTTTTCGTCGTTACCGGTAAGTCTTTACCGGGGACATCGAAAAGATGTATAGACAAATAATAGTGGATCAGGAACACCAAAAATATCAACTAGTCTGGTGGCGTTAAAAACCTTGTGATAGGATTCGATGCTACCAGTTGACCACAGTGACGTACGGAACAGCATGCGCACCATACTTAGCAGTCCGCTGCCTACGGAAACTAGCAGAAGAACACGGGGATAAATATCCGTTGGCTCAAGAGGCTATTAACCAAAATTATAGCAATATAGCACATCTATTTGACCCACTAGGACTAGTGGCTCCAGTTGTGGTTGTAGCAAAATTATTCTCACAACGGTTGTGGGAACTGAAGATCGACTGGGATGCTGCGTTGCCACAAGAGCATCACTCATATTGGAGTAATTTCAAGAAGGATTTAACCAACCTGAACGACATCAGCGTTCCAAGACACGTGTTCGCTGGACGGTGCCCGAAAACAGTCCAAATTCACATATTCACAGACGCATCGGAAAAGGCATATGGGGCAGTCGCATACATTCGATCAATAAACAATGATAATACAATTACAGTACGCCTGCTTTGTGCAAAGGGCAGAGTAGCGCCATTAAAACAACCGACATTGCCAAGGCTGGAACTTTGCGCAGCAAAATTAGGTGCAGAGTTGGGAGACAGGATTAAGACAGATTGTAATCTCAGTAAGGAGGTGTTATTTTTCTGGACAGACTCGGAGATAACGCTAGCTTGGATTAACACAACATCGTCCAAATTACAAACCTTCGTCGCAAACAGAGTGGCAGATATACAAAGGCGAACAAGGCCAGAGCAATGGCGGCACATATCGTCAAAACAAAACCCTGCAGATATTTTGTCAAGAGGCACCAGCCCACAAAAACTACTAGCAGACAATTTATGGTTCTATGGCCCTATACTTATACATGCATCAGAAACGAAATGGCCCACACCGTACCAAAAATCAGAAAACGAGTGTATGCACGAGCTTAGAAGAGGAATAGTAGCTTCAGCGCTGAACGTCACAAAGACGCACTTCATCAAATAAATAACAAGCCACATACAATCCTTCTCCGGTTATGACCAGGGGACTTGCTCGGACATCATCCGAAACTTGCCATGACGACAATTTTGAAGCACTTCTAGCGGCTCTCGAATCCCGGTTCTCGAAGAAAATTGATGAACTTTTCACTGCCTTCAATAATACCGAGAAACGTATTAATGACTTTTGCGATTCCACCAAGACCCTCCATGATCACTTCAATTCCATCGAACTTCGCCTAACGGAGGGATTAAAGTCGATCTCAGACGAAAATAAAAAACAGCTGGTCATCATAAACAGCAACATCAAGGCCCTGCAGGCGAAGGTCGCTGTTTTAGAAAACAAAGCAGCAGCAACAGATCACACTGACGACCTTCAGATTATCAACTCCCAGCTACCTGATAATGCACTTCAAATGGACGACATGCAGCGGAATCAGAGGTTAAGTAACATCATCATTCGGGGAATTCCTATGAAGCCTGATGAGTGTCTACTAAAAATTGTTGCAGACTTGGCATCGAAGGTCAATCACCAACTTTCCACCTATGCTGATGCCTTTCGGCTGCGATCGCAATCCGGCAAACAGAGTGGACCTGTGATTGTAAAATTTTCTGGCCAGCGAGAAGCAAAGGCGTTCATGCTCGCCTTAAAGGAAAGGAAAAAATGAAGTTTCCGCTTTGTGAGCTGGATGGATTCACGGCCGATTCTCCTGTTTACGCGAATGAAAGCCTTTCGCCTATTAATAACATTTTATTGCGGGAGGCTTTAAAACTGCGAAGACTTGGACAGCTACAGTCTGTCTCCACCAGAGATGGCCTTGTCCGAATAAAATGGAAAAAGGATGACAACTTTGCGGTTGTGCGAGACATTTCTCAATTACGTTGCCCATCTATCGAGACACTGGATCCACACAGTTCCAGCGTGTGAGAGCGTAATTCTCTATAATTTGTTTTTTTTCTTTATTCTTTATTTCAATTTCTAAGTTAATTTGTTTATTGCTCGCTTTCTATTTTTTTTTCTCTTTCCTTGTATTTTGTTTCATTTTATTTTTTTTTTTTTCATTTTTAATTTAATATTTTATTTTCATTCTTAATTAATTTAATATTTTACTTAAATTTTTATTTAATTTAATATTTTATTCTCTTTTCTTCATTTACACTTTATTTTCGTTATGTATTCATATTGTAATTCGGCGAAATGCTCTTCTTCTATTTCCTGCTTCGCATATACGCTTCTTGGTGATGTTCGTTGCTTCGTGTTGTTAAGCCTCGATGTCAGTTAATTTTAGTAGCGAGGATCGGGTTAGAACGCTTGTCAAAATTTTTAGTGCAAGACGTAAAGGTTTCAACGCTTGTTTAATCAACTCACGTAGTATTCGACCGAAAATTGAAGAGCTGAATGAGATATTTATTGGTTCTGGTGTACACGCGTTACTTATTTGTGAAAGTTGGCTCAACAGTTCTATCTCCTCCTCTATGGTTTCGATTGATGGCTTCAAATTATTCCGTAATGATCGGCGGCGGAGTAGCAATTTACTTGCGTGACAATTTAAATTCCAAAATAGTTGGCTTTTCCAGGCAATCGGGGATTGACTTTCTATGTGTCGAAGTCTCTAGTTCTGCCGATAAGCTTCTACTAGTCTGTGTATACTCTCCTCCGGGCATGTTTAACCCTAACAATACTAAAGAATTTAATGATACCCTTGAGCACCTGTCCAGAGGGTATAATAACATACTGGTAGGCGGTGACTTTAACGTCAACTTATTAGTAAATTCTTCTCTACAACAATCATTTCGGTACAATATGCATTCTCTTGGTTTGGATTCTGTGAATGTGCTCCCTACCTACTTCAATTGTAGATCACCTTCCTTGCTTGATCTGTTTCTCACAAACGATATCGACTCTATTCTTTTTCTTAACCAAATCTCTCCGCCCAGCTATCTAGATCATGATATTCTTTTCGTATGTCATAATTTTAATGTTGATTCCCCGCTGGCGAAAACGTTTACCTATCGTGATTTCTCTAATATTGACCCTGAATGTCTTGACCTTAGATGTCGCAGTTTACCTTGGAATGACATTTTCTCAATGGCTGATGTTGATGAGAAAATTGCCAGGTTCAATAGAATTTTCCTCGACCTTTATGTTGAGTTTGTGCCTCTGAGAAGTAAAACTTTCTTAGCTAAATCCAAACCTTGGTTAACTGAAGAAATTAAATCACTTATTGTTGAAAGGGAGTTCCTATATAAATGGTTTTTAAAAGTAAAAAGTGATGCTGCGAAAAGATCCTTTACACGCCTTAGGAACCTTGTTGTTGCTAAAATTAAGGAAGCTAAACGAAATTTTTACAGCCGTAAGCTTGACCCCTCTCTTTCAGTGAAAACTGTATGGAGCAATTTGCGCAATTTGGGTGTACACACTAAGAATGAAGCTACTGTTCATAGCCTCAGTCTTGAAACTCTTAATCAGTACTTTATATCTAACCAAACGGCGGAACATGCTAATATACCTGTTACTGCTCCATCTGATGGCTTCAGCTTTCGCTGTGTTGATTCCCTTGAAGTCATCACTGCCCTTAACTCGATCAAATCCAAAGCAACGGGTAGCGATCACATTTCACCTAGGTTTTTAAAAATGTTACTACCTTGCTTGCTGCCTATTCTGACTCACTTATTCAACTCCTGTATTACGGTATCTAAGTTTCCTAAATGTTGGAAGCACGCCTTAATTACACCCATTCCCAGTTCTGGAAAAGATGATAGCCGTTCAAATTCTTGAATATGGTGAACAACTTAATTTTGCAAGTGTGTGGCAATCTGGTTTCCGCAAAGCCCACAGCTGCGAAACCGCTCTCCTTAAAGTCACGAATGATATTCGTACTTCTATTGATGAGCATTGCGTGTGCTGTCTACTGTTGCTTGATTTCTCGAAAGCCTTCGATAGCGTTAATCACACTTTGCTTTTGGAAAAACTCTCTTCACAACTCCACTTTTCTCAAACTGCTCTTAAACTTCTGCATAGCTTCTTAACTTGCCGCTCTCAACAAGTTACACTAGGTGCCTGCAGTTCCTCAATTGCCTTACTCAGCTCGGGCGTCCCTCAAGGTTCCATTCTCGGACCACTTCTATTCAGCATTTTTATTAACGATCTTCCTTTAGTAGTAAAAGACTCCAAGATTCACATGTATGCTGATGATGTTCAACTATATATATCTGCGCCAAAAAGCCAAATCTTTACTTGTGTAGAGAAGATTACGGCAGACTTACGCCGCATTTCGCGCTGGGCCACGCTGAACCTACTTCAGTTAAATCCATCGAAGTCCCGTTGTATATTTTTCTCTCTCACTTCCATGTCTCGTCCTTCTCTACCAGAAATCGTTTTGAATGGGGTCCCTCTCACTTGCGTTGAAAAAGTAAAAATCTAGGAGTTGTTCTGAATCGCAGTATGACCTGCTGCGACCACATCACCTTCATTATTGGCAAAACATATGGGCTTCTGTCAAAACTTAGGTACCACTGTGGTTTTCTCAAAAGGACTATCCGCATGAATTTAGTGAAAGCCTTACTCCTTCCTCTTCTAATGCATGGCCTATCTATTTTTCCTTCTTTAGGCTCGTCTTGTGCGAGAAAGGTTGAAGTAGCCTTTAACGATTGCATACGCTTTGTATATAAGTTACATCGTTTTGACCATGTCTCACCCTATCTGAATTCCGTTTTAGGTTGCTCCATGAGCCTTTACCGTGAGTATAGGCTTTTGCGTGTCCTTCACGATATCTTGAACCAGCGCAAACCCGCATACCTCAATCAGTTCGTGCAGCTCTCACATTCACTTAGAAATAATAATTTGATTATTCCGCGTTTTCGCACTTTAATTGGACAGCGCTCTTTCTTCGTCTTCGTTGCTCTACTATGGAACTCTCTCCCGGTTGAATTGCAACGTATCGATTCAGCGGGCATTTTCAGGAGGCGTCTTTTCGAACTTTTAGTTAATAGAGCTGCAAGAGCATGAATACAGGAAAATAAAGAAAATTTAGCTTGTGTATTCTCTTTTTTTTTATTTCTGTCTTTCTCTTATTAATTTTTTTTTAATTTTTTTTTTGTTGTTTAAATTTAAATAATTTATCTCCTTTTTATATGTAATTTTCTTTTTTTGTATTTGAATTTAATTATTTCCTTCTGTATAATTAAAACTCCCCAAAAATACTTTAAAAAAAGTAAAAAATTGCACGACCAGAACCTTATAATAACGAATAAATAATTAAACAATAAATAAATAGATAAAATTTTCTTTAACCCTTTCAAATAAGGAACAAATTTTTAATTTTTAATTTCAGTTTAAAATATTTTTAATTAATTAATTAACTTCATAAAAATATATTTTTCTCGTATATGAAGAAAAGAAATTAATAATAAATAAACACAAAAAAAATATATATAAAAATTTTGTTATTAATAAATAAAAATTACAGATAAAAAATTAAACGAATTGAAACTATTGATTTCAAAGTTACATATTTGATCCTCTCAAGTAACTGAAATTAATTAGGGTACGACCAAATATATGTATATATAATCTTAAACACATTGTTTTCATCGGGATCTTGGAAATGTGTATATAATCTGCAATGAAATTTATGAAATTGAAATAACTAATTTTAAATTTGAATCTTATATCTTCTCAATTTAGTGAAATCAAGTAGTTCACGACCAAAATGAGGTATACATATAGATTACTCCAAAAATTAAAGTTTATATTCACATTTTGAACACATAGAGATTTGACCACCTGAGTATAACACAAATAATTTGGATCTATATTTTCTTGATAAAAATTTTTTCTACGCAATTTTTTCTTTACATTACAAATTGTTTATATGATCTTTTTTAATTGTTTACAAAAAGAATTTTTGAAATATATTAAACTACCATCTTTAATAACAATATCCAAAATTATTTTATATATTCTTTTTTAGTCTCGATATTTTCTTTCAATTCAATGTAATCAAATTATTATATTTAGTCATTTTTAAATTTTGTTTCAATTAAGTAATCAAAAACATATTATCAGTATTACAAATTCAGTAAAAACTGGTCGTCCCGGTGATGTTTATCTTTCTATTGAATATCCTCACGAAATATATTATTAGGAGGAAATAATAATGTCACTTTTAATGTTATATAATTTTCTAATGTCAATTGACAGCTAACTTATCATTAACAAAAGTTAGATTAAAATTATTCATTGTAAGCCTCGTAAGCCTTGAAGTAATTAATGAGTAAGTACGTTTTATATTGATATACAATGTAATATCAGAGTATTGATTTTTTTTGTGGTGAGTTATTGGGTCCAAAAGTACCGCCGCCATTCGCTTGGCATATTGTACTATACCCCTCTAGGTCATATTTGTGGGTCAGAGCAGCTTCCCTAGGGGCTTGTCGCTTATAGTGTTGAATTGGACGTACATGAGGCAGTACATTTGTTCCTTGCACGATGTAAATTGTACTGAGGCCTCAATTTTTTTAAATGTCCCGGTTCACAAATAATGTCCTACTGGTATATGAGCGTGTAGCGTGTATCGAGATAAATAAAGCGAGGTGTGATTGTAAATTATCTAGTGGAATAGTATATTCTGTAACAAGTTTGGAATGATGCATATTCCGCACAAGTGGAAGTTTGGCGGTCCACGAGTGCGGAATATGCCATTCAAAACGTGTTGCAGACTATACTTTTTCTACGCCTCTAATTAGTTTTTATTAATATTTTGTAAAGAAAAACTTACCTTATGTAAAGCTAATGTCAAAAATATAATGTATAAGGCACAGCAATATAATTTAACGCTAAATAACATATTAGTAGGGAATGTTCATTCATAACAATTTTGTAATTTAATAATTTGTTAATAGATGGCCGCCGCAAAATTTATTAAAAAAATGCTATTATTTTCTGCAATTTAATAATTGAATAGTTTATTTAAAGCAAAAATTTTCTAGCGGAACATCATTGATTGTTTATTATTGATTGAAACAATCCTTTTCTTTCTTTAATTAATAAATCTTTTTTTTCTTTAATTAATAAATCATATTCTTGGATTACGACGAACAGATGTCGCCAATAGTAGTCATTCCATAACAAGTGATGGAATGAATATTCCACACGGGTGTGGAATGGTGCTAATTCCGTAACTAAAAGTAATATCAGACTGCCTGTATTCTAACAGAGGCGTAGAAAAAAAACATTTCTTACTTCTTTTGCGGCAGTAAAATTTCCAATTTGAACTGCGGTGAGGTGAGATTGTAAGCACGAACTGGAGAGACACTTCTCACTTCTTTTGCGGCAGTAAAATAATCCAATTTAAACTGAGCCGTGGTGAGATTGTAAATACGAACTGGATGGAGAGACATTTCTTACCGAGGGAGTGAACTTCTTACATTTAATGAGGGAGTGAAATTCTTACATTTATCGAGGGAGTGAAATTTTGTACTGGAGAGACATTTCTTACTTTTTTTGCGGTAGCAATATTTCCAACCTGAAATTTGTCGAGGTGGGATTGCAAAATATAAATATACGGCCACGGACAACTAATTAGAAATAGTTTCATACAAATTGCATGTATACAGTTTTTACGTTTTTATGGAGGATTCAAATTAAAGAATTTCCACCACCTCCTCTTAATTTTTTTTAAATATATAATGGTGGGCGTATTGAAGGAAATCGGATTGCTACATAAAAACATAAAAAATGTATAAATGCATTTTTTATGAAACTGTTTCTAATTAGTTGTCCGTGGCTGTATATTTTGGAGGCATAGATTTTTTGCTCTAAGGCAGTTTAATGCATTTTAGAATTAAACTTGTAAAAATGCCTTCATTGGTATTTATATTCTTTCTCTTTTTAATTTGCTTGGTTTTTTCATTTTGGCATTACAATAGCACCTCACCTCATTTCAAGTATGACACTGTACTGGCTCAAAAGAAAAAAGAGGCACCTCTTACAAACTCATTTTATAATGGTGTCCTACCCAACACTAGTCGCTTACACTTGACTGTTCAAGCTATTCATGCAGCCACACGATAACTTCACATCTTGGCTTGGCAGGCCCCATCATATTATCCCATCCCTTTCAGGACAGCTTCGAGTGGCCACCACGATTAGGTTATGATCGCACTTCCACCAGTCCGTCAGTTCTTCTTCTTATTTTCCTTTTAAAGAAGTTCCTCAAATACAATACAAATGCAATTAAAAAATATCAGTATGCTCTGCTGTGAATAGTATTATTTTTTGTTGCTGAAAATGAATTTACAATAATTAGACTAGAAATTTATGAATATATGAACGTATTTTCTTGCCTATTATTTCCACACCACCCAAGAGGTAAATAGGAAGGTGCGTTTTTTTTAATGTGGTGTCCCCTGTAGGCCTACTCCACTTTAGTAAAAATTAAGTATGTAATAGTGATAAAATACAATACTTTGATTTTTATATACATAAACATAATTATGTATTATAAAAAACAGTAACAGTAGTAGATTATTAGATAATTACCTAACATTCTTAATAATTTAATATAAACGTATTATTTTTAAATTTAGCGATTATAGTACCTAAAATATATTTCGTGAGGATATTCAATAGAAAGATAAACATCACCGGGACGACCAGTTTTTACTGAATTTGTAATACTGATAATATGTTTTTGATTACTTAATTGAAACAAAATTTAAAAATGACTAAATATAATAATTTGATTACATTGAATTGAAAGAAAATATCGAGACTAAAAAAGAATATATAAAATAATTTTGGATATTGTTATTAAAGATGGTAGTTTAATATATTTCAAAAATTCTTTTTGTAAACAATTAAAAAAGATCATATAAACAATTTGTAATGTAAAGAAAAAATTGCGTAGAAAAAATTTTTATCAAGAAAATATAGATCCAAATTATTTGTGTTATACTCAGGTGGTCAAATCTCTATGTGTTCAAAATGTGAATATAAACTTTAATTTTTGGAGTAATCTATATGTATACCTCATTTTGGTCGTGAACTACTTGATTTCACTAAATTGAGAAGATATAAGATTCAAATTTAAAATTAGTTATTTCAATTTCATAAATTTCATTGCAGATTATATACACATTTCCAAGATCCCGATGAAAACAATGTGTTTAAGATTATATATACATATATTTGGTCGTACCCTAATTAATTTCAGTTACTTGAGAGGATCAAATATGTAACTTTGAAATCAATAGTTTCAATTCGTTTAATTTTTTATCTGTAATTTTTATTTATTAATAACAAAATTTTTATATATATTTTTTTTGTGTTTATTTATTATTAATTTCTTTTCTTCATATACGAGAAAAATATATTTTTATGAAGTTAATTAATTAATTAAAAATATTTTAAACTGAAATTAAAAATTAAAAATTTGTTCCTTATTTGAAAGGGTTAAAGAAAATTTTATCTATTTATTTATTGTTTAATTATTTATTCGTTATTATAAGGTTCTGGTCGTGCAATTTTTTACTTTTTTTAAAGTATTTTTGGGGAGTTTTATTTCATTTGTTTTTTTTTTGAGATGCTCTTCCTCGGATCTACTAGCGATAAGTATATCGTCTAGGTAGACATAAATGAAGTCTAAGTCTCTTGTGACTCATTCATAAACATCTGGAATGATTAGGATGCATTTCTTAAACCAAATGGCGTGCGAGTAAACTTCACACTCTAGTAAAAAAATGATAGACTGACCGCTCCAGGGGCCCTGTTTATATTGGGAAATGCCCATTATTTCCAGGATTCCAGTGTGGAATCGGAAATATATTATATTAATAAATTTTAAATTTTGATTTTAAAATGAATCTTGGGTCCTGGGCATTCCCTTTCCACTTCCGGAAAAAATCTCGGGGCTCGGGCTCGCCTGAATTTTGGGTTGCAAGGACCGGCTTGACAACCCTCGGCCACATTTTCGGAATTTACGGAGTGGATAATTATAATAAAATAATTAGCCGTTGGAGCACGCCCTGTGTGCTGGTCAGTCCCTCCCGTACCCTTTCAGATTTCTAAATATGAAGTTCGGGAAGAAATCCTCATCCGAATGTGAAGGAGGAGAAGTGTCCTACTAATTAACAACCTAGGTAAGTCTTAGTTTATTGTAATTGTCGTGTGATGTCGGGCCAGTTGTTCCCAGCGTACCCGCTACCAAATTGGGTTCTTATTAGTGGAGAAGGCTTCCTGAACCCTGCAAAGAAATGATACCAACGAAAAGAAAATGAGTTATATGCATAAACTACTTTTTCTTTTCCTGTAATAAAAATATGCATGCATTTTTAGAATTTCTTGGCCAAACTTTATTTAATATTTTATCGTTTTGAATATAAGTCCAACCATTTTTTTCATTACGAGTCATGCAAACATACTGATTATTTTCTAGGAAAATGGCACTAATAATATGAAATACTACATCTAAAATAGTAATTTTAAAATTAGGTACTCCTTTTATATTAATCTTAGAAGTGTCATTTTGTTTTATTAGCTTTTCATTAAAAACATTAAGTTCAAAAATTAATAATTTATTGCACATTATAAATCTTTTTTTCATTATTCCATTAGTTATTGCATTATTACAATTTTTACACTCACTTTTAATTTTAATTGGATCAACAAAATTGAATTGAAAAATTGCATCCATAGAATATACTTTTAAAACAGGTACATCTATGGTAAGTATAATATCATTAATTTCTTTCACTGTACTTATATCACAAGAATCACATTTAGTTATTACAGCTATTTTATTTTGAAACAAATTTTTTAAAGGTTCAAAATTTATAATTAAAGAATTAAGGAAATTGAACAAGTTTCGTTTAGAACTCGGATCATATACTGGTCCTGCTGATTCTTTTAATTTTAATAAATCTTTTATTTGACCAGATCGGTATTCATTTAAAATAATTTTTAAAATGTTGTTTTTTGGTAAACTACTTATTTTATTTCTTATGATAGTACTATGAAAAAGTATTTGAACTGATACGTTAATATAACCATATACTTTCTCTCTATTCGGAAGTCCTTTTATAATCCAAGATTCGTAATTATCACTTTCTAAACAATTTTTTTGAGCTTCAAGTACTCTTTTAGGAACTGTCCAAATTCTATCTATTTGTTTACCACCACGATTTTCAGGCAGCTTATAAAGTTCAAGTTCTGGTTTGTAAGTTGTGCGAAGGCGATTGTATTCTACAATAGCATCTACATTAGCACAAATTTTATCTGGGTCATAATTTATCAAATGAAGTCCATCTAAAGTGGTAACTCTTGATAGGCTAACATAAATTTGACCACATGAAAAAATTTTCTCTCCAGCATCTACAAGAATGCTATCCAAACTTAAACCTTGGCTTTTATGAACAGTGATTGCATAACTTAAGATCAGTGGAAATTGTTCTCGAGTGACCGAAACACCTTTATTAATTTCAAATTTAACTTTAACACGATTGATAGCTGCAACAGTACCATTGTTGAGTTTAAGATTGATAGAATCTATCTCTCCATTAACTGACCTTGATACAGAATCTAATTTACATATTGTGCCATTTACAAGCCCTTTAGTAACATCAATATTCCTACGTATCATGACACTGGCACCAATTTTCACTTTTATAGCTTTTGCTAAACCAGCGGTTCGAGAAATTATTTCATCATTTTTTGACAATTTTTTTATAGCTTGATTTCTCAAATGATTGATTTGAGTGTCAACGACATCTTGGGCAAGCAAAAGTATTTCTTCATTATTATTTTTGCTTAACATTGCATTATTCAGAGAATTGCACATATCATTAGTTGGAAGTATGCAAACAGTATTAGCAGGTAGGTTATTTATTAAGTATTCAAAAAGTTCATTTCTCCGGTCGATAATATTTGAACTATTAAAGTTAATGCGTCTACTGTTTAAAATTGTAGTGTCTTTATTCAAAACTATTCCTAACCGAATATTTGCTAATATATCTTTAAAAGTATGATCATTTCTTTGGCGCATATTGATTCTTAATTCGTCGAACTTGAATAAAGACCATAGATTGAATGTTCCTATAGATGGCACATACTTTACGAGCTGTCGCTTATATATTTTTTCAAAAACCTGACCTTCATTAACAGGTGGTAATTGTAGAAGATCTCCAAAGACCAATATGTGCTTTTGCCCAAAATACCCATCTTCACCAAAAGTATTAAAAATTTCCACTAACCTCAAGTGAAGATATAGTAAAGTAATGTTGGAAACCATTGATATTTCATCGATTATAATAACGGAAACATTTCTCAATTGATTTCTTATAAATTTAAGTTCATCATCACTTAATTGATAGTAAGCAGGAGTTCGTTCGTGCTCGATTGGTAGACGAAATAATCGATGAATCGTGAAACCATTAATATTAAATGCTGCTATTCCAGTAGGTGCTGCTATAGCTACATCTTTATTGTAGAGATCCTTAATAGCATAAGATATT
This sequence comes from Thereva nobilitata, assembly GCA_963855945.1. Lineage (NCBI taxonomy): Eukaryota > Metazoa > Arthropoda > Insecta > Diptera > Therevidae > Thereva > Thereva nobilitata. The sequence continues at coordinate 144,102,464 of OY979696.1, forward strand.
ATTTTTATTAAAATGCTTTTTCCAGTACCTGCTTCTCCAGTTACAAAAAGTCGACACACTCTGTCAATACTAGCTACATCATTAATGAGTGTATTATATACTCTAGTTTGATCAATATTAGCTGATTCAAGTGCTTTTTTCCAATCAAAATTTTCCTGCTTTTCTATCATTTCTGTTGCATCTCTGAAATCATTCATTATATTTTCAGTTTCAGCGGGTATAGAGTTTACTACTTCATCAATATCTTTATTAGGATCATTACATTTTTTTTTATTATCATTTTGCAATTGCATCAAATTTTCTTCTTCAATTAAATTTTTCATTGCCTGCAAATTTAATTCTCGGCCAATTATTTTATCATGGTATAACAATGCATCTGGAATATCATCTTTTAAAAATAAAAAAGCTTCTGTATAAGATTGAAAACCAGAATTTAATTCATCGGTATCTCTCCATGGCTTGAAAAGTAATAATAATGCATAAAAGTATTGCTCTGGTTGTGAATCAACTTTAAATTTAAAATGATTTATAAGATATTTCCTGTTTCTTTTTTTTAAGAATTTTCCACCTCCAATTTTATAATATTCAACATTTTCCCGTTTAGGTTCATTATTTTGTACATCATACCAGCTAGCAAAGTCATATAAATTCATCGAATTCAACTCTTCAGGACGGTTAGCATAGTGTGTATCAATAAAAGATTCATAAAAAATATCAGTACTATTATCATTTATTGATTTCAAAGCTTTGATAGGTTTTATTTTCTTATTTCTTATCATAAATACATTCAACCATCTAATAACAGTGTATGTATCATTCCCGCATAAAGAAAATCCAAGACATGTATCTGCCGCCTCGATTGCTCCGCATTCTCTATGACTCAACATTCGCATACCTAGATTCCATAAACGACTGCATAACGAATCAGTCGATTGAATATTTTCAAAGATATTTTCGGGGCCAGTTTTTTCTGGTTTTAAAATGTATTTTGTTAAATATATAGTTAAAGCAGTAGATTTGTCACCAACATATTGCAAATCCATATTTCCATTCCACATTAGTAATATTGTACAATTGTAATCATTAATATTACATTCATTTTTATTTCTGGGTAGATAGTATAACCTACTATTCGATTTTAAATTTCGTCTTCCACATACCGATTTTTGAACATTGTTTAATTCAAATATACTCCTTTCTGGACGGGGAAATCCAAACCGACAAATTTTTCTAAAAGCAGTTTGTGTTTTTTTTGTTCGCATGCAATAATCGTTATGTACATGACGTTGACATTTCCATACTCGTTCATATAACAATGGAGAATTTGTTTTGTCTGGTAAGGCACAAGTAATGTACTTTTGGATAAACTCTGAAACTTGAAAATCAGAAGACTGTCCAAGTAATGGAGCATCTTTAATCCAAATTAAAAGATGAAAATGAACCATACCTCTTTGTTGGTATTCACGCCGCCAAAAATAATTAGTTACATTTCCTATAGGTCCATTTTTTGTACAAATTGCAGAGAGTAAAGCATGAAATTGAATGTCCATAAAACGTGCGACAGAGACAGGATCAAATGCGATCAATTCATTTATTGACATTTTAGAGGTATCCAAATCACTATTTACATCTTTAAGATATTGCACCAATTGTGAGTTTGTCCATTCACTCGGACTTATTGTCAAAAACCACGTAGCAGGTCCATAGTGAAATATCATTGCATTAAGATCACACATTGGCTTTTTCCAAAACTGCTGAGTATTTCGAAGTCGAGAGAAAACGTTATTTAAATTTGATTCTAAATTCCCACGATCTAAATTTTCTAAGAACTGTTTTTTTGTATATTTTGATTTGGGGTTTACTATATTTAGAGATTGAAAAATTCCACCGTTTAACTGACGCATGTTACAATCATTTAATAAGTAAAAAAGATATTGTTTATTTCTCCGATAACGCGAGTCTTTCGACATTAATACATTTTTAATAAAATCACAATCACGAAGGCGTCTTGCTCTGCAACAATTTTAACCGTTTATTCCAAATGGAAAAAGATCGGGGAAACACATTAAATCTAATTCTTTTATGGTTTTATTTAGAGGCATTTCGTGGACTTTACATTGCTGGTATAAATTTGAAGCTGTTTCATTTTTTCGTGATTCTTGAATTGGATAAATTGAATAATGCTCATAAAAAGGATTTGATTGCGATGCTAGCGTTAATAAAGCTTCACGATCATTATCGTTTACATTAATAATTTTCGTACTTTTATTTTTACTAGGTGTATTTAATTGATCATCTTGAAAATTAACCTTTATTTGTTCTTCTTTATTAACGAATTCTTCAAATTCTACTGGAGGAGCTTTATTTAAAATTTCCTGTAACTTTTCGGCAGAGCCTGGAAGAACTATTTTTGAATACAGAGGATTATTCTTTTTAAACCATTCTAAAGCACTCAAGACTTTATTCATGTTAGCTAAATATTCCCAAACAACTTTATTTTTATTTGGTACTGTACGCACTAATATATGAATTTCATGATTAACATTAATAGGTTCACATTCTTTGCAAATTTTTGTAATTGTTTGTTCTATTGGCAATGGTAAATGAACAACTCTACCAACAACTTTTTGAAACGTTTCTTTGTTAGGTAGATTTTTATTCATAACAGTACTCATTTTTTGAATAGTCTGAAAACACTTTCCTCTCTGAATTAACATTTTCTCAATTTCATTTAAACAAACAATTTCTTTTGGTGTATCTTGAATTTTAAGGTTGTTGAGAAAGCAAACTGAAGGTACTTCATCTGAATGAATTTGAGAGTAGCAATAAGTACAAATATATTCTAGTTCATGATCAGACAATTCTTGAACTATTAATTTCCAGACAGCTTTATCTTGAAGGTTCTGTATCACATTAGAAACTGTATTAATGTTATGTTTAATTTTAAGTTTGTTGCACGAACAGCATGGATATATAGGGAGGTCCATTGATATTTCTTTGAATTTTTCTAAAGTAACTGAGTGTATTTGTCTCAAATTTCTTTCATTTAAATCATGATGATCATTACGTTTATTCGGATACGCTACAGATTTTATTTCAGCTTCTTCGGCAATTTTTTTTAATTGAAGAAAGTTTGCAGTAGTTAATGCTTCATCAATGAATTCTATTTGCTCATATAGTCTTTTTATGTTATAAATTAATTTCTTTATTTTACGTAATGCTGGAAAATGACAGGAAAGAATCTGAAGTGGTAAGAATTTAGATTCACATGATGAAGGTTTTATATAGCATGCATGAGAATGACCAAGTTTATTTAATTGTAAATTTACCGAGCACTTCAAATTATTTAAAAAAATTTGTAAATTTTTAAATTTACATGAAGCTATATTCATAAAAACATCATGTAATTCGTGTATTATGTATATATCACTAGTTTTACAAAGCCTATTACACTTCCATACATTTTCCTTTCCAAAAATGTTAGTTGCTTGGCCAATCTCGTTTAATTCAATAGCTATATTAAAATTTTCCTGCATAGATTCATAAAGTAAATCTTTATTAATTGATTTAACAGCATGATAGGCACTATCGGTAAAATAAGGCTCTGTCAAAGCAGTATGCTTAGATAGTCCACAAAGGGCATCTCGAAAATTATCTTTGTCTTCTCTTGAAAATAATTCTGCCCGTGACAAACAAGCTTTCACTTGATTCTTACAATTAATATACTGTGAGTATAGTTTGTTATTAGTGTCTTTAATAGTGTAAATGCATCGATCAACTATTCTTTCAGCATCAACTCTTATTGAAGCATCACTTTTATGTTTAAAATTATCCTCTGATTTCATGCATCTTTCAATATTACTTATAAACTTTTCTTTATGAGTTAGTAACCACTCATCATTAAACCATGAACTTACAAGTTCCTTTTTTTTACATTTAAAGTATTTTTACCTCCTAGATCTACATTCAAGAAATCAGTATCGATTAATTTTATTTTACTTTGACTTATTTTATTAATTATACTATTTTCTGTAACATTTTCTTTAATGCTATTGTTATTCTTATTAATTTTAGTTGAAAATTTTATGGATTCATTTTTGTGGCTTAAACAATCAACAATGTTCAACAAATCAGCGGTATCAATAACATAATTTTCTTTGCTGGATTTCTTAACCTCTTTATTAATATTATTAATTGTTTTAAAATCAGTTAAATCAATGCAGTCAATAGCAACTTTGTCCATGAGCCGAAAACTTACATTAGTGTAATCATTAATTTTTATCTGATAAATTTTGTATTCATGTATCCTTGTATTTTGAACGATTGTTGCTGGAAACATTTCCAAAATGTTTTCATCAAATATTTTTAACAAATGAGATCGTAACACATTTTCGTGGAATTGTACATCTGCCGGGTCATATCCTAATAAAATCGAAACTGCAAAGGCGATAGTATAAACACCGCAATCATTAAAATTTGGCTGCATATGCACATTTGGGAAATATATAATGGGCATGTCAGTTTCAAAATAGTACGGATGTAATTTTAATAAAAAAATTTCATTTGCTGGTTTAAGATATTTCATATTTAATGAATCATAAATATAAATTGATTTAGTATCATAATAACTGCAAATCCAATGATTTTCAGCGTGTAATATTTGAATGTGCTTACAGTTATTAGATATTGTTGGTATTCTATCAGGATTTGAACTAAGAATTGTATCAACAGGCATAAAATAAGAATAATACTTCAATAAACGATTAAAATAAAACATGTGATAATCGTCCAACCATCGCAAATTTAAAATTTTATTCCTAGCAGAATGAAACAAACCTACCTCTGTATCCGATCTAAAATTTGAAAGATTAGAAATCTGATTACTAACAAGCGAAAAATGGCGAATCATTTTATATTTTAATATATCTAATAAAAGTGATTGGATTTCATCCACACTATACTTTATCGTGCTTGATCTTATGTTACACAGCAATGAAACTAAAATTGCAATATTAAAAACGCCCGAATAGCAAGTAGCTGCATCTGATTCGAAAAAAATATGTTGTACAGTTTTTTTAGCGGAAAAATAGTAAGGGTACAGTTTTAATAAAACATTATTAAGTTGTTGTAACATATCCATGCATTGACAAGAGTTGAAAATAATAATTGATTTAGTGTCATAATAAGAGCATATAAAATGATAATCTGATTCAAAATCATTTTCACTATTACGTGCATAATAAATTTTGAAATTCTTTTTATTTTCCGGCCAAGAGTTATCAGTACAAACACTTGAGTTTTCTATGAGTAAATTAGAACAAAAACTGAAGTTCAAATTTTTAAAATTCAAATTAATAAAATTTTGTTTCATGAAATTAAAAAAGGTATCAATATGATCGCTTCTAATTCTATTATTTGATATGTCATTCAATAAATCTAATTCCATTAACTGATCATTTATTTTGTTAGTACTATTATGATAATCGGTATCAGATTTTAAAGAATTTTCAAAAACCCCTCTCTTTATTTTTCTTTGTTCAAGTATTTCAGTTTTATGAGCTTCATAGTATTTTCTATTTTTTTTATATATTTTATTTTTATGAGCTTCATAGTATTTTCTCTTTTTTTTATTTATTTCATTTTTATGAACTTCATGGTATTTTCTCTTTTTTTTATTTAGTTCATTTTTATGAGCTTCGAAGTATGTTTTATCATGTTTTTTTCTATTATGTTCAGCTAAAAGATTATTTTCTTGCTTTTTTTTGAGAACAGTTAATTTATCATCATTATAATATTTATTGTTGTCAAATTGTTTTCTACCTTGGAGAACAGTATTATTTATGACTTTTTTTGTCTGATCAAAAATATCCTGATAGTTACTAATTTTTGTAAACTTGTTTGACTGATTGTAAAAATTAAAGTTATTAACACGGTTATCGTATTCTCTTTTAGAAAGAGTACAAGAAGGAAATATTTCAATGAGATTTTTGAGATAAATATTTAATAAATGGTTTCTCATTAACGCAACATTGTATTCAATTATTTCAGGTCTAAGCCCATTTATTAACGAAATGGCAAATGCGATACTAAAAACGCCACAGTCAACAGAATTAGTTTGACATTGAACTGGAGGAAAATTTATATTTTTTCCTGCATTAAAATAAAATGGAAATAATGTTTTTAATATCTCATCAATTTGACAAGAATAATTTTTACAATTTAATGAGTCATATACAAAGATATTATTGGTGTCATAATAAATGCAAACAAAGTGACCAATTTGGTTATAAACATCTTGACCTTCGATGGTAAATAGAATTAAAACATATTTTTGATTTTCTGAACAAGAAAAATCAATGTACTCAGGGAACTGTAACTGAATTTCCGTTAAAAAAATATAACTAATTTCAGTTAAGATATTTGAATTCCTTAAGATAATTTCAAATTGCCGAATATGATCATTGCCTAAAGGTTCATTTTTAGTAATAATTTGAACAAATAAATCCCAACTAATAGTAAGTGATTTTTATCAAAAAATCGAAGGGTTTGATAATAAATAAATTAATTTATAATTTTTTTAAATTAATAACTCCTTTAAATAAAATAAATATATATATTATATATATACATATATATGTATATATTCTTTAAATAACAAATATATGATTTTAAGGGCTAAAAATGTTAGCTCAATTAAAAAATAACTTTCCTTATTACAAAAAATCTAGACACTTTCTTATTTTTAATGTTCCTTAAAAACCTCAAATTATTCATTTTTACACTAATAATTGATACACTATTCACATTGAAACACTATTCACATTGTTTATAATATAAAACTTCTAACTTCTAATCACTATTAGCATAAAAAAGCGATGAAACTTAATTTCATAAAACTGCTATTACACCTTTATTGCAAAAAATCTTGACATTTATTGCTGTAAATGCTCAATCAAAAAATCAAGTTGCAAGATTTGTTTACATAGAACATACACATACAACATATGCATACAGGGGAAGCTAATATAAAGCGTATAATAAACATGCATTTTAAGAATTTTTTTTAAAATAACAGGCCAAGAAATCTCGTACGACGACGATGAAATTTTTATGCGCAGGCGCCGATATTTGTAGGAGATTTTTGTGGATTTTAGTTTATAATATCCATATCTCAAGAATGGCTAAATATTAAGACCTGGAATATTTTTTAATCGAAAGAGGGTCATAAAATTAGCTTATAAACCAAAAATCATGCATCATAATTAAGCCATTAATTTTTAAAAAATTATTGAATTTTGTGATTCCGAATCTTAATGTATAATAAAGCAGTCAGTAGTTTGAATTTGAACTGGTCGTTCAACAACTACCGCTGCTGTACAATAATGTACATGAATTTAAGACTTTAAGTCTTTGTACATAATTTGTTAATAAATAAATAAAAAATAAAAATCCTTACAATAAGCCATAAAAATTCATTCAAAAAACTTCAACGGATCGTAGCATACGTACTACGCTTTATCAATCAACTAAAAGGGGCTAAGATACGAAGTCAACGGATCACAGCAGAGGAGTTTAAGGAATACAGTGAAGCACCAAGATCAAGTTCCCTATCCAGCTTGACTCCGTTCATCGATCATGAGGGAGTCCTAAGAGTAGGTGGAAGGCTTCAAGCCGCAGATCTCCCTTACGACTCCAAGCATCCGATTTTACTGCCCTATAATCATACTGTTACAAAAATGATCGTAAATGCGATGCACCTGGAAAATAAGCATGTAGGCCCTCAGGCGTTACTGGCCATTGTGCGACAACGATATTGGCCAATTAAGGGAAAGATCATAACTAGATCGGTTGTTCAACATTGCGTGCACTGCGCAAAGGCGAAGCCCAAATTATTACAGCAGTTAATGGGCAACCTGCCGTCAGCAAGAGTACAGCCAGCCAGGCCATTTGTCAACTCAGGCGTAGATTTCTGTGGCCCAGTGTGGACGCACTTTAAGATCAGAGGAAAGCGTCCACAAAAGGCCTACATTGCGGTCTTTTGCTGTTTCTCCACGAAGGCGGTGCATTTGGAAATAGTCAGTGACATGACAACAGAAGGGTTTATTGGAGCATTGAAAAGATTTACCGCGAGGCGCGGCCACTGTCGCAACATCTATTGCGACAACGGCAGCAATTTCATTGGCGCTAGAAACAAACTTCAAGAGCTAAATGAAGCAATACAGTCTGACCAAGCAGTCAATAAAATAACAACGGCATGTACCGCGAAGGGAACTGACTTCCACATGATGCCCCCCCCCCGTGCTCCTCACTTTAGGGGCCTGTGGGAAGCCTCGGTGAAATCTGCAAAACATCTTCTGCAATCAACCTTAGCAGCTGCATCGCTCACATATGAGGAAATGGAAACAGTGATCACAGAGGTAGAGGCTATCCTAAATTCAAGGCCTCTTACCCCAATGTCCGCCGACCCGAACGACTTGATGGCAATTACACCAGGCCACTTCTTAATTGGAGAACCACTCACATCAAACATTGACGTCCACGCACAACCATTGAATGTTAAACTTCTCGCAAGATGGAAGTTAGTTACGCATTTGAAAAACGAGTTTTGGCGCAGATGGCAGAAGGAATATCTCAATCAATTGCAATATAGATACAAGTGGAAACAACGTGTTGAGAACATCCAACCTGGACATATGGTAATAATGAAGGAAGATAACACCCCTCCGCTGCGTTGGGCGTTAGGACGAATCATACAAACTCACCCGGGAGATGACGGTTTGGTGCGTGTAGCAGACGTACGGACAAGTACGGGAGTTTTTCGGCGCCCAATCCACAAGCTGGCTCCTTTACCAATTGAAGAGCCAGAAACGTCAAAACTTGCAGACCATTCAATCTCTGCGATACAACCAAGCATAGCAGAGAGTCCAGCATCATCCATAGATGAAGAGCCCCAAGGCAGCACTTCTACAATATCCAACAAACATGAATCCGATCAAATACGGGAAGCATACCCCCGAAAAAGGATAAAGACATCCCTAGGATCCGTCATTACTACACTGCTGATAACGTGTTTATTCCTTCCAAGTAACACTGCTGTACACATTGAAGTCACACCTTTCATCAATCAACCTGGAATCTACTTCGAGAACTTGGGACCAGCAAACATCATCTCAAGTGAATGGAATCTTGTAGCATACTATAACATGGAGACATTTTGGAAAGAATTTTCATCTCTTGAGCACCTCTCTAGACAGTTGGCAGACATATGTAATCAGATACACGAGCACAATCTCTGTTCCAAATAACAACAAAATGCTTGTGGATCCATCTGACAAAAAACGAAACCGGAGAGGAGCAATTAATATCATTGGAAACATGGCCAATACACTATTCGGTGTACTGGACTCGGAATACGCTAAGGAAATGTCGGCCACTATCGGAAAAATTGAAAAAAATGAAATCCACTTGTCAGAACTAATAAAAAACCAAACGTCATTGATTGATGCAACTGTTAACGTAATAAGAAACGATCAAAAGGCTATCACCAATACTTTCAAAGAGTTGAATGACCAAATAAATGAATTGGCAATAGGAGTGACAAATATTCAAGAAGAACTCCGACAAAAACGATTGTCACAATTATTTACATCGGTGGCACTTCAGACAACCTTACTTACGTCTAACTTTCTCCAAGTACAAAATACCATCTTAGACGTATTAGTCGACACACACCATGGGAGAATAAGCCCGTTGCTAATATCACCTGAGCAGCTGCGCGATGAGATCAACAAAATCAAGGCACATTTACCACCATCTCTTCAGCTTCCAGCGATTCCCGATAATCTATTAAATATGTACAGCCTCATCAGCATAAGGGGCAAGGTGGAACCGGAACATATAATTTTTAAAATATCACTACCATTGCTAGCTTCAGAGAGTTTTGAACTTTTTCATATTCTATCAGTTCCGGTAAGGACAAATAACACCTTCGTGGCAGTTCAGCCATCATTCCCTTATCTCCTAATAAATCTATATAGAGATAAGTACTATCCCATGATGGAGCAAGATCTCAACGCGTGCATGTCTTTCAACAAGGATAGATATCTTTGCAAACAAAGCCACCCCATGTACAGAAAAGGTGCAAGGGTGAGCGCCTGTGAGATCAACTACATCAGCCAGGACCAACCGTCACCGCTCTGTCACATCACAAATCTGGATGATGGACCACATTGGATCCAGTTGAAGACGGCTAATCAATGGATATATTCATTAAATGAGAAAACAACGCTGAACGTAGTTTGTGGAGAAAACACCACACGTTTTACCTTAGAGCACGCAGGACTACTAAAGGTGGAACCCGACTGTGTCATTAAACATCAGTTATTAACCATTCAAGGACATAGTGTGTATCCGTCACTTACCAGGTTATCATACACACCTTCGCAGAACATAACAGAAAACCTGACCATTAGGGAACTTCAGCCAATGTTACGGCAGACCCATAATTACATGCCCCACCTGGAAGAATTACCTGAGATCAAGAGAAGACTCATGGAAGTGCACAGTGAACTTCCAGAAGGAATCGATCATCATGATATCCATCAGTACTCCGTGGCTTATACCAGTTTCTCCTTAATCATCATCATTCTGGCGATCTACGTTAGCCTGAAATGCAGAAGCAAATTCGTTTCCACTAGAGGAAGTAGCCTCAAACACCCACCAGAAGCTCAAGACGCAGCCTCCATCCAGGACGAAGACTTCACCGCAAATTTTGGTCCCTAGAATAGTTGAATGAACATTCAACCGGGGGAGGATGTTAGTAAAAAGAATTATTGATCAAATTTTAGTTTGTAGTCTTCCAATTTTAATTGTGCTTAAAATATGTAATTAATTAATTCAGCACATTCTGTTCAAATAGTCATATTTCACAGAAACGTAATGGTAGCAAATCATCACGATCATACGAGAGCTCCAGACGCATCATGACACCGCGACTGATAAACGACAAAATCGTATGTCGATCTAATTACGACAACAGCAAAACATGAAATTCGCTGAAAATAAACTCACATCAAAAACTGCTGACCTGGAGGCTTCGGAATGATCGTGATGGTTTGCTTTGCTAGTGACTGACCAGTTGTGGCTGGCTGTCGGAGCGGTCTCCCTCATTTCTCACTGGAGGCTTCTATCTCTTCTTTCACCCTTTCTTCTTTTTGTGGTCACTGAGATCCGGTCTTCTTATGTGGTTGCCGGATGTCAAACAACAGGGAAACGGTGGTGTGAATGGTGTTGGACACTAGTCTGTCACCACGAACAGCATCGATCCCGCCGGTGGAGGCACTTGGTGCTTCTGGTGACGCGGATGCCACTCAGTCCAGTCGACAGGCTGACTGTCATAGGCGCCATCAGCCACCGTAGCCTTGGGAATGACATCCTTTCCCTGGGGCCAAACTCACATAGTAAACATTATAAATAAATTTCGTTATACACAATTCTTACCTATCATATAATTTTTTTTTAAAATTAAAATAAATATTACATAAAAAGTTGTTTCAATAAAAATTAAATTGTAAATGATTTTTCCTAGATCACCTATCTGGAGCTGTTCATAGTAGGTTTTATAAATGTACATCAATATATCAGATACGACGTGTACAAATTTTATCGAATAACCCCCTTTCTAAATATATATCTATACAGAAAAAAAACCCTTGAAAAAATTACTTCTTATCGTACTTTATTTTCTCACAATGAGAACATTTTTTTTAAGGTTTAGGTACTTATAAATTTATCCATACGTTTTCTATTTAATATGTATTTCATTTAAAAGCATAAGATATTATACAAAACTTTACAAAAAAAAAATCCTATTTTAAAAAAATTAAGAACTAAACAGTAGATTTGAAATTTAAAATGAATGATATGATAAAAAAAGGACCTTAGTTGAAATTAAATTTATCACAAAACAATTTCACTAAATCATAATTCTGTTGCGTCTTCATAAACATACGAACATAACAAAAATATACGTTCGACTTCTTCTCATTTCTCTCCAACCTAAGTAGACTGGTTATGGGACCCAAACCCAATAAGGGCAACGGGGCAGGTTCTGCGCATCCTTCGGATGACGAATCCCCCCAAGAGATTGACCGGGATGGCGTCCTAATAGCCCTGACCGAGCAAGTCGCAGCATTACAACAAGAAGTAATACGTATGATGGAACGACAGAATCTTGCCGCGAGTGATCCAGTCCATGCCGGGACCACAACCCAGGTTCGCCGCACCTCCATACCTGGTGGAACTGAGCCCACTAACACTCTGCCGCGGGCCCCTAGTATTAGTGGCCGTCCTAGCCTATGCCAAGATAGCTCGGGACCCGCCAACCGTCGGAAGTCCCCAGTGCTACATAGGAACCTAAAATGTTCAGGCCGACCGGGAGACACCCCGGCCGAGGAATTCCTATATAGGACTGAATCCCGAGCGAGGGACGATGACGTCTCAAGCTTGGAACTAGTAAGAAATGTAGTGGCACTGCTGACGGGGCCCGCGGAAGAGTGGTACTGGACCCAGTTCCGTCGACAACAACCCAGCCCCATATGGACTGACTTCAAAATGGGACTATCTGATCAGTTCGGAGGAAGACAGACAGACCACCAAATCATCAAAGAAATGATGGAGACGAAACAGCATAACCAATCGTTCGACGATTATGCCTCGAAAATACTCGCCTTGGAAAACCGTCTGTCGCGCTCGATGTCCTCCGCGGAGTTGGTATATCTTGTCATGGAACAGCTGAACTGCACCTTAGGGTCGGCCATTATAGGGTCCACCTATGGCAATATGCGCCAATTTCGCGAAGCGTGCATCCGCGTTGAGAGATGGCAAAAAGCCAAAAAGGAGGAAAGTCGCCATTCACACCTGTCGATAATGGAATCTCTGCCAGACTTCCCTTCTCCACAGGCCAGAGCCTCTTTTATGCAGGGATGGGCCAACTATTATCGATTTCGTAAGCGAATCTTCAATGATTCTGCCGACCTGCCACCAGCTCGTAAAGCCCCGCGCATTCGGTCGTGGGCCACAGAGAAGGGGGCACACACTCAGAAGATTGTCGCCGCCGTGACCTTTCGTCAACGTGCTGCCTGGGTAGAGGGGCAGAATCGTTCCTCCAGGAAAACCCGGCAATCAAGCTATATCGCCTAAGCGCCGATGTCCGAGTAGCTGACGGTACGCCTAGGAATATTAGCGGTTTCATCATCGTCCCCGTATCCTTTGGATCGAAAACTGTAACTCTGACACTGTATGTAGTTCCTGACTTGTCCCAGAACCTTTATCTCGGCGTCGACTTTTGGAGGGCGTTTAAACTGGCCCCACACATAATAGGGGAACTCCATCATACCCCACAACCTGATCCCGACTGCCATATCCTTGAAGAGTCCCAACAGGAGCGACTGAACCAGGCCCGCGCGCGATTCCCGTCGTTCGACACCTGTGGACTTGGTAGAACACACCTGGAACAACACGTGATCGACGTAAGCAGAGGCACTACCCTGTCTCCCCCGCCATTCAGGCCCTCATGTATGAGGAGATCGATCGCATGAGTTTAGGTGTGATCGAAGAGTCCAACAGTCCATGGAACTCACCCGTGGTCCTGGTACGTAAACCTGGAAACGTCCGCCTCTGCTTGGACTCCCGCAAGGTGAATACCGTAACCGTAAAGGATGCCTACCCACTGCCTCATATAGACGGTCTCCTGGGGCGATTGCAAGACACTAAGTTCATTTCCGCAATCGACTTGAAAGATGCCTTTTGGCAAATCCCATTGGAGGAAAAATCCATGGAAAAAACTGCCTTCACCGTCCCAGGAAGACCGCTGTATCAATTTACAGTGATGCCGTTCGGGCTTTGTAACGCTCCGCAACGCATGTGTCGCTTGATGGACAAGGCGATACCGGCCTCACTTAGAGAAAATGTGTTCGTCTATCTGGACGATTTATTGGTGGTGTCTCCGGACTTTGAGACCCACCTTCAACTTCTAGAAAAGGTCGCCGACTGCCTTCGTCGCTCTGGGCTGACAGTAAACCTGTCAACCAGCCGATTCTGCGTGCGGGAGGTGAAGTATCTGGGGTTCATCATTGGCGATGGGTCCCTGAAAACTGATCCCGACAAGGTGGCAGCCATCAGGGACTTCCCAGTTCCAAAGTCAACCAAACAGGTGCGACGCTTCTTAGGTATGACGCGTTGGTATAGGCGCTTCATAGGTAACTATGCAAGTATCGCCTCTCCCCTCACGGACTGCCTAAAAGGGGGCAAATTTGTTTGGTCCGACGAGGCCCAACAAGCCTTCGTGGAACTCAAGAAGTCAATAATGTCTGCTCCTTTTCTGGTCACCCCAGACTTCACCCGCCCCTTCTACATCCAATGTGACGCAAGCAAAACGGGGGTAGGAAGCGTCCTCTTCCAAAGACAGGGCGATGAAGAACATCCCATCGCATTTTTCTCTAAGAAGCTGAACAGCGCCCAGCGTCATTATTCCATCACGGAACTCGAGTGCCACGCGGCGGTGCTGAGCGTTAAAAAGTTCCGGGCGTATGTGGAAGGGCAGCCTTTTACAATAATTACTGACCATGGTAGCTTGAGGTGGCTCATGAGGCAGACCGACCTAAACTTCCGGCTAGCGCGGTGGAGCCTAAAGCTGCAGGGCTTCCAATTTTCTATCGAGCACCGCAAGGGTAGTCAGAATGTGGTGCGAGTCGACTGTGTCGATGAAGTGTCCTTCTGTCGTGACGTGGACCTAACGTCCCCAGCCTTCAGGTCAGCGGACTACCAGCATCTCGCTGACAAAATCAGCAAAGATGCCGGGCAGTTACCTGACCTTCAGGTTTCGGATGGTTATGTGTTCCACCGTTCGGCCCCACGAACTAGCGACCCCGAGACGGACGATCTGATATGGAAATTGTGGATCCCTGCAGAATTGACCACTCCCTTGATCGAGTCCGCTCATGAGCCTCCTCAAGCTTCCCATGGCGGTGTACATAAGACCCTAGCCCGCCTCCGGGAAAAATATTATTGGCCCGGCATGACTAGTCAAGTCAGAAAATACATCGCGAGCTGTGAAGTATGCAAAGAGACAAAAGCTCCAAACAGACCCCTTCGGCCCCCTATGGGCAAAGCCATGGATGTGTGCCGACCTTTTCAACTCTTATACATCGATTATATGGGCCCTTATCCTAGGACGAAGAAAGGCCACACTGCTGTGTTGGTAGTGCTAGACGCGTTTTCCAAATTCTGTTTTCTCCACCCAGTAGTTGGCGAAACATCCAAAGCCGCCGTGAATTTCCTTGAACATCGAATCTTCCATGCCTTCGGCGTCCCCGAGGTGATATTCTCTGATAATGGAAGTCATTTCACTTCCAAAGAATTTGTAACGGCCGTCCTATGCCCAGATTCCATATTCACCTGGCATTAGCCACTATAAAATTTAATTAGGCATTTTAGAGTAATTGGAAAGGGGTAGGTGGAAAAAGGAAAAAAAAACAAGGAAAAAATGGGAAAATTTTTTTTTGTCAGTCAGGTCTGGATTTTTCTGGAGATAACTTGAGTGAGCCTGGAAATTTAGTAAGAGACAAAAGAAAAAATAAAAAGTTTGTTATTGGAAAATCAAACAGCCTTTAGTATTGTGAGAAAAAACAATTAAAGTTCGGAAGGAGAAAGTTTTTTTTATAAAATACGAAATTTGAAAAAAACAGTACCAACAACTCATAACCGAAAGGCGAGGGAGGAAAAAAGAAGGTTCGGCCGACTAACCAACCACGAGGCGAACTGAACGAGATCTGGACCGGAGCAAGAGGAGGAAGGTCTTTATATCAGGTATTCGTAGATCTTGTTGTCCTTTTTTTGACGACCGGTGGACGGACCTCATATAAGGGGACGCAGAGGCTTTTGGTGTTGTGGACTATTGTTGCGGTGGTCATCAATTCAAAAACAGGCGGCAGTATGACACTAAATCCAGCTTCAATTAGTGCCCAGATTGACTGTTGACCACACCTACTTTAATGAGCAGTATATTAAATTGTAAAGGAGTATACAGTGTACGCGTATTTGGTTGCGGGCTTTCGAAGGTGTCCGAAGAAGGATCCACAAAAGAAAGGCGAAACCTGGCCGGAAGTGGCATCAATAGCTCCAACTTCAGTGCATCGCATCCAGTAGCAAGGATGACGTAATTTTATGCATAGTATCTAAATTTGTTTACCTTATTTAAATTTTTTTTCAAAACATCTAATCTTAACATCTAACATCTTAAAATATCTCATTACATTAAGGGTATTTAATTTTATTCAAAATATTTAATTTTATTTAACATATTTAATTTTATTAAATTTTTTTACTTTTATTTAACATAGTTAATTTTGTACAACATATTTACATGCCTTCATAATATTTCATTCTTATTTATAATCGGGGACTTTATCCTTACTAATTATCGTTCGTCCTAACACTTATTGATATTGTTGTTTTGGTTTTAAATGTGTTTGTGTTGTTTGATGTCTACGCAGTACATCGCTAGAGGTTTTTCTCAGAGGTACTAGTTAGGTTGTTGTAATTATGGATTTCAGGTCCGATCGCAACTGCTGATGTTCTTACGGTTTGGTCAATTGTTATACATATAAGTTAAATTTGATAAGTTTTATACGGTAATTGGTTTGTTACTGACAATCAGGTAATGGGTGGCTGTAATTGTGGTGACAATTGCCTCCGAGTTAAGCGGTCTGGTACCAGGGCGGTTTTCGTGAGATAAGTTGGGTGAGGCATTTTTAAAAACGAAACATAATAAATAAATAAAAAGGAAAAAAAAAGAAAGAACAGCGGTCCCTTCTTTATATCTAGCACCCACTATTTGAGTCAGGTATGCAGTAGTATACCCTAGTCGTAAGTTTTTTTGTGTGGTGTTCTAGTATTTTAGACATTTTGGTTGTGAGATTTAATTTAATAAGTAAAGAAGCACATTTGATGTATCAATTCCGTTTTGTTTTTTTTGTTGTTGGATAATTAGTTTTTTTAGGATAATGGGCTAAGGGCCCTTACATGGCATAGCAGCGGGGATGGATCTCCCTACGTACGATTTTGGAGTAGATGCCCTCATAACTTGAAGAAGTACTCCGCGTCCGCCCTGATGGGGGCACTCACAGACAGGTAATTGGTGGTGATGCACATTAATTATGTGGTACCTCTGGAGTCTCTCCACTCCACGACCCCCCCGACGAGCCAGCCCTACTCTTGAGGCCCGGGGTACCACCGAGGTTTAGGTTGTGTGGAATTTTCTTTCAAATTTTGGTTTTTTTTTGTATGTGGATCTGCGGTTGGATTCTTCGGGCAGCCAACCCAGGGTTCACATTACAAATGACGCCCAACGATGGCTTATGCCCTTAAGCGTCCTGCACGGACATTATATTTTGTTTTGGTAGCGAAATTTTTTTTTCGGTATGTCCGGCATACCATGAGTGCCTTCACGGCTGAATTTGTTACTTTGAGAAAATTTGTATGAGTTCGAAGTGCATCACCACTACGTCGTTGGTTCGTCGGGGCTAAGGCAGTACCGCGAAGCTTTAGTCACCTCTCTTTTCTTCGTAGAATTTCCGTCTAAATTATGAGTTAATTTTATTTTTATTTTCACCTTTCGGCTAATCCCTAACGCGGTAGCTTCTTCCCTTTTGGTAGTCTGTCTTCGAGCCCTGTTCTTAGTTCGGCCTCTTTAGTATCAGGCGTGATATCGCCTGCCACTGTGTCGGACTGAGATCAGGGTTATCTCTCAATTTTATTGTTCTTTTCATTTTTTTCGGGTGAGTTTTTGGGGAAGTTTCGCTGGGTCCAACTGGCTAACAGGCGCCATCGCCTGGCAATGCGCCCAGTGGAACTTTTCTGGAACTCATTCGAACCAGCCTTACTAATTTTTCTTGGTTCCCTTCCTGTTCGGCTGATCCATCCTTCCTGAAGACATGCAGAGTTGCGATTCAGTAGTGGGTGGACAGCAGAGGGATGTCTAATTTTTTTATTTTTTTGAAGAAGTTTCCTTTACGAATCGGCATGTGGGTGTCCCTTGATGGGCAACGTGGGGTGCTGGTCATGGGACAGGGTCTCTTTTGGGGAGGATGGTGCTACTTCTTCTGGTCCCATCCCCCTCAATGAGCCATGGTTCTGAGAATGATCGGGAGTAGCCTGAGGTGCCTCCGGGGTTATCGATGACACTCAGTGGTGTTCGCTCTAGATTTTTCTTGTGTTGAGGTGTCGAGTTTGATAATCAAGTTATGATTATGTATGATTACACGTGGAATAGACACCACTGACTGCCAACGTTGACTTCGGCCACCAAGATTATTCGGAGAGAGAGATATCGTTCCGCTGCGGCCATATCTATCATTTTGAGCTATTACTGATAATATAATAGGTTTTTTTGCTTGTGCCATCTGTGCCATCTAGTAGATATTATTTTAGTGGAGATTTACAATAACGTAGATAGATTAAACCCACCTATAGGATTGAAAAAAAAAACTGACATAATTTTTTTGATAGCTTTTGCCTAACAAAAGGAACAAATTTATACAAAGGTTGTGATCGCATTGGTTGCTGTTGCTATCGGTAATCAATTGAAAAACGGATTTCGGAGCACTACCATGCCAACTTTACGGACTGGGAAAAGTACTGCTCCGGATAACCCCGGAAGCGACGAGGACGGAGGGGCTCAAACAGAACGGATCCACGATTCAACTGAGGTCCAAAGTGATGCGATCCGCACGTTGACCGAAAATTTTGAGAGGCTCCGGCAGGAGTTAACAAATTTGAGGTCGGAACCCAGACCTACGACTAATCCTACGATCCCACCCACTATTCCGGACGAGTCTATGGAGGATCAACCGTCACATGTCCCGCGAAGGGAATCGTCTCATTTCGATAACAAGAGGCGGTCACCAGTTTCCACTTGGAACATAAAGTTCTCCGGTGACGATAATGAGTTGTCGGCGGAGGAGTTTTTGTTCCGAGTGGAAACGAGGGCCCGAGACGAATGGGTCAGCCAGTCCGAGGTCTGTCGGAACATCTCTGCGCTGTTAAAGGGCAGAGCCGAGGACTGGTACTGGTCCCAATTTCGTCGTCAGGTTCGTGACCCCGATTGGAGCGACGTGAGAGGTCACCTGACTAGGCAATTTAGACGTCGGGAATCCGACTTCCAACTCATCAAGCTAATGCTTGAATGCAAACAGGACAGGGACTCATACGATATGTATGTATCAAGGATGGTGTCCTTGTTTAATCGTATGGCGAGTCCGATGCCAGAAGTTGAGCTGGTGGACATCGTCGTACAAAATCTTAACGTGTCGCTAGGCTCACTGGTCATTGGCCAACAATTTGCCACACTACGTCATCTGCGAGAGGTATGCTTGCGGGCGGAGAGGTGGCAGGATCAGAAGCGCCAAGAACGACGACAATTCCCCAGGGTCCACGAGATTGACTCCGCCAGCCGGAGTCCTGACAGGCAACCAATAGGGGACGATTTCGACTCTGCGGTGGATGAGGTCAAACGGCCTCTTTCTCCAGTCAGGCGTCGGATTGTCACTTGTTGGAATTGTCAACAACAGGGCCACCTGTTCATGGACTGCCCGTCGGAAACACGAGGCCTGTTTTGTTATAGGTGCGGCAAGGCTGGTACCGTAACAACCCGTTGTCCCGTATGTTCGGGAAACAAGGTACAGGGTGCGAGGCTCGGCGGGAGCACGCGCCTGTCCTAAACTCACCCGCCTTCAGCCATGACAAGGACTATAGCGAGCAATCCTCGCTCACCTCGGACTTGACAGACCCAAACCCTCTTCCAAACTTCCCCTCACCAGAGGTTCGACAGTCTTTTCTGTTGCGTTGGCAGAGGTACCAAATTGCTCGAAACCGCATCTTTGCGGAGACTCCTAAGGTACACTTCACCGCGTCCATTCCGGATGTTAGGAGTCGCGCGAGAGAGAAACGACTTCATTCGCAGAAAATTATTTCTGCAATTATATCGGATTTGTCCGATCACCGGCCCTTCGCTAAGGTCTATTTAGCTAGTGAAGAGGTGAATGGTTTACTAGACAGTGGTGCGAGTATCACCTGTCTGGGTAGGGAGGCCGAATCTTTTCTGAAGGATCATCCCGAGATTAAGTTTTATTCTTTGCGAACTTGTTTGCAAACGGCGGACGGGGCCCCACAAAGAGTTATCGGTTATGTCCGAGTTCCGGTCTCCTTTGGAGGTTGTACTCATGATATGACGATCTATGTGGTACCCAGTCTTAGCCAAAGACTCTATCTCGGGATCGATTTCTGGAAATTGTTCGAAATCGCTCCCCAAATAGTTAGTGAAGTAAAAGCTCCAACAGCAACTTCCAAGATGCACGACTTAACGTCAATGCAGTGCCAACAGTTGGAGTTAATAAAGGCCAGGTTCCCCTCATTTGATGTCTTAGGACTGGGGAAAACCAACCTGGAAGAGCACATCATCGATACGGGTGACTCAGTTCCCATTAAACAGAGGCATTATCCAGTCTCACCTGCCATACAGAAGCTAATGTATGGTGAGTTAGACAGGATGTTGGCTCTGGGAGTAATTGAGCCATCCAATAGCCCCTGGAATTCTCCAGTGGTGTTGGTGCGCAAACCAGGGAAGGTACGCCTGTGTCTTGACTCGCGTAAAGTGAATACCGTCACTGTCAAGGACGCCTACCCTCTTCCACATATTGATGGTTTACTTGGTCGTCTGCAAGATACCAAGTATATCACCAGTCTGGACCTGAAGGACGCCTTCTGGCAAATCCCTTTAGAAAAAAAGTCCCGAGAGAGGACAGCTTTCACTGTCCCAGCTCGTCCATTATACCAATTTACGGTAATGCCTTTTGGTCTGTGCAACGCGCCACAGCGAATGTGCCGTTTAATGGACAAGGCGATACCTGGACATTTACGCGAAAACGTATTTGTTTACCTAGACGATCTGCTCGTTGTTTCACCCAACTTTGACGAACATGTACGTCTTCTCGACGAGGTTTCTGGTTGCCTACGTCGTGCTGGGTTGACTATCAACCTCAGCAAATGTAAATTTTGCGTGACTGAAGTTAAGTATCTTGGCTTCATAATTGGGGATGGAACTTTGAAAACGGATCCTGCAAAGGTGACGGCCATCACGGAATTTCCAACTCCAAAATCTCATAAGCAGATTAGGATATTTTTGGGAATGACGGGGTGGTATCAGAGGTTCATCCACAATTATGCAAGCGTGGCTTCTCCAGTCACGGATTGTTTAAAGAACAAATCGTTCAGATGGACGGACGAGGCCCAGCAAGCTTTCGAGAAGCTAAAACGGCTTATGACCGAGGCTCCGTTGCTAGTCACTCCGGATTTCTCTAAGCCTTTTTACATTCAGTGCGATGCTAGCCGAAGTGGTATGGGAAGCGTGCTGTTCCAGCGAGACATGGATGGAGGAGAACATCCGATATCATATATGTCTAAGAAACTGAACGCAGCCCAGCGGAACTACACCATAACGGAACTTGAATGTTACGCCGCTTTACTGAGTGTTAAGAAGTTTAGAGCCTATGTGGAGGGACAAGCATTCACGGTAATAACTGACCATGCTAGTCTGAAGTGGCTCATGGATCAGAAAGAGCTAAGCGGTCGATTAGCGAGATGGAGTCTAAAGCTCCAGGGGTTCGTGTTCACGATCGAACACAGAAAGGGAAGTCAAAACGTAGTACCTGACGCCTTGTCGCGCAGGGATTGCGTGGACGACCTCTTTTTTTTGTCGCGAGGTGGACATGGACTCCTCGGCCTTTATGTCTCCTGAATACACTGAACTGGCTGAACAAATCTTGAGTGCCACCCCACAGTTACCAGACTTGCGTGTTTCCGACGGGTACGTTTTTCACCGTACGTCCCCACGTACGGGAGACCCGGTTGCGGACGATTTAACGTGGAAATTGTGGATTCCCGCGGACTTGACTCTTCCTCTTGTCGAATCGGCTCACTCGCCTCCTCAATCCGCACATGGCGGCGTGGCAAAGACACTGGCCAGATTAAGGGTTAAGTATTTTTGGCCGGGAATTGCTCGGCAGGTTAGAACCTTCGTGTCACAGTGTGACACTTGCAAAGCCACCAAGTCTCCCAATTCGATATTACGACCACCAATGGGGCAGCCCATGGAGGTTACCAATCCGTTTCAATTCCTATACGTAGATTTCCTGGGTCCGTATCCCCGGACCAAGAAAGGACACACCGCGGTATTCGTTGTCTTGGATGGATTCAGCAAATTCGTGTTTCTTCATCCAGTAAGGGCGGAAACCTCGGCAGCTGCCGTACATTTTCTAGAGAAAACTGTATTCCACACTTTTGGTGTGCCGGAAACTGTTTTCTCAGACAATGGTCGGCAGTTCACCTCCCGGGAGTTTGCTAAATTGCTGGATGATTATGGCGTGAAACATGCTCGCACGGGCATATATTCTCCGCATCCAAATGCCTCAGAGAGGGTAAATAGATCCGTTCTCGCCGCTATTAGGGCATATCTGAATGAAGACCAAAGAGAGTGGGATAAACATCTTACCTCTATTGAATGTGCTCTCCGGGGTACTCTTCAAGAGGCAATCGGTATGTCCCCTTATCAGGTCCTTTTCGGGCGGCATATGATTCTCCATGGATCGGCTTATCCGGTCCTGAAGAAGTTGAACGTCTTTCGAGACGGGGACATATCGCATTTGCCAGTTTCAGATCGCCTACAATTGCTCCGAGAGCGGATCGAACTTAGCCTCGCTGCAGCGCATGCCAGACACGAAAAACGCTATAACTTGCGTTGTCGAGTGGTTGAATTTCACCCGGGGCAAGAAGTTTTTCGGAGAACCTTTCTGGTCAGCAAACGGGCAGACCATTTCAATGCCAAATTGGCAGATAAATTCGTGAAATCACGTATAAGGAAACGAATTGGCAACAGTCTCTATGAATTGGAGGACTTGCGTGGTAAGCTCCTGGGCACATATCATGCCAAAGACCTGCGGCCGTAGCATCACGCCGAAGCAAGCACGTCCCTGAGTAGCCCTAAGAAGGCATCTCGCCGTCTTCACCGGTTAATAATAGGGTGCCTTTTGGTCCGCTTAGGTAGCTTCCCTGGCGGATGGTACACCTCTTTGTTTTTTTTGGTCGTCTGGGGCCAAGTTTCCATGTTCGATACCAACAGGGGCTGGCAGACCAGTCCAAACATTTTCGCCATTTTAAACCCCTTGGGCGGTCTGTTGAGTTGCTACCGGCGGAATGTCTCCTTGCGATCCACTAGGTTGAGTCGAAGGCAATGTGGTATTGCTGGAGATTTAACCCGATGAGTCGGAAGGTGATGTTATTGGAGTGGTAGGGTTGAGGGTTATAGGGACTCGGAATGGGATAATATGGTATTGTCTCCGGCCAGATCTTTGTTCGTCAACACTGCCCTCCGGCAGATCCACCAACAACAGCCAAGGATACAAGGCGGACCACCTCTACTTCTGCAGGAAAACTTTTTCCTAGTTCTTTATCTTTTTCCTCCACTCGCTGTTTTACCGTGGCCAGCAATTTTCTCAATTGAGCCCGGCTAGCTCACCATAGAGAGCATGGGACTCATGGTCATGGGTCGAGCCACACCTTCAGTCATACTAATAGGGAGTAACCCAAAACAAAAAGCAGGCCGTTTTGGTTTTTTTTCGGCTCCTCACTCCCTCGCAAGTCGGGTTTGTGGAGCCGAGGGATTGTAACGGCCGTCCTATGCCCAGATTCCATATTCACCTGGCATTAGCCACTATAAAATTTAATTAGGCATTTTAGAGTAATTGGAAAGGGGTAGGCGGAAAAAGGAAAAAAAACAAGGAAAAAATGGGAAAATTTTTTTTTGTCAGTCAGGTCTGGATTTTTCTGGAGATAACTTGAGTGAGCCTGGAAATTTAGTAAGAGACAAAAGAAAAAATAAAAAGTTTTTTATTGGAAAATCAAACAGCCTTTAGTATTGTGAGAAAAAACAATTAAAGTTCGGAAGGAGAAAGTTTTTTTTATAAAATACGAAATTTGAAAAAAACAGTACCAACAACTCATAACCGAAAGGCGAGGGAGGAAAAAAGAAGGTTCGGCCGACTAACCAACCACGAGGCGAACTGAACGAGATCTGGACCGGAGCAAGAGGAGGAAGGTCTTTATATCAGGTATTCGTAGATCTTGTTGTCCTTTTTTTGACGACCGGTGGACGGACCTCATATAAGGGGACGCAGAGGCTTTTGGTGTTGTGGACTATTGTTGCGGTGGTCATCAATTCAAAAACAGGCGGCAGTATGACACTAAATCCAGCTTCAATTAGTGCCCAGATTGACTGTTGACCACACCTACTTTAATGAGCAGTATATTAAATTGTAAAGGAGTATACAGTGTACGCGTATTTGGTTGCGGGCTTTCGAAGGTGTCCGAAGAAGGATCCACAAAAGAAAGGCGAAACCTGGCCGGAAGTGGCATCAATAGCTCCAACTTCAGTGCATCGCATCCAGTAGCAAGGATGACGTAATTTTATGCATAGTATCTAAATTTGTTTACCTTATTTAAATTTTTTTTCAAAACATCTAATCTTAACATCTAACATCTTAAAATATCTCATTACATTAAGGGTATTTAATTTTATTCAAAATATTTAATTTTATTTAACATATTTAATTTTATTAAATTTTTTTACTTTTATTTAACATAGTTAATTTTGTACAACATATTTACATGCCTTCATAATATTTCATTCTTATTTATAATCGGGGACTTTATCCTTACTAATTATCGTTCGTCCTAACACTTATTGATATTGTTGTTTTGGTTTTAAATGTGTTTGTGTTGTTTGATGTCTACGCAGTACATCGCTAGAGGTTTTTCTCAGAGGTACTAGTTAGGTTGTTGTAATTATGGATTTCAGGTCCGATCGCAACTGCTGATGTTCTTACGGTTTGGTCAATTGTTATACATATAAGTTAAATTTGATAAGTTTTATACGGTAATTGGTTTGTTACTGACAATCAGGTAATGGGTGGCTGTAATTGTGGTGACAATTGCCTCCGAGTTAAGCGGTCTGGTACCAGGGCGGTTTTCGTGAGATAAGTTGGGTGAGGCATTTTTAAAAACGAAACATAATAAATAAATAAAAAGGAAAAAAAAAGAAAGAACAACGGTCCCTTCTTTATATCTAGCACCCACTATTTGAGTCAGGTATGCAGTAGTACACCCTAGTCGTAAGTTTTTTTGTGTGGTGTTCTAGTATTTTAGACATTTTGGTTGTGAGATTTAATTTAATAAGTAAAGAAGCACATTTGATGTATCAATTCCGTTCTGTTTTTTTTTGTTGTTGGATAATTAGTTTTTTTAGGATAATGGGCTAAGGGCCCTTACATGGCATAGCAGCGGGGATGGATCTCCCTACGTACGATTTTGGAGTAGATGCCCTCATAACTTGAAGAAGTACTCCGCGTCCGCCCTGATGGGGGCACTCACAGACAGGTAATTGGTGGTGATGCACATTAATTATGTGGTACCTCTGGAGTCTCTCCACTCCACGACCCCCCCCCGACGAGCCAGACCTACTCTTGAGGCCCGGGGTACCACCGAGGTTTAGGTTGTGTGGAATTTTCTTTCAAATGTTTTTTTTTGTTTGTATGTGGATCTGCGGTTGGATTCTTCGGGCAGCCAACCCAGGGTTCACATTACAAATTCACGAAACTGTTGTCCGATTACGGCGTCAAACACCAACTCACCGCTATCTATTCCCCACAAGCCAACGCTTCCGAGCGGGTGAATCGCTCCGTTTTAGCTGCTAGCCGAGCGTATCTGAAAGAAGATCACCGGGATTGGGACCTACACCTGTCTGCAATCGAATGTGCCCTACGGAGTGCACACCACACGTCCATTGATACCTCCCCTTACCAGGCCCTGTTCGGGTGCCCAATGATCCTGCACGGATCCGCTTACCCAGTACTGAAGGCCTTAGGTGCCTTGCAAGAGGGAGATATAACGGTATCGCCGGCCATAGATCGATGGCAGGCCCGGCGGGACAAAATACAGCAACACCTGGCCGCGGCTCACACGAGACTGTTTCTCATGTTCGCTGCAGAGCCGTAGAGTTCTCGCCCGGCCAGGTAGTTTATCGACGAACCTTCCCCGTAAGTAACAAGATCAACCGGTTTAGCGCTAAACTCGCAGACAAATTTCTGAAAGCTCGCGTGAGGCGAAAGCTTGGGAGTGGGCGTTATGAATTAGAAGACCTAAAAGGGAAACCAATCGGCATCTACCATGCCAAAGATCTCAAGGCCTGACGGCCTGGGCAGCGGAAGTGACCTCGTGGACCAGGGGTTCTAGACGACGACTATGTGGTTTAGTCGGCGAACTGAGTCCTTGGGGCAGGAGACACCTTCCGGAAGAGAGACTTCGCGCTCAGAGGGACTCGTCGGGACAATGTGGAATTGCCCCGACTTTCCCGACGGACACGCGAAGACACTCCGTAGAGCAATCAGGCCCAGGACACGTTCTAGCATAACTATTGGAAGCGAAGGTGACTCCGAGTAGCCCTAATAAGGCATCTCGCCGCCCTAACCGGTTATTAATAGGGTACCCGTCGAGGTCCGCCAACAATGGAGCCAACAATCTAGACACAATCCCAGCTCATGAGGCCCAAACGACCCTATAAGACGCTTGCCTAGGAATGTATAGGAGATATGCAGAGTACGGTTGTCCCGGATGGAGCAAAACGTCTCTTGTACCACACCCCGGTAGGGAACGCATGGTGTAAGTGGCGACAAGAAACCAAATCGTGGCCGTTGACGAGCGCCGTTGTCCAAAATGATGCCAATAGTTAAATAAATCTCAAAAGTTTTTTTTTTTTTAAATATAAAGCTGCGGATAAGGTAGTTGAGGCGCTTAACCCATACGACTTCAGCCTCGTCCATTGTCTCCCGAACTCAACCCTTCCGAAGGCATAGCGGGGTGGAAAACACACATTACTCAGGTAAAGCCCGGCTAGCTCAGTAGGTAGAGCATGAGACTCTTAAATCACAAATCAATACCTCGAGGTCGGAACCGGAAGACCATTAGCACGTCTAGGCTTTCGCAGGACGATAACGACATTTCAATCCACTTCCTCAGAGGCGCACCAGCACAAGCAGACTCGTCTTGGGTAAGCAGATTATTTCAGAAAGACTTTTCCATCAAACCGATCAATTGCGAAGAGGTAGGATCCCGTAAAAAGAAGCTCAAACACTTTAAGGTGTCCTTACCAGCTAAATACGAATGGCTGCTCTTCAGCTCAACATCCAACGTCTTGAAATGGAATAAATTAACCCTCTGTCGTTGGAAAACAGGGCTACACCGAGGAAAGAACCGAAGTTAGTTGTAAATAAGATTAACTCTAATAATATAAACACTAGCCCTATCGTAAGCTCCAAAAAATATAAAAATATTAATATACTAACACAGCATCCAACATCCCCTAAAAATATCCGTAGTTAACATTAATTCTAAAATCATCAAAACCAATACTAACAACATTCCCACCACTACCCCTGCCGTCCCTGCACTAACTAATAATAGAGACTCATCTGATTTATACCCAAATTTTTCTCGTAGCCATATTATCATCGGCGGCCGTTCTTATTCCAATGTTACTGAAATTCCTATAAACAATCAACCTCCCTCTAATCCTTCACAACCTCATCCGACCGACTATGGTTGTGGAAGAAACACCAATTTTAGCGAGTTCTTCCGAAAATGTCAACAGCATCACCGCTACTAAACCACACTTCTTGAACCCTCTACAGCCCCCGAACGTAAAAAACACCTTAATCTCGGCAGACTCAACCGAGGGTCGTTACCTACTATCTCGCCTTAGAGATCGAAGGATCTTCGATAATGTAAGGCTCTTCCTTGCTTACATGCACAATAAACCGGACTCTACATGTGTAAATGGTAAGACCAGGACCAGCCTCATTATTTCGATCCAACAAGAAGGTCTCCCGATTGATCGAAGTACCCTGCTGAAACTCTACACTGTGTATCATGTGCAATACCAGATCTCTTCTCAGCAAGTAAACAAGGATCTCGACACTTACGCCTCGCATGTGAGATCACTACATGTGTCTCAATTGCAAAAGAGCCGGGACGAAATGGCTTGATATTATCGTCCTTAACTAGTCACTTCCCCGACAAATACCCACATCTCAACTAACCTAAACCCACCTGTAGACATAAGGCTCTTTTACCACAATTGCAGTGGTATGAGAGGCAAACTTAATAACCTTTTTGTCGACTCGAAATCTTGCAATTTTAATGTACTCGTAATCACAGAAACGTGGTTAAATGAAACTTTCCTAAACGAGGAGATCTTAGGGCGGTATTCTTAGTCGGTGCTTATTGCAAAGTTCGTGCTTAAGCACGTGCTTAATGTGTCCTTTCGATTCACAGTCGCAACTTAAGCACTGTCTTAAGTAAATGCTCAAGCTTGAACTTAATCAAGCAAACCTTATTCAAATAAGTATTCATAGTTGATGCTTAAGCAAATTGTCATATAAGACGATCTTATTTACCCTTAAAATGAATTTATTTTTTAAGTCGTCTCCAAAGGTGACTTAAGCAATTGCTTATAGATGATTTTTCAATAACAGTGTGAAAAAATGAACTTGTTTTCGTCGGTTACTGATATTGAAGGTAGTAGTGAGGTGGATGATGGTGAAGAGGGTAATGGTAGATGTATCCGTAGATCTTTGCGTCACAGACAAAATCCTTTTGAGTTTTACGATAATAATGAATTTAAAAAGCTGTTTAGATTTAAAAAAGATTCCGTACGCTAGTTGCCAAAAATTCATGAAGGATTAGCTGGAATAAATATTTGGAGTTTCCCTATTGCACCAGAATTGCAGCTGCATGTATGTTTGAGGTATTATGCAAGCGCAAGTTTCAGGGTAGAGATTTTTCATTACAATTTTATACTCCTCAAATTTAACATCTTGAATTTATGACATTACATCAGCAGCTCTTTCCGAATTACTTCTAGGAGAATCAAGTAGTAAAGACAAGTAAAACAATAAACTTTCATCAATTCAAGTCGAAATTTAAACTATTAACTGTTAAACAAAAATTAAATTTAATATTTAATATAAAATGAAAAAATAATAATAATTTTCATATAATTTATTATATTGTATAAATATTCTTTATAAATTTGCAATATTTCTGTTTATAAATGTATTAAACACATTTGAATCGCATCTAAAGCCTTCCCGCAATATTTGGTAATTATTTAAACAAACATACGAGCAACAAAAGCATCGCGTACCGCAAATCCATCTCTATTATTCGCATTTAGAAAATTAGGATGAAGGTCATCATCAGCAGTATCATCATATTTATTATCTTCCAAAACATCATTAAATATCAAAGATATATTGTGCAATACTGCGCATTAGAGAGTCCTTCCCGGGAATTCCCGCCCGAGAATTCCCGGGAAATTGAAAGAAAATATATTTCCCGTTTCCCGGGAAAAAAACGTAAATTTCCCGGGAAAAAATGTATTGTTTCAAATCACACATTTTCTTGCAAAAATCTTGAAAACACTAACTATTTCAAGGTTTTAAATTTAAAGTCAGTAACTGTAATGTCAAAATCCTTGTTTTCTATATAAAATTAAAGCCTAGATAATTTTTAATAATCATTACCACTCATTGTACACGGTGAGCTTGAAGTAAGTTTTTATGAGCTCGAAAGGTAACCCGGGTTTTTCTGTTTGACTATGTTCTTTGACCTAAAAGAAGACATTTTGAGTCAAAACTAAAATCTTGTAAGCGCCCCTTTTCGTTTTTTGGCCCCCCAAAAAACCACCCCCTAAAAAATATTTCCGTTTTTGACTAATACCTCTTAAACAGTAAGTGTTATCATAAAATAGTATTTACAAAGTTTGTAGATTATGCGATTATCTACAAAAAAAGATATTACACATTTTCCCGTACGATTTGCCATTCATGAGATATCGCCGTTTTAAAGATTTAAAATACTCATTCGCGACGAGTATAAGGTCATCAGACGCTCAATAAATCTTTTGTTGGACTACGTGGCTAATATTTTCAGGGGTGATTCCTGGATGTATTTGGAGAAAAAAATTGTTCTAGAGAGGTGGTCTATCCCCACTATCCACTAAAATACAGAGGGTTTACGAAAAAAAATTTAATGTTTTTAAAATTTACTTAGTTCGTAGTTACATGTAGGGTTCGAACGATACTCTCGATACTGAGTAGGTATCGATACTGTCGTCTTGAAAACCGATACTGAGCACTCGATACCAAGATCATGGTATCGTCAAGTACTACTCATTAAAAGTATCGAGTACTTTGTCAACCTACATACAGTGGGCACACGCAAGAAATTTTAAACTGATGAATTTCTTTTTTCTGTTATATTTTTTTTTAAATTTTTTATTTATAATTTAAATAATAAAATTTTAATCAATAAAATTTGGTAACATAGTTTAGTCTTATATCTTCCTCAGTTGTAAAATTTCTTTGGTGTGCCAATAATTTTGACAGCCACTGTATGTACTACTGATAAACCGCAAAAATCGGAATATTCTTCAATCTTTAGAGATGTCGCTACATACAAGTTACGTTTATTTCTGAATGCAGCTTTAACCAGTAGCTGTTTTTATAGGAGCATTTACATCGCAAACGCATTGTGGGAACCCAAAATGGAGCTCCTCTATCACACAGAAGTTTGTATTCTGTTCTACCAAAAATGTGAACATGCTCAATTTGCGTTTCCATCTTGGGCTGAAGATGAAAACGGGCCTTAGTCATGCCTTTGTTCATATGGGTCTGTGCTGTTTTTTTGTCGACGGAGTCTTCATACCGTTGGGTTATGTTATTTACGTAAATTTAAATAAATATTTTTTTCTTAAATATATGTATTTTAAAAAGTACTCGATACTGAGTAGTATCGATACTTCCAGCCCGATACTTTCTAGGTATCGATACCACGGTTTGATTCTGTTATTAGTACTTGGTATCGATACTAGAAACCGATAGTTCGAACCCTAGTTACATGTCATGATTGATTTTTTGTTAGGTATATTTTATTTGATGGAATAATTTAGTGTCATTCTCATTGTATTCTCTTTTGAAACGAAACATTTTTAAAAACTTATTTTTCAAATCAAAAATATATTAATAGTCCAGTCAAATCAATAGTCAAGTTTTTTTTGGCATTTGTTCGGGTACATCTGACATCAGGGCTTTCCCTGAGCTCTAGTCTTCCACATAAAAAAAATGATAAAACCAAGTTTGAGGTCGCACTTACTTGGGCAAAGCCGCCATCTTGAAAAGAAGGGAGAGCTTGTTTATATTAAATAACTCGTTTGCATGTAATGATAGCTGAAAATAATCATTGGCAAAGTTGTGGAGAATAAAATTTTTTACAAAATGAGCCCTCAACGAGGTTCCTAAGTTGATTTAGTTCAAAGTTATGGCCGGTCAAAGTGAAGGTTGAATGCAGTTTTTTGCAAATTTCTCGCAAAATTTTAATTTTTTCGGCTTAATGCCCATTAACAACATTAAAGTCCTAGTAATTACATATGAGCCCTTGATCGTCGTTATGCTTATATAGTTTTCGATCAATCCAACCCCAAAGTTCGCACTGCACGTGCCTGAAATAGCTGATAACGCCATTTTTTTAATATTTCGTTAACGCTTGCTCATATTTTTGAATTAAATTTACTTGTATCTTTTCTAAATGAGTTTTTCATTTATTTTTCAACATTAATTGTTCCTCCTAATTCCTACTAGGTTTCATTTTTCCCGGATTCCCGGGAATCCCGGGAAAAATGAATTTATTTTTCCCGTTTCCCGGGAACAAAAATAATCCGGGAAACGTGACCCTCTACTGCGCATGCTACAATAAAAGGAATTTCTTAAGTAACCTTGGAGACGACATAATAATATGGAATTACTGGAAAAAAACATGGGAAATGCTCAAGCATTTCCTTAAAATTACAAATTCTCAATAAGCAATTGCTTAACAAAGTTCACCTCAAGACATGACTGTGAATACATGATATCTTAAGTACGCCTTATTTAAATAAGGCGAACTTAGTTAAGAAATTCTTAAGTCCATGCTTAAGTAACGACTGTGAATACCGCCTTTAGACTGCACCTGGACGATATACAGATGCGATAGAGACTACAACTCAACCGGGCTCACAAGAGGTGGAGGTGTTCTTATAGCGGTCAAAGACTCCCTAAATAGCGAACTGATCGCAACTAACAGTTCGAATTCATTTGAGCATGTTTTCGTGCGAGTTAAATCCGGCAGGAAACACATATTTTTCGGCACTTTTTACATACCCCCTAACTCTGACGAATCTAAATATGATGAATTACTGCATATATTAGATGATATTAATGAATCTCTCTCCGGTATCAACGACATATTTATTTTAGGAGACTTTAATCGCCCTAACATATCTTTTATCTCCGACGAGGAAGAAAACTGTTTACTTCCGATTAACGTCATAAATGCTATCGATATAAAGTTTATCGATTCCTTTTATGGAAATGGTCTGCACCAAATTATTAGAACTCCGAATTCTTGTGGTAATTGGTTAGACCTAATTTTCACCAATTCACCTGAGGAGCTGAGTATCCTGCCTGCTCCGCCTGAGGAGAACATACTCACCAACTCTATTCACCACTCTGCGTGGATCCTCGAGCATACTACCACAATATATAATCATCGCATATCATACAATAACTCAACCATTTATGATTACAAGAACGCAGACTCTAACAGCATTGCCTTCGAATTATCCCTAGTTGACTGGGAAAATAGGCTATCTAGTAATGGCATTGACGAAATAGTGTCGTGCTTCAACACTATTATTTTCAACGTTATTGACAAATATGTGCCCAGAATTAGAAAAAGGGATAAATTATCGGAACCATGGCTAAGAATGTTCGTTCTCTTCGTAATCAGAGAAATAAATTGTATAAGTTGATTAGAAATAACCTCCACGCAAATAATGAACTGAAACTAGCATACACTAGGTTAGCCTCAGAATTCAGTCTTAGGTCACGTGAGGCCTATACTACATATCTTAACTCTGTTGGCGATAGCATTATAAGAGATCCCAAAAAAATCTTTCAATTCGTTAATATAAAACGAAAGACCTTAGGCTATCCAACTACAATGACCAACGGCAGTAATCACTCCTCTTGTCCACAGGAAATTTGTAACATGTTTGCTGACAGGTTTACCGAAGTCTTTTGTCCAAAAGATACAACACACACTGACCTACCTGATACGCACACTGTTACTTCAACTCTTATAGATAACATATCCCTATCCGTCGAAGATATCATGACAGGTATAAACAATTTAGATATCAACAAAGGTCATGATCCTGACAATCTGCCTCCTTGCTTTCTGCAGTGCTACTCAACTCAAATTTTGTTGCCCCTCCATCTTATTTTCAACAAATCCTTATCGTTAGGAAAATTTCCCAGAATTTGGAAAAAATCCTACCTCATACCAATTCTCAAAGCATCTAACAAGCATTCGGTGGACAACTACAGGGGCATTGCAATATTATCGGCAATCCCTAAACTTTTCGAAAAGCTTGTTTACGATAAGATTGCTCAAATAATCGATCCACTCCTTAATGATCAACAACATGGCTTCAGAAAAGGGCACTTTGTGGTATGGAGAACGGTCATCAAATCGATGCTGTCTATACTGACTTCAGTAAGGCCGAATAAATCGAAGTAACTTCCGGAGTCGCTCAGGGTAGTCATCTTGGTCCACTTTTATTCAATATATTCATCTCAGACCTATCAGAAAAACTAAGGGATATACGACATCTCTTTTATGCCGATGACCTCAAAATATATAGTGTCATAAGGTCGCGTGATGACGTAACTCTTCTTCAGTCGAAACTAAGTACGTTACAAGACTGGTGCTCCACCAATAAACTACAACTTAACACCAGTAAATGCCACGTAATTACCTTCTCTCGTAAAAAAAGCATACAGCTGCAATACTATTATCTCAACGGCAAAGTACTAGACCGTGTCGATCAAATTGTAGATCTAGGTATTGTCCTGGACAAAAAATTAAATTTTAATTTGCACTACGATAATATTATTGCCAGAGCTAGCAAACTTCTAGGCTTTATAAAGAGAAGAGCCAAGGAATTTGACAACGCACGAGTTACAAAAACCCTTTTCTGTTCCCTAGTCCGCCCCATTTTAGAATACGCGTGCCCGAGCAGTAGTAGGTTTGAATCAGTGCAGAAGAAATTTCTACTCTTTGCTCTGAGGAATCTATACGATCCACGTGATTTCCAAAGCCTACCGCCCTACATGGACATGCTCAAAGTGTTGGATCTCATGCCGCTGTTTCATAGGCGTAAGTTGCTTATTTCATGCTTTACTTTGGACGTATTAAACGATAAGATCAAAGTTCAGTTTCTGTCAGACAAGATCAAACTCAACGACAAAGTCCGTCACAATAGGCATACGAAAATGCTTAGGGAATATTCTCATCGGACCGAATATGCAAAGAACGAACCTGTAAACAGATGTTGTATGATTTTTAATGGCCACAGTTCCTGCTTCTCCCCTGGAATTAGCAAAATATCCTTCAAAAAAAAATTGATATCCTTCCTGTCACCCGAATTACCTAACTAACTAACTAACACTATAACTAAGTTGAATCTCCCTTTGTACTCGTTTGTTATCACTTTGTGTGGCAAAAAAATAAATTAGATGCCAAAATTGACTAATGTGAATAAGACTGCAACCTGTTACTTTATCTGATATATAAGTTATCCCTGTGTGATATAGTTTAAGTTGCCTTGTTTGGCGTAATAATAAATAAATAAATAAATAATCTCAGGGTGTGGTTGAGCCACACGTTGAGCTAGCGATCCAACAAGGCCTCCGTTTGTTTTTTCGCACCCCCTCTCTTCTGGCGACATCTAGTTGGCGCGTGTTGTAACGGTCGCCCTAAAGTACATGGGCCTCTGACGCACCCAAATTCAGAAAACACCTCGCTGATTTGCGAGAGTAACGACGTATTTCTGAAATCCTGGAACGTTGAACTAAATATGCCCAATGTTCTTAAATTATTGATAATTTATAGTACCCGGATATGCGACGCCGATTTCGCGCCAACAATCGTTAAAAAAGTTATAGCGACATTATTCATTTGAGACAAAGAAACAACAAAACAACATTCTAGATTAATTTTTAAACGTCATTCGCTAGAATCAATCTTTTTTTTTGTTTGCTTCGTCGTTATTCTCGCAAACCAGCGACATGGCAACTACGCATTATCCGAAAAAAAAGAATTCAAAATAAATTAACTGGCAACAACTCATCTGCACGCCAGTTAAATTTTCCCGAATCCGATCGGAATGGAAGTGCCGTTGAAGCAATTCCAATTTTCGTCACCGAAGCCCCTGCGCAAGTAGCCGCAGTGATACAGGAAGAAGAATTTTACCGCTCATCGCCCCGGAGCATCGAGAAAAATTGCCCAAGTGGCGTGATCGAGAAAAAGGCTCGACGGTTCGGTTAATTGTTGGGATTGATTTGTCGTGAACGGAGGGAGAGGAGTTGCTAGGGAGGGTGCTTTGCCTTGATTTAGAGTGGAGACTGATAGGGAATTTATGAAGGAATTGTTTTTTTTGAAATGGATAACGGGTAGAGTTTGAGATTCGGAGACAGGGCGAAAAAAAATTTTCGTTTGGACTAGCGAAAGAGAGTCGCGTTTTGCGAGCTTTGAGAGTTGGACGGCGGATGCTACCGTGTTTTGGTGAAGGAAAATCGATTTTGGCAGTTGGCCGCGGGAAAAAATTTTTGATGCAGATTGTTGGTGAAGTTTTTGGATTATTTTTTTTCTTGTCGGAAAAACTGTGCAATTTATCTTAATTTTACGTGCTTGTTGAAGAGAGAATTTTCATTTGTTTATTGCGGAATGAAGATCAGAAATTAGCGGGGCGACGCAGTTTTATGGTGTGATAGTAGTTTCCAGAAGGGAATAGTTCGGTTAATAACAGTAGTTTCGATTGTATGATTTTTTTTGAGTTGAGAGAACCGCATTGGTTGGGAGATAGTGTGTGCAATGGAGCGTTATATTTGCAAAAAAAAAAAAGAAAAAAAAATTTTCAAGATTTGGTTTTCAATTACATATGTTAGGGTAAATGGCAGTTTTATCGGAAAATACGAGTCACACAAAGAAGCAGGAGGAGGAGGAGAACAAGATAAGTATTTTTTTTCTTTGATTCGAAGTCCGGTTTTGACCGTTGTTAGAGATAGAGGTCGTGCGTCGAATTTGAAAAAAAAAGAAAACGAAAAAAAACGGACAAAATTTTAATCGACATTTCCGGAAGGATTCTATAAAAAAAAAATAAGTGCGTGTCAGCTCCGACTCGAGACTGGAGTTTACTCCTGAAAGACGATTGACTTAAAATATATATAACAGGCAAAGGAAGTAAATGAACCCATATATTTATTTATATTGATTTGATAAAATACATTACATCAATTTTATATTCTACTTTTTAGTCTATAATATGTCTACCACCATTTTGTGGTGGCCGTCTTACTAGATTTAAAATGACGTCACAGAGATTACTGTATTATAATCGTCATACCCATACTGAGGGGGTTGTCAAGAAAAAGGTAATACGTTATTTTGAATTTGGAATGACGCCACACAACTAATTGTATTCTACCTGTCATGCCCTTCCGTTTATACCCATGTCGGTAGGTCGGGGACTTAGAATAGAGAAGAGAAGGAAGCGCAATTAATTAAAATCGGGGAAGCATTTCGGCAACACATATGCACAGCACTCCCATAGTATTTCTTCAGATCCCGGACAATGGCGGTACCATATTTAGTCAAAAACCGGGAGGGGATTGCGTTTCTTAGTAACCATCCAAATGAGAACACATCACTTGGCTGAAAATGTTTGGAGCAAACGCGAACGAATTTCGGTACGCCTCTGTCCGGGATCTGCATGAAACCTATGAACATATGGTTGTTTCTTTTCTTTTAGAGCGAGAGGTTCTTGAATCCAAGTGCTTCCCTCGAATCCGTATACATCTCGACATATTCGTATATATCTCGTGAAAGAAATGTCTGACGCGAAATGGACCAAGCCCATTGGAAAGAGCATCAAATTTTCCATAACTCCAATAAACTCCAATTTTCTACTTTTTAGTCTATTATGTCTTTCACCATTTTGTGGTGGCCGCCATATTAGATTTAAAATGACGTCACACAGATTACTGTATTATAATCGTCATAAATTTCATTTGATACCCGTACTGAGGAGGTTGTGAAGAAAAAGGTAATCCGCCGTTCCTTTACGCGGCTTGCGGGTAGAGTGACTTGGTAGAA
This sequence comes from Thereva nobilitata, assembly GCA_963855945.1. Lineage (NCBI taxonomy): Eukaryota > Metazoa > Arthropoda > Insecta > Diptera > Therevidae > Thereva > Thereva nobilitata. The sequence goes on from OY979696.1 coordinate 144,139,940, forward strand.
ATCGTCACGTAAGAAAATGCGATACGCTGTGTGTATGCGTGCGAGTATCGAGCAGCCCGGCAACCTACAAACGACAAGGCGAGTGCGCTGTGTGTGTGGTGCGAGTATCGAGATTCGAGCAGCCTAACAAACGAGCAAGCGAGTGCACAGCACAGCCGGGTGGGCAACCCTCTCACTTTCTCACTCTCTCCCTCTGTATCTGTCTCTTTTTAAACGCTTTATCTTAGTTTCACCTGTATCTTGTATCTCGTATGTAAACAAATCTTGCAACTTGATTTTGACCAACTTTCATATCAACTTCAAATTTTGCACATATGTATAGTTCGCTTGACAAAGCAATCTGAACATTTTGTATAAAAATCAAGATGACGGCCGATTTTTGTAATTTGTTCCCCGGCCGCCCACATGGGGATCAAATGAAACGGTATGACAGATAGAATACAATTAGCTGTGTAGCGTCATTCCAAATTCAAAATGGCGGCCAACACAAAATGGCGGAAGACATAATAGACTAAAAAATAGAAAATATACCCGATCAACTTAAAATTTTGCGCATATGCATAGTTCGCGTGACAATGGAATCTGACCATTTTGTAAAAAAATCAAGATGGCGGTTTTGCTATTGTGTTCTCCGACTCACCGACATGGGTATCAATTGGAAGGGCATCACAGGTGGAATAGAATTAGTTGTGTGGCGTCATTCCACGCAATTGGAGACACAATTGCAAAAATCGGCCGCCATTTTGGAGCCGCCATGCTGATTTTTTTTACAAAATGGTCGGTTATGTTTTCTACTTTTTGGTCTATTATAGGTACATATTCTGCCATTTTGTTGTTGCTAATTGTATTCTACCTGTCATGCCCTTTCATTTGATACCCATGTCGCAGGTCGGGGAACACAAAAGCAAAACTCGGCCGCCATCTTGGAACCGCAATCATGATTTTTTTACAAAATGGTCAAGCAAACTACGCATATGCGAAAAATTTGAAGTTTATCGGTTATATTTTCTACCTTTTAGTCTATTACATGTCTTCCGCCATTTTTTGTGGCCGCCATTTTAAATTTAAATTGACGTCAAACAAATTACTGTATTATAATCGTCATACCCTTTCATTTGATACCCATATTGAGGGGGTTGTGAAGAAAAAGGTAATCCACCATTTTGAATTTGGAATCACGCCACACAACTAATTGTATTCTACCTGTCATGCCCTGCCTTTTGATACCCATGCCGGTGGCTCGGGGAACACAATTGCAAAATCGGCCGCCATTTTGGAACCGCCATCTTGATTTTTTTACAAAATGGTCAGATTGAATTGTCAGGCGAACTATGCGTATGTGCAAAATTTGAAGTTGATCGGTTATATTCTCTGCTTTTTAGTCTATTATATGTAGATATTCTTCCGCCATTTTGTCTTGGCCGACATAAAAAATTTAATTGTTAATGCTAATTGTATTCTACCTGTCATATCCTTTCATTTGCTACCCATGTCGGGGGTCGGCGAACACAAATGCAAAAATCGGGCGCCATCTTGGAACCGCTATCTTTATTTTTTTACGAAATGGTCACGTTGCATTGTGAAGCAAACTACGCATATGTGCAAAATTTGAACTTGATCGGTTATATATTTTCTAATTTTTAGTCTATTATAATATGTCTTCGGCCATTTTGTGTTGGCCGCCATTTTGAATTTGGAATGACGCTACACCGCTAATTGTATTCTACCTGTCATGTCCTTTCATTTGATTCCCATGTCGGGGTCGGGGAACATAAATGCAAAAATCGGCCGCCATTTTTAGACCGCTATCTTGATTTTTGTACAAAATGGTCAGGTTGTTAAGCAAACTACGCATATGTTCAAAATTTGAACTTAATCGGTTAAATTTTCTACTTTTTAGTCTATAATATGTCTTCCGCCATTTTGTTTTGACGCCATTTTGAATGATGCTACAATACTAATTGTATTCTACCTGCCATGCCCTTTCATTTGATACCCATGTCGGGGGTCGGGGAACACGAATGCAAAAATCGGCCGCCATTTTGGAACCGCCATCTTGATTCTTTTACAAAATGGTCAGACTGTTTTTACACGCGAGCTACACATATGTGCAAAATTTGAAGTTGATGGGTTATATGGAAGTGGGTCAAAATCAAGTAGAAGTTTTTTTTTTGTTAACGCTTTGATTTTACTCCCCATCTATTTTTCATATCGGGCTCTATATATGAAACGTTTCTTAAGGAGTAAACTCCAATAAACTCCAACAAAAAAATATATAAGTGAAGTACATTTATTCGGGAAATTAGAAAAATCTTGGAAAACAAAAGAAAAAAAAGGCGCCAAAGGTTTTTGGTCATTTTGCGGTTGTTTTAGATACTAAAACCATTGAAGCTATACTAAACCATTGAAATATAATATTAAAATAACTAATGAAGATAAAAACGGAAATATAATATTAAGATAAATAACAGAAATTAAAATAAGAAACATAATATTAAAAGAATTAATGAAAATAAAACTGGACACATAATAATAGAATAAATAATAGAAATTAAAATAAGAAATATAATATAAAAATAATCGACGAAAAAAAAATTGGAAACGTAATATTAAAATTATTTTCTGGGTAGATTCTTGGGTTATATAAACAGCTAGCGCACATAATTTACTTCCTATCTGCATAATGTTAGTGCTTAATTGTTTGATATGTTTCCCCCCATGTTTTTCTTTTTTTTGAAAAGTGCATTGGAAATAAGTTTGGTTTGGAAGGAAGGATGAATATACCAGTATCAAAAAAATAAAAAAAAAATTTGGCGAGAATATTACTGATTGTGGTTTTAGGAATTTGGGTGTATATAACGAGACTTTTTAAATAAAAGGAAAAGGATTTTTTTTCCGCTGGGGTGTTTCTTCTTAACTTACCTTGCCCGAGGATTAATCGATGCCGAGCGGACGCCGTGTAATGCTCCTACTATGCTCAGGTGTTAATATTATAACTATGGGAATTTGGGATTTTTCTGTAACCTTGTAATTTTAGTTTGGGTTTTTTTGTCTGAAAAAAAGGCAAAAGATTGGTGGAATTAGTGAGGAAATTTGAATTAGCTCCCATTAAATAACATTGGGGTTCTTTTTGCTTGTGAAAAGCTATTCTTTTTCTGCACGCGCACACCTAAACACTTGAATGAATACCTAATACAACTTTTTATACGCGACATAAATAAACAAATATAAAAAGGTACGTGCCTAAAAAACCTCATAAAATGTACCAAAATTGCGATTTTTCAAAAATTCCAACGGGATTTCATTTTCAATTGTTTCTTAAGTTTTCTAAATGAGTTTCCCAATTATAAACTGATCCTACACAAAATGGCAGCATTGTTAATTAAGGTAAAAAAAAACTAGATCCGTAATTACTCAAAAAGTGATGAACCGATCTTGTTGAAATTTTTTGTTCATTGCCGGGACCACATAGACACCATCTTTACGAATTTTCATCCTTCAAGGTGCAGTTGTTTTCCTGTAAACAAATAGTGAAAATAACGTGTTTTGAAAACTTTGGAAGCCATTTGCAAGATCACCCTTGCACCTAGCGACCTCTAACAGGGCTTATTTTTTAGAGAATTTCATAACGAAGAGCTTTCCCAATGCATATGTTATACTAAAAGTTAGCAGGAACGGAGCTATTGAAAGAAATATAAAAAAAGTGCCTATTTTATTCACAATAACCTAATTAAAAAGTTATGCGGTCAACCAATTTTTGGGCAAACTTAGGGTGTTTAACTACACCCTAAAACGAAGCGATTCCAACAATAATCTCTCCTATGGGCCAAAATTGCAATGAAAATGCCTCACCGACTAGCCTTAACTAAATGACAACTTTTTCCTACTTTTCTCAGTCGCAAATTGATGGATGACATCATCAAACTCAAGTTTTTGAAGCTTGTCTTTTTCGATAAACAGTAAGCCTAAATCACTTTCTTTTTCTTGGCACATCGATGAGCGTAAATAATTTTTGACGCGTTTCAATGGGCTGAACGATCCCTCCTCTGTACTATTAGTTATCGGTAGTGTAAGGAATAGCCTGATGAGGCATTCAACATTTGGAAACGCTTAAAACAATTCATCCTTGAAAATGATTTGGTACAATTCAACGAATGTTTTACGAGGCTCGTTTCCGTATACCTGTTTCACATAGATGTGAAAATTTTGAATTTCAGTCACAATGTTCATGTTAACATCATTTCTGCCGTGCAAAGGACAAGTGACGTAATGCATTGTAGGTCAAAATGGCTTTGTATGCATTTTTTGATATAAAATATTCATCCTTAAAAATAATTTCAGACTGATTGTACTTTGTAATTAAAAGTTATCACTTTTAACATTTCCTTTATTTGCTTCGGTTTCATGTATTTTGAAAACTTTGATCGCGTTTTTCTCGAAACGACCTTTTTGCCGATAGGTCTTTTCCTCTTTGCACGGCAGATTTGGATAGTCTTTTATCAGTATTTCTAAACTCTCTGTGATTTCCTCCTTCGACGCATTTAAATTGACAAGAAAAGAGAATTTAGCCGCGATATCAAATAATCGATCATCGGGAGAAACGATTTTATCCGAAAACTATCACGCGGAGACAAATTTTCAAGCGTATCTGGAGCAGGCCCGTCGTTACATTGTGTCTTTCTGCGTCTTGTTCTTTGCGTGCTCGCTTTATAATCAGAATCAGGAACCAGCTCCTTCGCTTTGGCTTCGATATCCGAAAAGTCATCACGATAATTCTCGACACAGTAATTAACACAGTGTACAAGTTCGCCCATGTTTCAAGATAAATCGACGGATTTTGTAAAGTAGCTTAAAATTTTTTCAAATTTGTGAAGGACTGATCCCCAAAAAATCATCATGAAAACGAATTCAAGATTCTCCATACTCTTTACTAAACTTGATGCTTGGTTTCGAGTATCACCGTCGAGATAACGATCATCTGCGATCTTTTGTAAAGTATCAGCTATTTTATAATAGTTCGTCGAAACGGCTGACACAGTTTACATGGATTTTTTCATTTTGCATTTTTTATTTTTTTTTCAAATTTCCGAACGTGTTTTCAAAATTTTTCAATATTTGGGGCCCCTGTCCAAGCGGGGCCCCAAGCAATTGCTTCCTATGCTTCCTGGTAAATCCGCCACTGGCATGAAACCGCCAAGACGTTGGCAAAAGAAAACTTCCCGCAATTTGTCTTGCCCGTAAGCAAATTGCGCAAGTTCCGCCGGCGCCCTCAACCTTGGGTGAAAGACCAGCAGCTGACTTTTGCACCAAGGTTGATGGCCGGAAGAAATCCGCAAAGGTGGATTTTCTTGAGAGAAAGCTTTTCAAGGGCAGATCGATCGATTGACCGATCAAAGGAAGTATTGTTTTAATCATGATCCGTGGCGGGTGTTTTCAAAAAATAACAAGAGTCTGAACTTAACTTTTACGCGCGGCGGGAGTTTCTGGTTTTTGAGTGAAAAGGAAATTTGTGTTTTGAACATTCGTGGATGTGGTTTCTGGTAAATTGAAAAAGAGATTCTATCTGTGTGGGTCCTCCCGAGAAAATACGGAACCGGAGTTTGGTGTTAATCGATAGTTCAGTGTTAGTTAATCTTTGATAATATTTAATTATAAAACTCCTATTTTATGGATTAATTTAGTTCAGTGTTAATGAACCGTTGATGATACTTAATTGTAAAATTCTTATCTTATGGATTAATTAAGTTTGGTGTTAATCGATAGTTCAGTGTTAGTTAATCGTTGATAATATTTAATTATAAAACTCCTATTTTATGGATTAATTTAGTTCAGTGTTAATGAACCGTTTTTTTTTGTGGAAGACTAGAGCTCAGGGAAAGCCCTTTGTACTGTTGACAATCTATTTTCTTCGTATAGAGTGCAATGTCAAACAGCAAGCTCTAGTCGATAGATAGTGAAGGGGAAGAGAGAAGTAGGAAGGAACTGCCACAACTACCTAACCCCAACCATTCCTATCGCGACTCTGGCATCGGGGCAATGAGAAACAACTCGCTGGTGTGTTATGCCTCCTGAAACGAGTTGAATCCCATCAACCAACCGATGACATGCGCTTGGAAGGCTATGGCAGGGGGAATGAGGAATGTAAGGAGGGAAGAAGAAAGAAGGTGGGAAAGGCGAAGGACCGTGGGGCTCTGCCGGGATTCGAACCCGGGACCTCTGCGATAGTAGCCAGACGCCTTACTCCCTAGACTACCGATGATACTTAATTGTAAAATTCTTACCTTATGGATTAATTTAGTTTTGTGTAAATCAATCGTTCGGTGTTAGTTAATCGTTGATAATATTTAATTATAAAACTCTTATTTTATGGATTAATTTAGTTCAGTGTTAATGAACCGTTGAAGATATTTAATTATAAAACTCTTGCGCTATATTAAAGAATTTATATAGTTATTTCATATTAAAGAATTTAATAATATAACTTGGTGTTGTTTACTCTTTAAAGGAGACTTGAGGCGAAAAGGTACGTAACCGATAAAACTCTATTTTCATATTAAAAAATTATATAGTTTGGTGTTGATTAATCACTGAAGGATCATTGAGATCAAAAGAAATATAACAGATGCAACCTCAAAAGACACGGTTTTATCCTGTAAAATGCGATCAGCGTTGACAATGATTCTAAGAATATGATTCCATACGACCAAAAACCTCCTCCTTTCATCAGTTCCTTCTGCAATGGTATGTAGTATTTTTATTAATTGCGGTAGTTGATAATATCTTACTTAAGCAGTTGATGGGAATGCACATGATAGGAGAGTCACACAATAATTGTACATCTAAGTTTCAGTCCAGAAGTTTTTAAAACCTGGAAGGACGCCATCCAAGAAGTAGCATTGTAATGCAAGAATAACCCATCTCTCAAATATTACCGTTTTTGAAATTATCCATTATTGTCCTTTATTATTTTCGCATTAATGGATATTGATTTTTACCTCCTAATTCATCTTTCCCTCTTATTTAGTAGCAGTACGGAAAGCAGCTCTAAAAGGCAATTATCCTTAAATTACCATTAACAAGTTTATGTCACTAACCCTTTAAGACTTTTTCTCGAAATACCCAATCATGGAAGATTTTCAAACAAAGAGGGTGAATCGAAGTTATTACAAAGGATTATAAACTTTAGGATTGAAACGTATTCCAAATGGTATTGGAATTATTTTTGTTACTTCACTGTAACTCCACTCCTTTTATACTGGTTGAAGGATCCCAGTTTTAGCCGGCTGCTATAAGCTGACACTTGAAATGCAACTAATTTTAACTTTAGATAAGGGATGGCTGACATGTTCCGAAATTAAATTGAATTTAGAGTTGAAGTCTATTAAGATTATTAGAAGTTCCGCTTAGAAAATTTAAATTTGTATTTTGTGACATATTTCATATTTAGCGAGAACCTTTTTCAAACATTGTTAAACGAATGACTTTACCTACTTTGCAATGTAAAATATTTTAGTCAACTCATCTGAACAAATGTTTCACTCACAGAAACATTAAATTTAATGTAAATTATAAGTGATATAATAATAGATACCATATGAATATTTTCAAAACAAATTTGCGGATAATTTTATAAATACTAATTGTAGTAGATGGCAATATATGGCAATAATGCGAATATAATAGGGTTGGTAATATACCATGCCCAGATCAATGGTTTAATTAAAATATAATCTTACTTACTATGAGATATTTTTAATTTTTCTAATTACTTATGGTCCAGTCAAATTAGTCGAAAAAATAGGATGAATTGCATTTTAAGAGGTAAGGAATTTTTGTTTTTGGCATTTGTTCGGGTACATCTGACAAATGACATATTTAAAGTCCTAGTAATTACCTTTAGAATTAGCCCTTAATCGTCGTTATCGTTTATGTAGTTTGCGAGCAATCCAACGCCAAAGTTCGCACTGGACGTGCCTGAAATAACTGATAACGCCATTTTTTTGAATATTTCTTTAACGGTTAAGGTAATTACTAGCACTTTAAATTTTTTAGTGGGCATTAACCCAAAAAAATTAACATTTGACGAGTTAATTGAAAAAAACTGCATTCAACCCTCACCACACGATCATGGTTAAATCTTCATCGGCCATTACTTACAGAGCTCGTTCTCCATAACTTTGCCATTTTAGCTTATTCTCCACAACTTTGCCATTGATCATTATCAGCTATCATTACATGCAAACGAGCTATTTAATATAAACAAGCTCTCCCTCTTTTTCAAGATGACGGCTTTTCCCAAGCCACTGCGACCCCATAAACTTGGTTTTATCATTGTCATATGTACCCCAACAAATGCCAAAAAAAAATTTCGTACCTCTTAAAATGCAATTTCATTTACTAATTTGGCTGGACTATTAAGGCTAATCCCATTCTATTGTTATTTTAAGTTAGTGACATACAACTCGGGGCTAGCGGCTGATCAAGGCCGCGGAAGGTGGTGGCACCCGATTCGTCACTTCTATTAGATCCCTTTACAGGGATTCTCAACCTTTTTCAACGCACGTACCCCTTTTTGTCTATCTATTACGCGTACCCCCAACAAAAACACCTTAGTTGTATTAAAATGCGTTATAGTAGTTAAACTGTAAATGTAGTATACTATACTAGCTATTGCTACTGTAATAGGTGCACGCACAAAGTAAGATTGGAAACTGGAAAGTTACTGAGAAATTAATGATGACTAAACAGACACAGACAGAATGGCGAAAGAGGAAAATGAATGAACAGTGGTGTTAATGTGCCTGCGCTGCTCTCCCTGTCGGTGTTCCAAAATACTATACTACAGCCACAAATACAGTAGTAACGAACGTCGTACTTGCTGGTTGAAAATTTTAAATCATTACTCAAGAGCTTTCGTAACAATTAAATTCTAGCATGTACATATCTAGCGTACCCCTTACAGAATTTCGCGTACCCTCAAGGGGTACGCGTACCACCGGTTAAGAATCAATGGTAGATGAATAACTCTGTGACCAACACCATAAAAGCAGAAGAAAAGATATGTTTAAAGAGAAAACCCCTAAAGCTACTGACAGAATCAGGCGCAAACGCCGTGCGGACATTGGCTTCGCGGTATGTGGCGACTTTTCACTGACATGATGTTGCGGTGTCGGCGGCGCGCTCCGACTTTGAACACAACAACGAAATCAAAGTGACAAGTGGACGTGATAGGAAAAAAATTGAAAAACCTGAATGATTTACATAAAATTTTTCTATCCTACAGGACTTGTCTTTGTTTTAGGTGCTAATTTAATTACCCCAATTTGGAAAAATAAAGATTTTCATTAAATATAAAATCCAACAAATTTGCTATCCCACCCAACACAAACACACGACTCCAAACATATGCCCACCACCATCAAAACACGACTCAAAACACAAACATCTCTTGACACACGCGGCGGCAACGCGCAGAAAGTAGAAAGTAAAGGCCCGGTCACACCGAAAGCGGCGCGTCGCGGCGCGGATGCCGTTAAGCGATTTCTACACGAAAAATGAATCTGTGATTCACACCGGCAGCGGCGCGGGACGGCAAGGATAAATTCCGTCGCGCGGCGAAATTCGTGATTACTCAAAACCAAATTTTGCCGTCGCCGCCAGCGGTGAAAATCACATTTCATTATTATTTCTTGAATAAAAACAAGGTCTGTAATGGAGAATATGTCGCGCCGCACCGCGACCGATGTGAATCAGACGCCTTACCGCGCCTTCTTGCGCTACATCGTGTCGCACCGCCCCGCGCCGCGCCGCGTTCGGTGTGACCCGGGCTTAAAGCAACTTGCGCGGTGTGTGCGTAGCGTAAAACAGCATTTCGTTAGTGCGCATTTGAATACACTACTTCTATTCTCTCTGTCATTGCCCGCACGGCGTTTGCGCCTGTTTCTGTCAGCAGCTTAAAGGCTGAACTACAATGTGGCGCTGGCGTGTGGTGCTCAAAAGTAAAAAACGTAGCACACCCGAAGTGCAGCTACAATGTGTAGCTGGCGCTGGCGCGTGGTGCTGGCGCTGGTGCTCACTTGTGCCAACTTTCTACTTTTGGTGCGCGCCAGTAGCCAGTTGATAAATGAGGTCGCTGAAGTCACAAGTACCCACAAAAACATTCGTATTTAATCAATTTTTTAATTTTCCTGTAAAAAAAATAATTTACAACGAATAATTTTTGTATTGCCCCATTTCGACTAACTTAAGCCTCAAACAGAACGAATCGGATCCGTCCGTTTTTAAATTTAGACATGACAGCGCCACGGCATTGTATTTGCACTCAGCTACATGGCGCGCCAGAGAACGCGCCAGCGCCAAGAAGAGGGCCAAGAAGAGTGCCAGCACCACGCGCCAGCGCCACCCGCTTAAAGCCTAAAAAAGCTATCTGTTCCCTGATACAGGACGATGAATTTGCAATTCCTACTCACTCGGCACAGTTTAGCAAGGAATCTTCTTGCTGGATACATTTAGATACTAATCAAATTATCATATAATTTATAAAGTAGGTAATCGCGATGGTTACTGCACTAAAATCGATGCCATTTATGGAGCCTTCTTTATACATAGATAATAAATGTAGGATTGGTGATTCGTTAATTTAATATCATAATGATAACGATGCTTATAACTTACTAATAATATACAAAGATTACAATGAACATAATTCTAATCGTAGATAGCTAACGTATTCGTAGATAGATTAAGATTTCTTATATTATCCTAACAGGATGGCCATAATAATTATAGTATATCGACAATAGAAGAACCAAGTAGGGCTGTCTTCTCATGTCGTGTTCCAAGGGGACTTTGTGTTGCTGCGTCAGCGGTTAAGTAATAATCTGGGGCTTTTAAAGGAGTATCCGCACATATCAGGGCCGTGCCCGGGACGTCACAGGGCCGTGTTCTGTCATGTGTGAACGAGCCCGTGCCCGGACACGGACGTGTGTGAACGAGTAAATGAGGATCCACACATATTAGTGTTCCGTCAGGGGTTCAAAAAATATCGGTGTGTACATTTTATACGAACTCGTTCACACACTTCCGTGTCCCGGCCGGAGCAAAAATTGAACGTCCCGGACTCGTCTCTGATGTGTGAGGATACTCCTTAACAGACTAAAATAAAAACAAAGCACGCATTTTCTGGCGATTTGAGCGATATTCGAAAGGACAATATTATATCCAAGAAAAGCAAACTAAAAAGGTTAATTCCCTGTCTCGACAATGATGGGATCTGGAGAGTTGGTGGACGTCTCCAGCATGCACCGGCACCCGATCATACTTTATAGGTCCTGCCCCCTCATCACACTCATCATTACTACAAGAGTGAATAAAAATAATGTTGTTAGAGCAAACAAGCTATAAAAAATAGAAAAATATAGAGAATGTAGGAAAAATTTCCGATTCATGATAAAGAGCGCGGGAATTCTTGTATATAGAAAGTAAAAAAAAATCTAAATATATAAAAACTAGTTGGGACCCGGCGCGCCTATGCTGCTCCCATAAGCCAATAGTAGCAATCAGGTGATGTGAATTTTAATATACAGTAGGAGAGTTTGAAAAAGGCAATATTTTGGTATTTTTGATTCCAAATAACACATTGTGAAACTATTAGGGATCTGACATTGTAGAGTAGCTTAATAGAATAGAATAGATCAATGTGGATCTAGTACCACTCCTATCACAATGATAAGAGATCTATCATGGTGATAGCAGGGAGTCAGTTCTAATTCACCGCTCCTCTTGAACACGTCTTGTAACCAAGTTCAATAAAGTTTAATAAAAATACCACATGGCGCAGTCGGTAGACGATTTAAAACAAAAAATCGAAAAAATCGAATATCAAGATTAATAGAAGAATAATTTACATAAATAAATAAACGGTGATAACATAAATACAAACTGAAGGAAAAAGAAAATTAAAAATTGCAGTGATAATAGCCGATGGGCAAAATTAAGGAGGAATTTAATCAGCACGTGAAAAAAAAAATTGCAGTGATTATAGCCGATGGGCAAAGCTAAAACGGAATCATCAAAACAGTTAGTAAAAGAAAAGAAAACTATAAGAAAAAGAGATTCTGAGGGTAATTTAACGATATTACTGCTCAGAAGTGGGAAACGAATTGTTAGGACCACTAAAATAAATCTTCAAAAATCTGTACAATCATCGTCAGAATTAACAAAAAACGTAGTGAAATCAATAAAAATGGAATCGTGTATGAAGAAATTAAAAGACTTAGACCTATCAGGAAATAGAGCCCGGAACTGGGATATGTTTAAAGCAGATTTTGAAGATTTTTTAATTGGTTGCAAGGCAACAAATGAAACTGATGAAATCAAATTAGCTCTTCTAAGAAATCAACTAGGAGAAGAAGCGAAGGAATTATTACGCACACTTTCAGCAGATTTGTCACTGGAGGATAAGAAAAAATATAACAAAGTGATGGAGCTGCTGGAAAACTATTGCAAACCGAGAAAAAATATAATTTATGAACGGTATATTTTTCACTCTAGACATCAAAAATTTAACGAACCCTTTGATGAGTTCTACACAGATATTAAAAAGTTAGCAGATGCATGTGAATTTGCAGAAAAGTCCAACATGATTAGGGACCGAATTGTCTTAGGAATTGAAGACAAAAGACTCCAAGAGAAATTACTTGGAATAGATGACATCACCATGGAGAAAGCAGTTGAAGAATGTCGAAGAGCTGAGAAGTTAAAAGAGAGAGTGGAACAAGTGCAGAGACCACAAACAGTATACACAGTGCAGAAAAAATATAACAAACCAAATCAAAAAAAAATATTTAAAAATCAATATAACAATACTGTAAAAAATCAAAAACAAAAGGTTCATCGCAACTTTAACAATAAAACAAAATCGGAAGGGGCCACACAAAAAATCCAACCTAAGTGTACAAGGTGCAGTCAATCTCATCCACCGTATCGATGTCCAGCATTTGGGAAGCAGTGCAGTAACTGTGGGCAAAGGAACCACTATGCAATTGCATGTAGGAAAGCGGTAGTCAGAGAAATACGAGCAGAACAACAACAGGAAAGTAGTGATTCAGAATGCATTTTTTCTGTAATCAATAATAATGAATACAATAATATTAATAGTATAAGTTGTTGTATACAAAAAATGCACGGGGCCGGTAAATGACCCGTGCAGAACATTAAAAATAAAAAGGTCCCAAGTGTAACCCGAAACCGCCAAGAAATTGGCAGAAGAAAACTTCGCGCAATTTGCCTTGCGAAATAAATAAAAATAACGTAAGGAAATTGCGCAAGTTCGGGGCACTTGGAGAAAAGCCGACGGATGCGTTTTTCCGGCCGGCGCCCTCAGCCTTGGGTGAAAGACCAGCAGCTGACTTTTGCCCCAAGGTTGATGGCCCGGAAGAAATTCGCAACGGCGGATTTTCTTGGCCAAAGTTTTCAAGCGGAGATCGATCGATGAATCGATCAAAGACAGAGTTAATTTAACTTTCACGTGCGGCGGGCGCTTCTTTTTGAGTTTCTTTTGCAAGGGTTGATTTTTTTAACCGTAGCGGGCGCGATGAATTGAGTGGTGATTCGAAAATAGTAAAGTCGTTCGTTTAGAATTTAATGTAAATCAAAGTGTAAGAAAACATTCGTTTAACTAAATGGTGTACTACAAAAATGATTGTTTGAAAATAGATAATTAATTATATTTCCAAAGTGTTAGTATACCTTTGTTCATATTAAACTTAATTAAATGTATCGTGTTAGAGAATTTGGATAATAATTAATAAATGCAATGTGTTAGAAAACATTCGCTTAACGTAATGGTGTACTGGAAAAATGTTTGTTTGAACATAAGTAATTAATAATAAAAAATAACAATAGTAACAATAATTCCAAACTTAATTAAATGTATCGCGTTAAAAAAATTAGATAATAATTAATAAGTCCAAAGTAAATTAGATAATAATTAATAAATCCAAAGTGTAAGAAAACATTCGTTTAACTAAATGGTGTACTACAAAAATGATTGTTTGAAAATAGATAATTAATTATATTTCCAAAGTGTTAATATACCTTTGTTTCATATTAAACTTAACTAGTGCATCGCGCTAGAGAAGCGTTTGATAGGTATCGGTAAGTACCGAGTAGACAATTAAATAGAAAAATACATATAACAATTGGCGCAGCCGGTAGGATCTGGGTGCGCTAATAATAAAAAATCGCTAACACTGCTGGTCAAGGCACACTAGACCTTTTGCCCAAGGTTGAGCCTAACTTGGGGGCAGCGTCCGCGGTTGCAAAAGTGCAGCAAATCCTAGATCCTACAAAGAACCATCGCTCGGGGGTGTTCAACAAAGTGCCTCTGTTCCAGGCGAACAAGCATACACCCCCCTAAGTAACTTCATCGAGGGAATTTTGTGGGCTTCATCCGTGCCCAGGAAACGCCCTATGTCAGAAGGCCAACCGGGGGACAACCACCACTCAGAAACCCCCACACCGAGGGATCATCAATCAACAGCGTCAGGGTCCAACGACACCAACTCACCATTCAACAAGGCAGGCGAAGCAGCAACCAATATCCCAGCCGCATCAGACCTCGCAGCAGTACAAGAATCCAGCAATACCTCATCAGAACGCCTGATAATCCAGCGAGGGAACACATCCACGCCGACGACTTCAACTCCAACAGAGACACCCCAGATCTCCCCCCGAATATTGAGAAGCGGAAAAGTAGTAGAAAAGGGAGTCAAGCAAGTAGGTCCTAGTTTAAGTTTAGATCAAATATTGCAGAGAGCGCTCGAGACAGGTGATATAAATATCTCTGTGTGTCAGGCAGTGGAACGAGAGACAAATAAAATTCGTAAACGCCGCCTGACACAAGTAGAGAAATTAAAACAAAGTACCCTCCAATTTAGGGAGGATTTAGCTAAATTTAAATCCCTCGAGCGCCCTCTTACTAGCGAAGGGACAAACGTAGAAAATTTTAATGATAAGTTAGAACATTTAAATAATAGTGAAGAAAATTGTAAGACCAACAACGACACCCGCTCGATCACCACCCCACCCGCGTTTACCGCCGACCTCGCCGAAGACCTACTAACTTGGATAAGTGTGTCCCTCACGGAATCTGAGAAGGACAACCTTACCCTAAATAAAACCGAAAGAAACGGTACCACGGAAGAGGAGAAGAAACCCCTGTTTAAATTAGCCATGGCAGACGCTTACATTAAAGTCGCCAAGCTAACCTCCCAGTTAGTACCAATATTCTCTGGTGGGCATAGCCCAACCCTAGCAAGCGAGCTCCAGATGTTCTTAGGGTGCTGTCGGAGGGTAATTCAATGTTTGACGGAAGCTGAGCAACCAGCATTCCTACAAATTTTCCCAACCAGGCTTCGAGGCGAAGCCTACCAGCTGATAGCCGCAAGCCAACCAGCTACTTTTGACGATGCTGAAAAGCTCCTTAATAGGACGTATCTCCCAAGGGAGACGTACCAGGAACTAGTGAACAAACTAATTACCCTACGCCAGCTCCCTCTCGAACCACTAATAGCCTACACCACAAGGGTAAAACAACAGTTATCCCTATGTGAAGAAGCGGCCACCAATAAATATGGCGCAACAGCGGATCCAGTAAAAATACAACTAGCGGATTTCGCTAAAAACGCTTTAAGAAGTGGGATTACAAATCCTCATTTGTGCCAGTACTTACTGGCAGCAGGGGACGATACATTGGATAGTCTGATCCAGAAGGCCCTAGACATGGAGAGACTTCAACAAACCTCCATGTACTTACAGGCCCCACATCAAGTATCATCCAACTTTCAGACATATAACCCCTATATACAACCAGCTCCTATAACGCAAATCGAAAATATACAACAAGCACTCCCCGCCACGATCACCCAATACTCAAATACACAACACACCGCCCCGCCCGTAATAACACCACCAACAACACTCCAAAACTCCAACAACCCGCAGGTGATGTACACTACATACGCCTCACTACCAAACACCAATCACACTACCCCACAGGCGCCAACGCAAAACGCCCATCAAATAACTAACTCGCCTCCGAAAACCACCACCAAACCTGAGAACAAAATAACCTGCAACTACTGCCGAAATAAAGGGCACACATACGCTGATTGCCTGAAACGTAAAAATACCCCTTTCTGTTTAGTCTGTAGGTCCAATACACATGATGCTAGAGACTGTCGTCAACCAGTAGAATCGCCAAGGCATTTTAATAATAATGGTCGTTACCAAAATCAGGGACCCCCAATTAACAGCAATAATAATAATCTCTACCCAAATCAAAGATCCCAATACCAAGGTAACAACCGATACCAGAACCAGAGGTCCCAACAGGTAAGTCAGAATTATAATAATTACCCCAACAACCGACCACCTAACAATGAACCCCAACAACAAATTAACCGTCAACAACCAGCTAACAATATAAGAGCGGTGTTCAATATCAGATACAGGTGTGATTTCTGCCACAGACGTGGGCACCTGGTAGACGACTGCCACCAAAGGCAGCGATGGGAATCACAGCAGGCGGGAAACTCCCCGCAGTCGGACCAAGAAACCCCGGCCCGACACTAATTTCTAAAAATAATACTAAAGGGGGATCTCAAGCGCCCGAACCAAGTGTCCCACTCGTCACTCTTCCACTAGACATAAGCCTTAACGGCAAAGCCGACCTAGCAGTGGACACTGGCGCTGAGGTCAGTATATTAAAACACAAGAAACTAAAGGATCCCAACCTAATAGATTCCACAAAAAGGTGCACATTACAAACGCCATTCGGCCAAGGAAAAACACTAGGGAGCTGTCAGGGGAACTTCCTTTTCAATACCCCCCTCCCATGCACCTTCCAAATCGTGCAAAACATGCCAGAGATTCCTGACGATGGCCTATTAGGATACGATTTTGTTACCAAGCATTGTAACGTTGAGGGCCCAAACCAAACACTGCGATTTCCTCGCACGGAAATCAATCCAGAAGAAATTGCAATTCCACTACGCAGTAATACCACCAAATCGGAACCCAGAGAGCAGCAGGAGCAAACCCAAACCAGGGAGTATCAGTTCGCAGAAACTGAGATCATCCCCGGTGGTGTCTCCCAGGTAACCTCAGAGAGGAATATCAGCTGCCTATCTCAAGATGGGTCAAGGTTGGAAAACAACCCCGACGATTGTGAGACCACTTCAGGCATAAGTCATAAGATAGTGTTGGAAGAACCCCTTCGCTTACCGAGCCGGTCTCAAATGGTGGCCTCAATCCCACTAAGGTTAGAGGAGGAAATGCTCTGTGAAGCATACGAGCCGAGCGAAGGAGTATTCCTCGCCAATGCCCTCTTACCATCTGGAACCAAAACAGTGTTTGTTAGCCTCCTCAACGTTAATACCCAACCAGTAGTCCTGACGAGCCTAACTCTAAAACTCACGCCAACAAAAGACTACTCCACTATATCTCTAGCCCCCAACAACAACCCTAAGCCTCTAACGAACACGAACGACGAATGTGGGTATCCTTCAGGCCCTGAACCAGTCGGTCTCAGGAACGCCAGTACCCCATCGTCGCCCAACGAAAGGCCTAAAAGTATACCCAGAAATGGTGCAACCCCGCACGGTATATCCAAAGGGAAACGGGCAAGATTAAAGTTACAACTAAAGCAAAAGGAAATCGAGACCCTCCACCAGATGAGATACATATACCCGGACTACGAAGACCCGGACCCAGAGCGCGAAGCGCGCCTCAAACAATTAAATGAAGAACTCAGCTTCGACCACCCCCTAACGGCCGATGAGAAACACTCCATAAAGAAACTCTGTCACGAATATGCCGATATATTTCACCTAAAAGGGGACAAACTCTCCTACACGGAAGCCATAAAACACGAAATCCCCATGATCTACGACAAATTTATAAACCAAAAAATGTACAGGTTGCCAGAGACCCAAAGACATATCATAAACGAACAGTTGGAAGAAATGTTGGATAATGACATCGTCCAACCGAGTAGAAGTCCGTGGAACTCACCCCTCCTAGTGGTTCCCAAAAAATCGGGCCCCGATGGCAAGAAAAAATGGCGCGTAGTTGTAGACTACCGCAAAATAAACGAAAACACAATAGGTGACGCATACCCACTACCAAGAATCGAGGATATCCTAGACCAACTCGGTCACTCGAGATACTTCTCCACCCTCGACTTGGCCAGCGGCTACCATCAAGTATTAGTGGAACCACAAGACCGCCCCAAGACAGCCTTTAGCACGAATTATGGACACTATGAGTTTAAACGCATGCCGTTCGGGCTAAAAGGAGCCCCGGCTACGTTTCAGAGACTAATGAATTATGTCCTCACAGGCTTACAAGGCCTCGAATGCTTCGTCTACCTAGATGACATAGTCATCTACGGGAAGAACCTTGAGGACCATAATTCGAAGCTCCGACGGGTATTCGACCGGTTGAGGGAAAACAACCTCAAATTACAACCGGAGAAATGCCAGTTCCTAAAGAAGGAAGTAGTCTATCTGGGTCACGTATGCTCCGAGAAAGGAGCCCTCCCCGATCCCAGAAAGACAGAATGTGTCCAAAGTTTCCCAGCGCCACGAACAATCAGGCAGGTGCAATCATTCCTAGGCCTCGCCAATTACTATAGAAAATTTATACCAGATTTTTCTAAAATAGTACGACCTCTAACGAATTTGCTAAGAAAGGGCGTGAAATTTTCTTGGACACCGAAATGCCAGGAAGCATTTCAAACGATAAAGCGTTCCCTAGTCTCCCCACCACTGCTGATCTACCCTGACTTCGACAAACCGTTCAACCTAACAACGGACGCCAGCAGTGAGGCACTCGGAGCAGTGCTCTCCCAAGGAGACGTAGGCAAGGATCAGCCCATAGCATATGCCAGTCGCACTCTAAATAAGGCAGAACGCAATTACTCCACCATCGAGAAAGAATTGCTCGCCATAGTATGGGCTGTAAAAAATTTTAGATGCTACCTAATGGGTCGTAAATTCACGGTCTACACAGACCACAAACCCCTAAAGGGCGTTTTCAACGTTAAAGACCCGACCACGAGACTTGTAAGATTCCATCACAAATTGTCCGAATACGACTACAATATAGAACATAAACCGGGAAAATACAACACGAATGCTGACGCTCTCAGCCGAATTCCTCAAAGAGCAGAAGAGCCCAATACCTCCACGGTGGAAGCTCTAATTCACCAACCCGGTGAGACACCATCAATACTTCCAGAAAACGTGACTAACTCGCCTCCTACAGAAAGGCTAAAACAATGTAATGCGGTCACAAGGGCTCAGGCACAGAAGATGCAGGACAACGGTAAAGACCAACGCGTTCCAACCCCAAGAGCCCCCGATGTCGACGAAGGGCCCAACGATCTCGAAACCGAAATACCCCAACCTGCCGAGGCCTCCCAAAATAGCTCCATCGCGCTTCAAAAGAAAATTGAGGTAATAACAAGTCCCGAAGAAATCAACACAATACTGAAGGACTACCATGACTCCCCCTTCGGCGGACACCAAGGAATCGTCAAAACCTACAATCGAATTCGCCGAAAGTATTGGTGGAGACGAATGTTCCACGACATAAGTCGATATGTCCGGAAATGCAAAAAATGTCAAACCATGAAAGCTTCAAGGCAATTCAAAATGCCCATGGTTATAACGGACATTGCAGAAAAGCCGTTCGACAAGGTTTACTTGGACATAGTGGGTCCACTGGAAGAAACCCTTTCAGGAAACAAATATATCCTAACCTTCCAGGATAATCTGACTAAATTCGTCGACTGGTATGCCATGCCCAATGGGGAAGCCCAAACGGTAGCACAAATTTTCTTCGACGAAATCGTCACACGCTACCGCATACCAAAACAGATAGTAACCGATCAAGGTACAAACTTCTTAAGCGAACTGTTTAAAAGTGTGTGCAAACTCCTAAAGGTGAAGAAACTCCAAACTTCAGCTTACCACCCTCAGTCCAATGGTGCACTGGAACGCGCACACAGGCCACTAATAGAATACCTGCGTACCCTTGTAGATGAAAGCCCACAAGGCTGGGACCACTTTCTGCGAACAGCAGCATTCGTGTACAACAACAGTGTACACGAAGGAACTAAACTAACCCCCATGGACTGCCTCTATGGCTTCGTAGCCGATGTCCCGTCCAACTTGAAGCGAGACCCGGAACCCCTCTATAACAATGAAAGTTACTTTCATCAGCTCCGGTATAAGTTGCAAAAATCGTATGCACTGGCACGCAAGAACCTGCTCGCCAGCAAAAACCGCTCCAAAGCATACTATGACGAAAAGGTACGGCCTCTAACACTCCACATAGGCGACAAAGTTCTTCTCCGCAACGAAGCGCGCAAGCACAAACTATCCCAAATATGGATGGGACCCTACACCGTAACCGCTGTCCCAAGCCCAGTAAACTCCACAATCAAAATAAATAAGAGATTAGTAACGGTCCACAATAACCGCCTAAAACCGTTCTATGACGAAACCATGCAAAAATAGGCGACGCAAGCGGACACTGCATACATGACCACCACTACTACCGTTTTACGATAGAATAGCGGAGTCATGTATAACAGGAGTCCAACCAACCTGATGGAAACCGAAACTAATCCAGTAATTTGCATTTTTTCGTTACAGCGCAAAATGAAGACGCTGATAACGTTCCTGCTAATACAAGTGACAGTGGCCGAACCAACAATACCCGCATATACCTTTATGCCCATCAACGCGACTGGGGTGATCTACGAATATTTAGGGGAGCTATGGTTATATCACGACGAATGGAACATTATCACCGAGGTCGACCTCCAAGAATTAGAGACACAAACAATTCTGGTGGAACAGGCGGGACAAACCGCCAAACAATTATGCAACGAAACGATACTCCCCCTATGCGGAGCTCAACAGGCACACATCCACTCGATCTTAGAACACATAAAAAAACGCACGCATACCATACAGGAAATGTTACCGAAGAGTCGAAACACTAGATCTATATTCGACGGCATTGGTCACGCCCTACACTACCTGATTGGTACCATGGACGTAAACAACGAGCAAGAGATATATAGTCGAGTAGGAGAACTAGAGTCGAACCAAAAGGCCCTCGCGGATTTAGAAAAATTACAGATAACAGTGGTCAACAATACACTCCGGAAGATCCAGACACCACTGACAACCCTCCTAGACCGACAGCATAGGATCACCGAGCAGATTAGGGCCTTGAACAACGCAATAGAAGGCAGGGAAAAGGACCAGCTACGACAGGGACTAGTAACCAACCTCCTATTCCAGTTAGTGGAGATCGAATCCAGGCAAAGGACTTTGCTGGATATAATACTAATCAGTCAAAATAACAGGATCCACCCCCTATTAGTATCGCCAGAAACCCTGAACAAAGCCTATCGGGAGACTCACCCCGAATGCGAAGATTGTATACCGATCCTCCAACAGACGACAAGGATCCATACCCATATGATCAGGGACAAATTAGTAGTAAAAATAACACTGCCCATCTTCAATATGCCAAAAATGTCATACTACCAAATAAGGTGCTTTCCAACGTTATCTAACACCGGACATCCAGTAATCCCAGTCATCAACTACTCACACATAGCGTCCGAAGTCAAATCGCAACAATTCGCGCTATTTACCGCAACAGACGTCAGGAACTTCCAAAAAGTTACAGGGGACCCTAGAACCCATTCATACGTAGGACTACTCAGGACTCCACTCATATACTACCCCGATACTCAGGAATGTGCAATCAAACTACTATACGATCCTGCAGAAGAGAAGGTACAGTGCCCAATAAAGGTCTTAGATGCATCCCCTAATGTCCTAATAGGCCTGGCAAGACCCAATACATGGCTATACGCCTTAAACACTCCGGTACCATTTCGCATTACATGCAATAGAATGACACACACGCTAAAGGTAGCCAAACAAGGGATCCTGACAATAAACGAACCCTGCCAGGTTCGAGTAAAAGACAAAACATTAATATACACAAATCAGGCGAAGGGAACATACCAACTAAATCAACGGCCCTACTTCTCAGGCATAGGGACCACAAATTACAGTCTAGAAATATCAAAGGCACAAACGGACACCAAAACAGATGACATTAAGTTAATAACCGGGGACGAAACAAATAAAGTACTACAAGAGGGCGCCAAATCCCTTGAATCAATAAGCGCCCAAATTGATCGGGTAACACAAAAGCACACCCACGTACTGTCGACCACCTCCTTCTCACTTAGTGGTATAACCATGTTAGCTGCCCTAGGATATCTAGTCTACCAAATAAGAGCCTGGCTAAGGAAAAAGGTTAGGACTCAAAACACTCAGGCACACGGCACACCAGAAAACAACACGCAAGTATATGCGGAAGTACAGGATAACGCAGAGGGAAGGCAACAGGGGGCCGTACCGAAACCACTAAACCGGTCTCAGACACTACCAAGGAGCGCCTCCCATCAATTAGTATAAGCCTAACCTCTCACACTAACCACCAGATAAAACATTACCTAATACCATACTGTAAATCTTCTTGTAATACCATACAATAAAATCCACCCTTGACATAATAAAGCACCCTAAATAAACATTTCATCCTTCCATGCGGGTTGAAAGTCACGATTCACAAACTTAACTCCACATAGCTTTCAAAAAGAATCAACCTACCAAATAGAAATCCCATCGTTCCGGTAAGCCTGAAAACCAGTATAAGATAATACCCCCCTGACCTCCACCGGAAACCAAGAGCTCCAACTTGAGATATCTAATCACCTCAAGTCGGAGCCAAAGCAAACGGATAACTAAACCAGACCTGAAAAAATAAAGAAACTCCACTCGGGGATATCTTATCACCCCCGAAGGAATTTGGAACCTGAAAAATAGAGAATCAACCAAGCAATAGAACAGCCCCACACAAAAAAAAAAGAGAGGAGAGAAAAGAAACCAAAAACCTGAAAAAGGACAAGGAAAAACAAATAAAAAACAGCAACGAATCAAATTTTCAAAGATTTATTGAAAAAAAAAAAAACAAAAAAAAAGGGGAACACCATCGCGAATCACTCCACTGCAGTAACAAAGGAGGCAACGCTGCCCCGATCCTCTCCGCTAACCGCCGCCAAGGAGTCTTCACTAATTTCCCCCTGGGAGTCCTCGCTGGGATCGTCCAACGCCTCATCGGTGGGGTGCCCTGCTGGTTCCTGTGAGGGCCGGTTCCTGCGTTGCCGACGACGTCGCCGGGGTCCTCTGACAACGGGACACTGCTGGACCCGATGATCCCGGGAACGACAACGTAGGCAGGGCCCATATGACCTTCCGCAAATAGCTGAACCAGGCACCACTGGAGGCCTGGGCGCCGATAACAGCAGTCGTAGCGACGATAAATTGGCCGAGAGATCGCGTACCAATCTAATGCTCTCCTCTAACACCTCAGCTAACCGATCAAAACTAAAAAAGGAGAGAAGAAAAACAAAACAAACAAATTAATAATTAATAATATTGACAATAATAATAATTAATTAATAAAATTACAAGAACGCAATGATATAACTAATAAATCAAAATAAAAGTATGTGTATACTCACTCCATCCTTGTAACCTATTGCAACGAAACTACCGTAAGAATAAACTCACCAGACTTTAAAAGCACAAAAGTACCTAGACGGTACCCAATAAAAAAGGACAGATCAGCAATAAGAAAATCACCAACCGCTGAAACACACATATACAACCAGACGTAACACTGGATCAACAAAACAAAGAATATATATATATATCTATATTAGATGTACGACCCAAACAATTTTATCACTTGTTCCTGAACGAAGCAACAACCATAAAACATACATAAAAACTGCAGGTGACATCTAACACCTAAACGCAAAAACAAAAACAAACAAAATCAAAACAAAACAGACCGATCACACAAAACTTTTTCTTCCAACCCCACAACTAACGCTGATAAGAGAATCGCCCACTCAACTTCGTATCACGGCGATTCTCTTGTTCCGGGGGGGAAGGAATGTTGTATACAAAAAATGCACGGGGCCGGTAAATGACCCGTGCAGAACATTAAAAATAAAAAGGTCCCAAGTGTAACCCGAAACCGCCAAGAAATTGGCAGAAGAAAACTTCGCGCAATTTGCCTTGCGAAATAAATAAAAATAACGTAAGGAAATTGCGCAAGTTCGGGGCACTTGGAGAAAAGCCGACGGATGCGTTTTTCCGGCCGGCGCCCTCAGCCTTGGGTGAAAGACCAGCAGCTGACTTTTGCCCCAAGGTTGATGGCCCGGAAGAAATTCGCAACGGCGGATTTTCTTGGCCAAAGTTTTCAAGCGGAGATCGATCGATGAATCGATCAAAGACAGAGTTAATTTAACTTTCACGTGCGGCGGGCGCTTCTTTTTGAGTTTCTTTTGCAAGGGTTGATTTTTTTAACCGTAGCGGGCGCGATGAATTGAGTGGTGATTCGAAAATAGTAAAGTCGTTCGTTTAGAATTTAATGTAAATCAAAGTGTAAGAAAACATTCGTTTAACTAAATGGTGTACTACAAAAATGATTGTTTGAAAATAGATAATTAATTATATTTCCAAAGTGTTAGTATACCTTTGTTCATATTAAACTTAATTAAATGTATCGTGTTAGAGAATTTGGATAATAATTAATAAATGCAATGTGTTAGAAAACATTCGCTTAACGTAATGGTGTACTGGAAAAATGTTTGTTTGAACATAAGTAATTAATAATAAAAAATAACAATAGTAACAATAATTCCAAACTTAATTAAATGTATCGCGTTAAAAAAATTAGATAATAATTAATAAGTCCAAAGTAAATTAGATAATAATTAATAAATCCAAAGTGTAAGAAAACATTCGTTTAACTAAATGGTGTACTACAAAAATGATTGTTTGAAAATAGATAATTAATTATATTTCCAAAGTGTTAATATACCTTTGTTTCATATTAAACTTAACTAGTGCATCGCGCTAGAGAAGCGTTTGATAGGTATCGGTAAGTACCGAGTAGACAATTAAATAGAAAAATACATATAACAAAGTCAAGTAAATTCAATTTCTTGTAGGGAGAAAATTTGGACTGAAACAATCAAAATAGAAAATGTAATGGTAAAATTTAAACTGGACACTGGTTCTGAGGTGAATATTCTTCCGCACTTCATTTTTTTACAAATAGCATCAGGTGATCAATTATATAATACAACAGTAATATTGAAATCGTATAGTGGTCACAAAATAAAACCTTTAGGAATGGCTGACTTGGTATGTACATATAAAAATACTAAACATATAGATAAATTCATGATAGTGGAAAATAATTATAAGCCGATACTTGGTTTGAATTTATGTGCTAGGCTAGGAATTATTAAAAAAGTGAGCTCAGTTGAAAGCAATATAAGTTCTATAACTACTAAGGAAAAATTTATCAAAACTAATAATGATGTTTTCAGTGGTTTGGGCAAATTTAGAGTACCATACAAAATAGAGTTAGTGAATAATGCGATCCCGATATGTAAAGCTCCTCTTAGGATTCCTTTGACGTTAAAAGCACCATTAAAAAAGAAATTAGATGATTTAGAATCTCAAAATATTATAGCCAAAGTTAATGATCCTCGGGAATGGTGTAATCAAATAGTTTTAGTTGAGAAAGCAGATAAGACTTTAAGAATATGCCTTGATCCAAGAACACTAAATACGTACATAAAATCGAACTTTTTCATGATACCATCATTAGAAGAAATAAAAACAAAAATTGGCAAAGCTAAACTGGTCTCGGTCCTGGATCTTAAAGATGGTTTCTGGCAGATAGAATTAGATCCAGATTCCCGTAAATTGACCAGCTTTGGGACTCCATTCGGATGCTATGAATTCTGTAGATTACCTTTTGGTATCAATGTAGCGCCTGAAGTTTTTCAAAGATATAATAGTGAAACATTTGGTGATATTGATGGAGTTATCATCTACATTGATGATATTCTCATAGCAGCGCAAACTGAACATGAACATGATCGTATTCTAAAGCAAGTAATTGAAAGGGCCAGAGAATCCAACATAAAATTTAACCCCCATAAATTTCAATATAAATTAAAGGAAGTTTCTTATATAGGGCATATTTTTTCTGAGGGCAGGATAAAACCTGATCCAGCTAGGATCAAAGCAATCGAATTATTACCGCCTCCTAGCAGTAAAAAAGAATTACAAAAATTCTTGGGAGTAATAAACTATCTTCGTGACTTTGTACCGCAAATGTCACATTTAACGGATCCACTTAGGGATTTGTTAAAATCTAAAAATGAATTTAACTGGCTACCTTCGCACACTCAAGCTATGGAAAATATTAAGAAATGCATTCTCAAAACAACTGGGGTTCACTCATTTAATGAAAACGAAGATGCAATTATACAAACAGATGCGTCATCCAAAGGGTTGGGCTGCTGCCTTATACAAGGAAACAAAATCATTTCATATGCATCACGAGCTCTATCAGAAACTGAAGAGCGTTATGCACAAATAGAAAAGGAACTTTTAGCAATAGTATTTGCATGTAAAAAATTTCATACTTATATTTATGGAAAAAAAATAATCGTTCATAGTGATCACAAACCGTTAGAATCCCTATTACAAAAAGATATTAATAAAATACCTTCAGCACGTTTAAAAAGACTTAAATTGAAATTATTACCCTATAAAATTGACATTAAATATGTACCTGGCAAATACCTACATGTTGCGGACTACTTATCGAGAAATTTTACTAACCAAACTCATCCAGAAGAAGAGCCTGATGTCTCCGACATGGTTCATACAATCGCGGTAAGTGATGAAACACTCAAGGACTTAAAATTGTATACGTTGAAAGACAAAAACTTAACTTATTTACGTAATTATTACATGAATGGGTGGCCAAATGAAAAGACTAAATTACCTGAAAATATAAGACACCTGTATAAATTCAAAAATGATATTTATGTAGAAGACGATATTTTATTTTACAATGACCGTATAATTGTACCATTAGATTATAAACAACATATCTTGAAGAAATTACATGAATCTCATTTGGGTATAATTAAATCAAAAAAAAGAGCAAAAGAATTATTTTATTGGCAAGGAATGGATATTGACATAGAAAATATTGTAAACAATTGCCCTAAATGCCAAGTAAATAAAAAATTAGAGCCGAGGGAACCTCTTCTTACTCACGATATACCTTCTTATCCCTTTCAGAAAGTTGGTTGTGATATAATGGAATTTGGCAATAAAAATTACTTAGTTTTGATAGATTACTATAGTAAATGGATTGAACTAAAATATATAAAAAATAAAACATCAAATGAAATAATTAGCAAATGGCAAGAAATTTTTTCAGCAACTGGAATTCCAGAAATTATTATCGCTGATAATATGCCTTTTTCATCTTATTCGTGTCAAAATTTTAGCAAACAATGGGGTATACAGATAATAACAAGTAGCCCTAACTATCCTAAATCTAACGGATTAGCTGAAAGAGCTGTTCAAATTTGTAAAAATATCCTAATTAAATCAAGTAAACCAGAAGAAATACATACGTCTTTAATGGAATATAGAAATACTCCAGTAAAGGATATCCATTACTCACCAGCTCAACTTTTAATGTCGAGAAGAACGAGAACAAAGTTACCAATAAATAGAAAATTATTAGTTCCTAGTTTATGCATAAATGTAAAATCAATGCTGAAATCTAAATCAGAGAATCTTAAGAAATATTATAATATCGGGACCAAAAATAAAACACCGTTTTCAATAAACGATCCTGTATACGTTTGGGAAAAAGGAAGATGGACAGAGGGTACCATAACTAAAACACATGAAACTCCGCGCTCATATTTTGTAACTGACAACAATGGAAGAATAAAAAGACGTAACTCTTATCACTTGCGGCAACGAAAGAATAAATCAGCCCAGAACCAAGGTCTTAATAATAATAATAACCCCTTAACACTACGTAGTGGTAAAAAAATTAAACAAACCACATAGGTTAAAAATTTGTAAATAGGTTATTAGAGAATAAGATATCAAAGCATAACTATATAAAAAAAAAAAAAAAAAAAAAAAAAAAAAAAAAACCAAAAATGAAGTACATGTATCTAAATAAAAAGAGAATTAATTATTAAAGAAGTTTAAGATAGAAATGAAATTGAAATTATTGAATTGTTAAAGAAGTTTAAGATAGAAATGAAATTGAGAAAATTATTTTGTATTTTGTATAAATTAAAAAATAGTTAACACTCATATAAGAATTTTGTAAAAGTGTAAAAGGGGAGATGTAGAGTAGCTTAATAGAATAGAATAGATCAATGTGGATCTAGTACCACTCCTATCACAATGATAAGAGATCTATCATGGTGATAGCAGGGAGTCAGTTCTAATTCACCGCTCCTCTTGAACACGTCTTGTAACCAAGTTCAATAAAGTTTAATAAAAATACCACAGATCGAGACAATAAAAACCATCCATTTACACGGCATTTTTCGAGATATGAATTTTCATACACAGATGAAGTGTGAACCGCTTGTTTTCTGTATTTTGGATAGCTGGGAGCCGGTGCGCATCGCTGCACCCAACGTTTAAACATTTAAAATCAATCCAAACCTTCAAAATTCAACTCTCCAACGAAAAACCAACTATTCATATAAAAGTTGGAGTCATTAGATTCAAAATACATTTATTTGAACTATGACCAAAATTGCCTGTGTATTCTGTTAAAACCAAGAACGTTAAAAGATTTAAAATTAATGCAAATAGCAGCATCCAGCACTCGAAATTCGAGGGCCATTGCTTTTGTTTAGGATCCACCTAAAAGGCAAAAAATAGATGACATTAGACAGGACCCTTCAACAATAATAATACTCATCTTTTCGCTGTTGTCATCCAGATCTGGTCATCCAAGGCACCATAAGGATTGTTTCTCCTACTTTAATGCACAACCTAAAATTAGTTAAGAATGATTAGTTACTTAGATAGATGAAGATTGATAAATATAAACATTAAGAAATTTGTAAACAAAAATATAACCTCAAAGCTAACATAAACAAACATTGAACATAAACATTAGATTAAACAGAAACTTACATAACAATTAAATCAACACAGAGTCACAGTATTTTATACTATATTAAATTAGTGTTTTTATGATTTAGTATTACTTACCCTGGTTAAACACTTATTTCGCCATCCACAATATATCACAACAATTTAACAAGAAAAGCTGATTTTGACAGATGACGATCGTGAGCTTTAGTAGTTCGATAAAGCTCACGATCGTAAATTCTCTTAAAAGCTCCAGAGAAGAGCGAATGTGGATGGGGGAAATAAGAAATAACATGAGGGGAATATTACCGATGTAACGGCGAGCTTGCAGAGCTCACGTAGGCCTTTAATATATATATGGGAAAAAAGATTTTTTGAATTTACTTTTGCAGTTTTTGATACAAGCGATTTTTTGAATTTTTTCTTTGATTTTTTTACGATTTGTTTTTTTTTGATTTGCTTGAGTTCATTGCTAAACTAAGATTTGAATTTGATTTTGTAAGAAAGTTAGATTCTAGTGTAATAAACATAAATTTTATTGACTTGAGTGTTTTTATGAACTCGTGGGTTTTCTGATTTGTTATTGAACGATTGTCGTGGCCAGTTAATTTTGAACCGTTTTTCCAACGTAAAATACAATTTTCATGAACATAAAAAATGGTCCTTCGAGCCGGATCGTGTTAAACATGGTATAACTGAAAATTTGACTAAAGCGATTGTGTTTTGTTAAATAAAAACTAGTGGAATTTGAGCAATATCATAGTGATCTTTGATCAGTGCAGACCAGTGTAGTTTTAAAACACAGTCTCGACTCTAAGGTTTTACATTTTATTGAATGTTAGAAAGGTCTTAAGGCGTATTGACCTTGTAACAAACAAGCAGAAGGGACAAACTGGAACTCAACCCAAGCTCATCAACCCACCCAGCATTCATAAGCACGGATTTAATTTGGTGAGTCAATTCCAATTTATCCTTATTAGTAATTGTAAGCACATAAGGTGAATTAAAATGGATTTAGCCGAGTTTGAAACTTTGATCGCAGAACAATACACTGCACATGAGGACATGCTAAAATTCAATCGTAACTCTAAAAAAGACTCAAAATCGCGAAAAACAAAATCATACTTAAATAATCGTTTAGAATCGCTTACCGATTCTTGGTTTGAATTTAAAACGCGGCATCGCGAAATTGTTTCCGCTAAAAGAACAATTGCTGAATTGCCAAAACAAGCAAAGCAGTACTTTGACGACGACATATTTATGGAAACGCATGATTGCTATTTAATAGGAAAATCCGATATACAAGACGACATACACACAATGTATCCAGAAACAATGCATCCGGAACCTAATTTGAACTCCACAGTACGAGGAGAAGACGAACGTGAAGGCGTTAAATTTCCCCGCATCAACCTTCCCAATTTTAGTGGAAGTTACAATGAGTGGACGTCTTATCGTGATTTATTCGTGACATTAATTCACGACAACCTTAGGATCTCTAACGTTCAGAAGTTGCATTATCTGAGATCTACACTTAAGGGAGAAGCAGAGCAATTCTTGAAACATTTCAATATAATCGAAGTAAACTACATGCCAGCTTGGAAAGCTCTAAATGAGCGCTATAAAAATAAAAGACTTTTAATAAAGGCACAGCTGAAAATATTAATTACACAGACCACACATACCTATGACTCTGCGATCAACATCCATAATTTGCTGGACACAACAAATGAATCATTGCAAGCGTTGAGGAATTAAAATATCGACGTCGATTCGTGAGATACCATAATAACGTACATCATCAGTGAAAAATTGCCCTCTGAAACCAAACGGCTGTGGGAACAAAACATTGGAGCGTCCACTGAATTCCCTAAATATCAGGATTTACGAATATTTTTAGAAAGCCAATTTAGGACTCTTGAAGCCCTAGGGACTAATTCCAAGAAAGCCACTGTCATCACACGGCAATCGAATGCAGCAAGGCAAGTATTCCATGTAGCTCAAGGCATCAAGTGCGCGCTGTGTGCAGGGAACCACAACATAAGAGTGTGCGAGCAATTTTTAAAAATGAATTTTGAAGAAAAAAGAAATATCGTCGCAAAAAAAGGACTATGTTCAAATTGCTTAGGCCAAGGGCACAAGGCGTCTTCTTGTCCTAGCATACATTCTTGCCGTCACTGCAAACATCGTCACCACACACTCCTACATAGTGAAACCGTCATCGCCAATTTCACGTCAACCACAATTCATCCGTCAACATCAGCAACCTTAGACTGTGTACCTAACAATCTACCAACAGCCATCAGCGGCGAAGTGAACTCGCTACACGTCGAAAGTTCGAGCTCACCACAAGAAGCTCTTTTAGCCACAGCACTTATACGCATTAGTGTCTCAGGTGGACAAGAAGTTGTGGTGCGTGCCTTGGTAGACCCTGGATCTCAGGTGTCATTTGTAACAGAGCGTATAGCACAACTATTGAGAATGAAAAGATCGCGTACAAATGTCGATGTTAATATGGTTGGAAATTTGAAAGCAGATTTAGCAAAAGGATCGGTAAACTTCACTATTAAATCAATACACGACGACACTCAATTAGAAGCAACAGCATTAGTAATTAATTCCATAAGGAGCATCCTGCCACCTCAAAGATTAAAGCTTGACAAACACTTGCAAGAATTGAAACATTTATGTTGGGCAGATCCTCAATTTTACACTCCGAACAGGATAGACGTTCTCCTTGGAGTGGGTATACATGGTAAAATACTGTTGGACGGGCTTAAAAGACTTCAGAATGGTCTCCTAGCACAACGGACGTCGTTGGGATGGATATTGTCCGGCGAAACAACATCACCTTCTACCACAAACCGAGTTATTAGCTGTCATTGTCACATGCAATGGGAACAGGATCTCCGACAGTTTTGAGAAATCGAGGAGGTTCAAGGTGAAAGATGCATGACACTAGAGGAAAAGACCTGTGAGACATTTTACGAAAAGACAGTAAGAAGAGCACGAGACGGACGTTACATCGTCAAATTACCTTTCATTAATGAACAACGTCCACTGCTTGGTTCATCACGCCCAGTTGCCTTACGACGATTCAATCATCTTGAGTTTAGATTCGCCAAGGACCCCCAAATGTATGAGGAGTATTCGAAATGCTTAGCAGAGTATCAAGAACTCAACCATATGCGTCCACTCCTGACACTTACGGAAAAAGTGAAAACAAATGAAAAAAACGAGACATATTTCGAATCATACTACCTTCCGCATCATGCGGTATTTAACCTTCACTCTGTGCATTGAGGTCAAATGGACCCCAGTCCATTTAAAATGCGATTTAAAAAAAATTGCGGCAACTTAAATAAATCGCCAACTAGGATTGCCTCAACTAATATCTTTTACACACAATACAAAAAATCCGAATCAAAAACTATTGTTTATAAATTGCTCACGACGGTTTGAAATAAAGTAAACGCATTTCGGTGCACTGGGGTCCAGCTGACCCCATATTTTTTTGAAAGCATTTTGTATGAAGCATCAGCTTTTTAGTTAATAATTTTGAAATTTCAAAGTATCAAGGAGCTCAAAACAAACGAATAGAATTCTACAGGGAATTGGGATGCAATCCTGATTCACTTACTCGTCTAGAAACTACCTTCAGAAACACATGAACTATCGGAGCCATCACAGAGCGCAAAATCAAGACGAGAATACCAACATGGTCGGAATTACGCGAATTTCTGGAGACCAGATTCAGGGCCTTAGAGGCCGTCAGCAAGCCAACAAACAAGAGTGAACACTATGAGAGCAATTCAAAGGGTGAAGATGAAGAACTAGAATATTCCACGTATCCAACAACAATGTACATATGTGGTTTATTCAAAAATTTACACTTCATGAGGAAATGCGCCAAATATCTACAAAGGAATACGGATCGAAGTTATAGGGCAGTCAAGGTAAAGGAGCTTCGCATCAATTGTTTGGGAATGAGCCATCGTGTGTCCAACGTAGAGAACAAATCTATCAAAGAATTAGACCAATGCAACACCAGGATCGGCACTTCGAGTCCACCATGTTTAAATAAAGAAGCGCTGAACCCCCAAACACAGTCATATTTCTCTCAGGTATCCCCTGACGAACCCCAAAAGTGTTACTGGGCACTGCATTATTCATCGTGGTATCCCCATCAGGACTACAACAGATATGTAGGGCTCTCATCGATCCTGAATCCCAATCAACGTTTGTACGAGAAGCAGTAGTCTAGAATCTACCACTCAGAAGGGAATCAGTACAAACTGCTGTATCAGGACTAGATAGAATGCCAGTCGGAGCAATCACGAATAGGGTCACGTTGCTGCTGAAGGCACGAAACCAACAATCAAAGATTATTCAGACATAGGCACTCGTGTTGAACAAAATCACGAACCCATTACCAAGTATCGAATGCTCGATTAAAGAGTGGGCCCATCTAAGAGGACTCGAATTGGCGGATGCAACGTTCCACAAGCCAGGACAAGCAGGCATCCTCTTGAGATCAGACATTTTCTCCACAATCATCACGGATGGCGTAAAGAAAGGCGCGGTTAGAACCTTAGTAGCTCAAAACACCTTATTTAAGTGAACCATCACTGGGAAAATAGAAATAAGGACTACTCTCGCGAACTTCTTCGCCCAAGTAAACTCTGCTGCCGACCTAAAACGGTTTGGGGAGTTGAAAGAACCTCCCTCAAGACCTCCATGGACCAAATAAGAGGCACGGTGCAAACATCACAGCGCCGA
The DNA here is from genome assembly GCA_963855945.1 of Thereva nobilitata. Taxonomy (NCBI): domain Eukaryota; kingdom Metazoa; phylum Arthropoda; class Insecta; order Diptera; family Therevidae; genus Thereva; species Thereva nobilitata. The sequence goes on from OY979696.1 coordinate 144,173,908, forward strand.
CAACTACCCCAGGAGCAAGGATGGACAACATCAAGCTCGGCATCCATCCACGACCAAAAAAGACGAAGTCCAATCAGGCGAATTGAAAAAGATATCCATCAGAAGTTCAAAACAAATGGAAAAACGTTTCGCAAAAGATCCCTTTTCTGAAGACTAAATACGTCAAAGAGGAAAATAAACCGTGAAATTTGTATTAAATCTGAATTTTCGTTAGTTATTTTTATGTATTAAACGCGAATTATATTTTGCTTATTTCATTTTACAGTACTTATAACTATGCTATTATAATTAGTAAAAATAAAAATAAGATTTTGTTTGTTTTCCTTACAAAATATATCAAAATTTATATGGGGTCTGATTGACCCCTATGCACAGACGCCGGAAAATTTTCAATGCACAGAGTGAAGGTTAAGGAGAGCACGACGACCAAATTAAGAGTTGTGTTTGGCGTCTCCCAAAATTCATCACATGGACCATCGCTAAATCAAACACTAATGGTTGGACCCAAACTACAAGACGATTTGATCAGCATTCTCCTTAGATGGCGCAAGCACAAGTTCGTATTCACCGCTGATATAGAGAAAATGTATCGGCAAATTCTTGTGGATGATGACGATGCAAATTATCAACGTATCCTGTGGAGGCCTTCGAAATCAACCGCTATCCAAGATTTCTGTCTACACACCGTCACATTTGGCACAGCATGCGCTCCCTATTTGGCAATCAAAACATTATATAAACTCGCAGACGACGAGGAAGAAAACTTTCCATCTGCAGCCCAAGCACTGAAATCGGATTTTTATGTGGACGATTTGCTGACGGGAGCCAACACTATTACTGAAGCGATGAACCTACAAACTGAATTATTGGAATTATTAAAGTCTGGAGGTTTTAATTTACGGAAGTGAACGACTAACGAAACAACACTATTGAAAAACATACCAATTGAGGATCAGGAAATTAGCAAAATTTACAGTATAGAGTTTGATGAGGGTATTAAGACACTACGTGTCCTATGGTGCCCTAATGCAGACGCTTTTATGTACAAAATAAATGTTGATACACAAGCTGAACGACTTACCAAGAGGATATTACTATCACAAATATCGAAATTATTTGACCCATTGAGAATACTAGCACCAATTGTTATACGTTCGAAAATTTTGATGCAGTCAGTGTGGTTGTCGGGTATCGAGTGGGACGACGAAGTACCTGAAGATATAGCTCAAGCGTGGTTTGATCTTCAAAAGGAACTTAAAAGTGTAGAAAAGATAAAAATACCCAGGTGGTTGCATACGACTACGACCAAGATAGAGCTGCATGGATTTTGCGATACGTCGAATCGTGCTTATGCGGCTGTTGTCTATTCAAGGGCGATAGATGAGTCAAGAACCATTTCTACACGACTGCTGACTTCAAAAACTAAGGTGGCTCCTATAAAACAGATTTCGCTAGCGCGCCTTGAATTATGAGGAGCCGTTTTGTTGGTTCGATTATTTAACATTGTTAAAAGGGCCTTGAAGTTCGACAGCATCAATCTTACGTTATGGTGCGACTCGACAATTGTGTTATCATGGATAAAGGCGCATCCATCAAGATGGAAGACGTTTATAGCTAACCGCGTGTCGGAAATCCAAGGATCCGTGGATTGTACAACTTGAAGGTTTATATCGTCTGGAGATAACCCAGCAGATTGCGCTTCTCGTGGCATATCACCAAAGGACTTAGAAGAACACTCGTTATGGTGGAATGGGCCGAGCTGGCTCAGCACATCAGAAGCAGATTGGCCACCCCCAAGGGAGATTGACAATACGCAATTGGAGGAGAGGAAGAATGTTAACGTGTGTTTATCCATACCATGGAAGAAGGACACGATTAAACTGGTAAACAAATATTCTAGCCTCACCACACTCCTGAGAATTTCCAGCCTTTGTTTTCGATTCATCGACAAGTGCAAGGGAATCCACCGATGCTCATCACCCTGGCTAACCACAGCAGAGTTAAACCATTCATTGACTCATTGGATGAAGGACGCCCAAGCAGAAGAATTCGAAGAAGGGCTGAAGCTATTGAGATCGGGAAGAAGCATAAAGGGAGGAAAGATTAAAAATTTGATGCCGTTTATCGATAAGGATGATATATTGAGAGTCGAGGGACGACTAGAAACGTCTAACCTGCCTTGGTCTGAGAAACATCCAGTGATTTTAAGCCCAAAACATCCACTAACTACACTTATAATCAGAGACATGCACGCTAGAATATTACATGGTGGAACACAATTGATGTTTGCCCTACTTAGAAAACGCTGTTGGATTATAAACGCCAGGAATGCAATTAAGTGTTGCAGACTTTTTAAAGTAAATTCCACTCTTGATTCTTGTTGTACTAATTTTTCCAAAATTTAAGTTTATTCCACAGTTATTTTCACAACTTAATAAAACTCTAAAGATCTCTTTCGATTAATCATTTATTTAATAAGATATTGTTCACTGAATCACACTACTAATAATAGACTAACTTCGACTATGCTTACATTATTAATTCTACTAAAATCGTCTTAAACGCGTCCGCGCTCGTCGGGAACTTAAAATCGACTCTTGGCTTGGCTTCTATATATTACGCCATCTTACTATAACGGTATCTATATTTTCCAGGATAATGTACATAGAGCCAGTATAAAGGCAAAGCTTAGATTTTATACATTTTTGGGACTTGCCAAATCTAAATTTTTACAACAGTTCGGCCATCCTGACCCTAAATCGCCCTCGATTTATTAGGCAAACGTAAACTTGTTAACACACTAACTCTACAGTACATAGTCCTCTTACAATGGTTACTGGAAAATTGAACTTGAATCTTAACCTAATTTTGACCTGAAATTCTTAACAATTATAAAAATTAATTTTAATGCTTCTACATACGATTAGCTTACCCTAAAATTGTAATTCAAACATATATGTATACACTTGTAAATTGGCAAAATTATTATCATTCCGAATATTAAAATTTTACAAACATTTACTCCAGACCCTGGGTCCTATTATTACATACTTGACAACTTCTTTAACTAACATTTGGTTGCCTCCATAATTTCATATGACTAGGCCCTATTACTCCTGAATAAGGCAGTTGCGTTACTTGATGCCCGTCAATGTCTCGAACCATATATCGGTCATTAGGTAATACTCTGGTTACAACGTATGGACCTCTAAACTTGGGAAGCAGTTTTTTATTAACTCCAGGAAGATTGACATGATTGGTAATCATCACATAATCATTAACTTTATATTTATATGGGGACTTTCTAAACTTGTCATAATATTTTTTAGCATAAACTTGACCTTTCTTAACATTATCTATCGCATTCAATCTAATTTCGTCTAAATCTCTTGTTTCTGTGGTTTCTAATACTACTCTAAGTGGGTCGTCAACGTGCCCTCTCTGTTTCACACCGAATAACATCTGACTAGGAGTCTTTCCTGTAGACCTATTAACAGAATTATTTACAGCATATTCTACCCGAGGCAAAAGTTTATCCCAGTCATTTGTGGTTGAGCGTAATTTTGCTAACATTGGTCTCAGACTCTCATTGACTCGCTCTACCTGTCCATTGGACCATGGAGATCCAACAGCTATTTTAATATGCTGGACATGATTACATTCCATAAACGTCTTAAACTCGCCTGATGTAAAGGAAGTCCCTCGATCAGAAATAATTTTGTTCGGAATACTATAATTATTGAAATAACTCTCTAAACATTGAATGGACTCCTTTGAACTAGTACTCCTAACAGCATAAAGTTTCACGAATTTCGTAAACGCATCAATAACTACAAGAATATGTTTTTTCTTCGACCTAACATTCTGTAATGGACCGAAATGATCTACGTGTAGTACATCAAACGGTAGTTCCCCTTTCGGAATATTGTGAAGATACCCTTCCTGCTTACCTGCCTTAGAAGAGTAAGCTATACACTTAAAGCAGTTACTGATATGTTTCTTAACTTTATCTCTTAACTTTGGGAACCAATAAGATCGACTAATTTCGACATAACATTTTTCTACACCCGAATGCGCCAGCATTTCGTGGTACGTCCTAATTATTTCAGTTTCCATTTCTTTCGGTACATAAAATAAAATCTTTCCCTTTAATTTTCGGTAAACTAACCCGTTCCTCATCTCATAAGTATTACTTTCTACACCCTCTAACCTTGTCCGAATATGTTGTATCTCTTTGTCTCTTGACTGACAAATTGCTAAATTCTGTTCTAAGGTATTTTCTTCTAATATCAGGATATTCGTACTTCTACTTAAAGCGTCAACATGGTTCATCTTTCCCCCTGATCTGTGTTCTGTAAAGTAATCATAATTTTGGAGTTCAAGGGCCCAACGCGCTATTCTTGGGTTAATATCTCGTTTATTCAATGTTAACACTAATGAATTACAGTCGGTCACTATTTTAAATCTAATGCCCTGTAAATAAATCCTAAATCTTTTTAATGCATAAATTATTGATAACGTTTCTAATTCATAACTATGGTATTTACTTTCCGTTGGGGTTGTTCGCTTGGAAAAATAAAAAACTGGATGAAATTTGTTGTCAGACTTCCTCTGCATAAGTATAGCCCCATAACCTAAAGCACTTGCATCACAATGTAACTCCGTTTCGTCTGTGGGACTATAGATAGCTAATACTGGTGACTCTAATAAACTTGCTTTTAGTGTTTCGTAACATTTCATTTCCTCATCCCCAAAACTAAATTCTGCTCCCTTCTTTAGCATGTCATAAAGTGGCTTCGAGATTAACGCAAAATCTTTAATAAATTTCCTAAAGTAGGAACATAAACCCACAAAACTGTGGACATGCCTAATACTCGTGGGAATTGGAAATTCGGAAATAGCTCTAAGATTTTCGGCATTCGGCTTAATACCGTCCTTGCTAACTAAATAGCCTAAGTATTCTATTTCGGTGCACGCAAGTTTGCATTTGTCCAATCGAATTTCTAACAAATTGTCACTTAAAATCGTAAATACTTCTCTGAGGACCTGAAGATGCTCGTCCATGGTCTCACTCGCTATCAAGATATCGTCTATATAAACTAAAATTTTCCTCTGCGTAATAAGATCTCTAAACAATAAGTTAACGTACCTCTGGAATACCGATGGTGCGTTTCGCAACCCAAACGGCATCTTAGTATATTCAAATTGACCAAGAGGCGTTACGAACGAAGTATATTTAACGGAACTTTCAGCCATCCTAACCTGGTGAAACCCACTCTTAAGGTCGATCAACGAATAATACTTCTTTTTGTGCAGATCGGCAATGTGTTCCTCAATTAATGGTAAGGGATAATTATCACGATACGTAATTTTGTTTAATTGCCTATAATCTATACATAAGCGTAATTCATTGTTTCTCTTCTTAACAAGAACGATAGGCGAACAATATGGGGAATTACTTGATCTAATTATATTACGTTCTTCTAAATCTTTTAAAAATTTCCTTAACTCAGACTTCTCATAAAATGATAAACGACGAGGTGTGCAATGGAACTGTTCATCTTTAGACAGTTTGATTTCCATTTCATAATGTACCTTTGGCACATTAGGGTTAGCTGATTCGCTGTAATATTTTCTAAATATCTCTAAAATTGTTACTTTCGCCCCTTCTTCTAAATTTTTGTCAATCCTAATGTCTAATTCATTGTCAATACCTACATCTATCAATAAGATCTCCTCTTCAAAGTCGTTTTCTAATTCTTGTTCCAACCTAAAATTAAATTTTGACAGGGAGTCTCTCCCTAAGAGTAAATTGTAAGACATCGTATTCTTATCCACAACTAAAACATTTATTTCCTTAGTGATACCATTAAGAGTTACAAAAACTGTCATTTCTAATATTATCTTAAGCCTACTATTATTTATCCCGTAAAAATTGCTTCCTTTCGTTGCGTTCTTAATTTCGTTCTTAATTTTGTTCTTAATTTCGTCGGGTAACGCATCCACCCTAATCAGGCTAGCTGGACTACCAGTGCCTAAAATTGCTAATATTGAGTTTTTTATATTTACATTCTTAAAATTATAATAAACCGTTACCTTTCTATAAACATCCATTTCGTCTCTTGGGGCAACCAAATTGATTTTATTTTTTGGACATTCCGTTGATACATGCCCAAAAACTCCGCAAACATAGCAGGAACCTCGTTGTCTCGGCGGCTTCCTACATTCGCTTCTAATGTGGCCTCTGGAATTACAGTTGAAACATTTGACTTGTGATGCTTGGTTAACTAATGGCTTTCGGTCCACCGGTGCTGCAACTGGTGCGGCCCTAAATATTTTACGCTGTCCTTGCATTTTCTCCAGTTTGGAGAAGGCACTAAAAAGCTCGTTCAGTCCTCTAAATTGCTGTACCTTGGCCTGCGATTCTAAAACGGGGTCTGCCATTCCCTCGATGAGATATTCTAATACTTCATCTTCGTCCAGGCCTAAATTGTTGGCCATAATTACTTTGTCGTGGTAATAGTCGCTAAAATTTTCGTTGCCTCTCCACGTTCTTCCTTCAAATCTCCTCCTTAACTTAAGCTTGCTTTGTCTGGCACTAAACATCTTCCTAAATTCGTCTAATATTTCGCTAAGGTTGTAAGTAATATACGTCGCCTTCGAATTATAAAATTGTTGAGCTCTGCCTTTGATTCGTGACAGTACTAACGTTTTCATGACACCTGGGTCAACTTTATAAGCTTTCATAATCTCGGTGACCCGCTGCTCCCACAGGTTGTAGTCATCCTCATCCGGATCGAAACGTGGAACCAACTCTGTAATGTGTCCAACACTAATTTTGAACTTGTCCCCATTCGCCGTATCAATTGGGGCGTCCCGTAAATTGGCTAAGGCCATCTCCTTCCTTAATAGCTCATTTTCTCGTTCAACCACTGCCTTTTCCCTCCTGAGTAGCTCAATCTCCCTCCTAAGGTGCTCCTCCGACGGCTCTGTTTGTGTTGTACTAACTGTCGTTGATGGTTGTGCATCCCTTGGAACTATAGTGACATTTAAATCATCCTCACTGTCACTCGATGAGAGTTCATGATCTGGTGCTGGATTCACATCCCTAAATCTTTCATTATATAAGATCTCAAAAAGGCGTCGCGCTAGTTGAGTCTTGTTCGTAAATTCCGAGTGCGGTAGGTTGCGCTGCTTAATCTCTTGTCGCAATTGCCTAACATTAAGTGGCTTAATGTAGGCCTCTATCTCTCGCTGGACCTTGTTTGATTCTGACATTTTTCTTTAACTCAATAAAATCTTTTTTAACAAATATCAGCTCTCTACTAACCTTGTGTTTATCTTCTGCGGATCGTAACTTTTTTGTTTTTCACTAAATTTGATTCTTTTGCACTAAGATCTTTCAAAACCTAAATATTTTACAGTAATTCTTTTGTTTATTCAGCTAAATTTAATCCTTTGCACTAAAATCTTTCAAAACACTAATATTTTATCGTAATCCTGTTGTTTATTCAGCTAAATTTAATCCTTTTTGCACTAAAATCCGTCGCCGTGTCACTAAAATTGCTTTTTCTACTCTAAAACGCCAAACTGTTTTACTAAAGTTTTCGAAAAACTACAAAATCTTTTAAATTTTTCTCGCACTAAAATTTGCGACCGCCAACGACGCGTTTTCAAAAAAACTCGAACTATTTCGTCATCCGACGCGCATGTTACATTTTCCTAACCTTGTTTTGTCTTTCTTCTTTGTGCTGTCTTTCGCTGGCTAAAACACAACGCGACGGGGCATCTTTTTCATGTATATACGACAAAGCCTTCTGTATTTACAAGCCATGCACTAGAAAATTTGGCTCTCAAAATTTCCTCTCAATAGGACTTCAATTCTCTGAAGTCACGTTATGTTGTTAGTGTAATTTGGAGATTTGAAGTCCTATTCAGCGGAAATTGGCTCTCAATATTTTTCTAGTGCATGGCTTGTAAATACAGAAGGCTTTGATATACGATGATAGGCTTTGGTGATGTGTGTGGGTTTTTCGTTTCTTTTGCTAATTGTACATAACTCTAACTTTTCTTCCATGCACAGATTGGTGTTACCATCGGTGCTTTTCGCTGTGGATTCAGAACTTTTCATATAATTGTATGTGGAACTAATAACTGAACTAAACTTGTATGCTAAACTATTTGATAAATTTACCCGCTCCTAGAACTAGAATGTCTCGTCCATTTACCCATGTTGGTGTAGATTTTTGCGGACCGTTCAATGTTAAGGCTTCTAAGGGTAGAGGTCAAAAAACGTACAAGGGCTATCTTGCGATATTTGTATGTTTGGCTGTCAGAGCAATACACATTGAGGTTGTTTCCGAGTTAACCTCTGATGCATTTTATGCAGCCTTAAAGAGATTTGTCAGTCGAAGAGGAATGTGTTCTGACATTTATTCGGACAACGGTACCAATTTCATTGGAACAAATAGAACACTGGATAAAGACTATAACCAACACATAAGGCAATTAAGGGTAGAAATTCCACAAAAAAGTACTCCGTTTCGAATAAACTGGCATTTCATACCTCCATCAGCACCACACTTCGGAGGGTTGTGGGAAGCCGTTGTTAAGGCCACAAAACATCACTTAAAGAGAGTTCTAACTAACACAGCCTTGACGTATGAAGAGTTCACAACAGTGGCAGCAAAAGTTGAGGCTTGTCTCAATTCCAGGCCAATTACACCGGTAACGGATGATCCAACCGATTTAACAACGTTGACGCCAGGACATTTTTTAATACAAGAGGCCCCGTTGGCGATACCCGAACCGTCCATTTTAGACTATAAACTCAATTCACTAACACGATGGCAACACCTAACGCATTTAACACAGTCGTTTTGGAAGAGATGGCAAGGAGAATACTTGTCACAGCTACAGCAGCGGCCCAAGTGGTTAAGCAAATCCAAAAACTTAGAAGTGGGACAAATGGTGATCATCAAGGACGAAAAATTGCCCCCACCAAAATGGCTCGTTGGAAGGATTGTGGAAACTCATCCTGGTGCAGACAACCTAGTGAGAGTAGTCACAGTAAAAACAAAGGACAGCATCTTCAAACGCCCTATTGCAAAACTGTGTTTGTTGCCATTAGAAGACGAAATCACAAACACTAAATCGATAACTGCTTAATACGTCTCATGTTCTCATACCTTAATTTCCTTCCGTCTATCAAATTTTGCTTCCTTCTATCAAATTTTCCTCTCTTTATCCAAATTTCCTTGTTCATGCGTCCTCCCCAAACCCATGATAGCATAGTAGTGAACAACTAATCACACTTGCTCTTTCAGATTAATTTAGGATTCAGAGGATCCAAGGCCCGGCAGTATGTTTAGGATCGATAAAGCTCACGATCGTAAATTCTCTTAAAAGCTCCAGAGAAGAGCGAATGTGGATGGGGGAAATAAGAAATAACATGAGGGGAATATTACCGATGTAACAGCGAGCTTGCAGAGCTCACGTAGGCCTTTAATATATATATGGGAAAAAAGATTTTTTGAACTTACTTTTGCAGTTTTTGATACAAGCGATTTTTTGAATTTTTTCTTTGATTTTTTTACGATTTGTTTTTTTTGATTTGCTTGAGTTCATTGCTAAACTAAGATTTGAATTTGATTTTGTAAGAAAGTTAGATTCTAGTGTAATAAACATAAATTTTATTGACTTGAGTGTTTTTATGAACTCGTGGGTTTTCTGATTTGTTATTGAACGGTTGTCGTGGCCAGTTAATTTTGAACCGTTTTTCCAACGTAAAATACAATTTTCATGAACAGCTTTTTTTAATTTAAATCTAGAAGTCAATAACAAAATTTTTCGAGAACAATAAAACAAAATCGAAAAATGAAACAAATATTTTATTGCGAAATTGTGTTCGTCAAAACATGTGAAATTAATGCAAATATTGAAAATCAAACTATTCGCAATATCTAAGGAAAGAACCAATACTTATTTCTGTAAAATTTGGAGACATTAGATTCAATATGCTTTCATATTATGTGTGACCAAAATTACCTATGTATGTATTCTTTTACAAAACTTGCTGGTAAACTATGTTTTTGGTTTTGTTTTCCGGCGCGTAAATAAACAAAGATGATGCCTTTCCGACTCGCTGCACCCAACCTTAAGACATTTAAAATTAATACAAATCTTCAAAATTCAACTCTTCAACAAATATTTATAACCATTAACGAAAAACCAATTATTCCTATAAAAGTTCGAGAGTTCAGTCATGCCGTTCTTGTATTTTTCCCACAAAACCGATGGTCGTCAATAAAATTGCGAACAGTTGACGAATGTTATTCGGCGTGGATGCAAATGCTGCATCAATAAGTGTCAGATCGCAATGATTGTCGTCTTCCAGCAATTGCAACTCGCGACATGCATCTTGAAATGTATTGGATATTCGATCATTGACTGTTCGTAAAAATTGGAAGGACCTTGGTCCTGGAACATTCAGCAACAACAAATTCAAAAAGAGACATTCACGTTGTTTTGGATCTACTGTGTAAAGCCGTCCCAATGTCTTTGCTTTCAATACGCGTGCGATAGTTGGATGTGGTTCGCCTTGACAGTGTGAAAAATTCGGTAACTGTAGTTTTTGGTGGCTGGAAAGGTCGTTGGAGAGCATTTTCTTCATTGAAATATACACGTTGACCGTTTTCAAGATGTACCGCAATCTGAGGCATAATGCAAAAACTCGACATTCATATATTTTCTTATTACCACTTTTTTTAATCGCACCAATTAAAAGCTTTTACGCATTTTTCGGTGGAAGTATATATAGAACAATGGATGCTTTTACAGGTTTCCCAATGTTCACAAATATTTTATTTTGTATATAAATTATATGTTTCTTAACTGGTGTGTTTTTGCGGGCTCCGGTAGTTATAGTATACAGTCTATAGTACATAGTATATAGTACACAGTACACGGAGTCGGAGTGATTTTTTAAAGCTAACGGTTTTTTATATGTACATGACAATTAAAATTAAATATTTTTTCGCCCCGCCAACTTAAATATAATCAGTGAAACATTGAAATTCTCTATATTTCGACAACAGCTTCACTTATCTGGACCAAAATTATCCCATCTTTCAATCCGGAACCAACCCTAGACATTCCTAAATTTTCATTTAAAACTCTTGGGCGGTTTCGGAGATTAGCGTGTACAAACATTGTGACACGTAGTTTTTATATATTAAGATGAATGCCGTGCGTTAGTCTCGCAAAAACTCGAAAATGGCTCGACATTATTCAATAATTCTTTTTTTGTTTTATTCGCCTCAATACAGGGGTGGTTTTAGAAAAAAAAACCATTACAAAAAACCAAAAGCAACAGCTGAAAAATCAAAAAAATTGGTAATTTTGGGATTTCTCACTTGAGATTAGTTTCTAGCTTCATGGCCTACCTATTGTTTGACAGCTGCGTAAATGTAAAATTGTCATTAAATTGAATCGGTCATTTACGCAGCTGTCAAACAATATGTAGGCCATGAAGCTATTGAAACTAATCTGCAGTGAAAATTCCCAAAATGACCAGTTTTTTAGATTTTTCAGTCGTTCCTTTGAGTTTTTCCTAATTCATATTACTCTCCATCATTCTCATCTGGATTAGCTTCAACATTTGTAGTTGGCCATAAATATGTTCTGATAAAAGGACGTATGAGCTATGATTTTAACTTTAGTATGATAGTACCTTGGCTGTGATAGTACCTTTTTATCTAAATCATACTTAAAACTCATATAATGTCGAATAGAAGGCGCAAATGATTACGCGGTATTATTTGACGAGGAAGAATGTGTTGACTTATGTGGTTATTAGCCGGAATACCCATCTACCTTTAAGGAAGTGCTTGGAGCGAAAAAAATGTTTAAAAGAAGTGACTTATGAGGACCGATTCAATTAGTATATCAATTGTTATTGCATTAAACATCGTTTTTTTTAAAAAAGGTAGTGGATTTTGAGAATAGATTTGGTTAAAGCGAATTTATTTGCATTTTGCGATGATTTTGATCATCCTTTCTATTGATGTAAATTGACTTTTCAGGCTGAGGCCGACCGTATACCAAAGCTGCAAATCGTCACATGCCGCTTTGCAACATAAATCTCCAAGCAATAAGTGACGAAAAACTGCATATGAAGCTTAGGAATACGGCCGGCCTTAGACATAGCTACAAAGGACTTAGTTAGAGGATTTCGATATTGGAAAGTTTGACAGATTTGAGTGACTGTGAAAACAATTCCGTGCCATTTTACATTGTTTCATACAATGCCGAGAACAACACGAGCTTGCATAGGTCGTCGAAGTCCTATTGGCATGTCCGAATTACGTTCGAGAGCTACTGAAAACCAGCGAGCACGACAAAATGAACATGAAAATCAATTACGGTGGGGACATATCGGTAATGATTGGAGAAATGTCGGTCGTTTGTTCGCATAGTAAGGCGTAAATATACAGCGGTGAATCTTCTGGATTGTGTTGTGCGGGTGGAAAAGTGAAATTTCCACAATTGATCCCGCCACCAGAGCGGGATTAGTTTCTGGAACGGGAAGTGATTCTACACATTTCCTAGCCAACATCCAAAAATAAAACAGTTGTTTCCAAATGACGTCGTTTGGCGCGACGCAATTTCGTGCCTACTTTCAAGGTAATTACAGCGCAATTGTCTTTCGAATCATTTTCTGTTGTATGTGTATCAGAAACAATTTCATAATTTCACACGCCATTACAGATTCAACGGCAAATATATCATTTAGTAGGAGCATATTGAATCTAATGTCTCGAACTTCTATAGGAATAATTGGTTTTTCGTTAGTGGTTACGAAAAGTTGTTGCAAATGGTCTGTTCGTCTATCTAAAACCTATCTACAGCCGGCCACTTTGTAACTTTAGTATACATCTATATCTATATATATAAAAACGAAAGTGGGTATCTAGGGTTTTTAAGGTCACAAATAACGAATTTGTGGTCAAAACTAATAAATTAAAAATGGCCGACGAATTTGTAAATTGCGTTCCGATTCCAATGAAAATCTAGCCCAGTTGTCAGAGACTTTGACCTCGCACAAAATGTGATCTCGCTGAAAATTGGAACTTAGGTACTTTTTTGGGTGTAGATAACGATAAAAAAAGCTTTGCTGCGCTAAAGTGTATGCTAAGTTCACAATTTTGAAAACAAATTCGAAAATTTGGTTTTTGCTTTATATATCGAAAAATAAAAAAAAATCGAAAAACTAATAGCGCCACGTGAAAGAGCGGAAAATTTCACTAAAATTTATATTATAACTTATTTTAAAAAAAATTGTTTTATTATTATAAAAAAATATTAAAAATAAAAAGAAAATTCGAAAAATCTAAGCGCGCCAAAAAACTGAATTAAAAAATTCTAGCGAGGCGTTCGGGGAAAAACTAAAGTATCCTTGCCTAAAATGTAAGCAAAAATAAAAATAAAAAAAGCATTTTAAAGAGGACACTTTAAGCTTTCTAGGAAAGCCATTAGTTTATAATTTTTTGTTTTTTTTCTCATATAAAACTTGACCGGAAGTTAAAATTTGTACAATTCTCACTGATGTTTATACAATTGAAGATATCATATTAATAGAGGCGTACGAAAAAAAATCCTTCTACATTTATCATCATTAGACATTTACTTTTGATTTAAAAATAAATAAAATGATAAACATTGTCTCTGTTTAATAAAATCTATGTTTTAAAATATTCAACTTTTCTTACAGCATTCATTCGACGCCATTTTTAACTTCAAAAACAGCCGGCACACAAAATATGATGAAGAAGAAGGAGGTGAGTCAAGCGGCACCCCCCTTTAACCGGAGAATGATGGCGCAAAGTCCAAAATTAAGTGCTTTTTATGTGCTAATTTGTTCCCGAAAAAATTAATTTTGTGCTCTTTTTTTTAAAAAAATAAAAAGGGGGGTGTAGCTTTACATCACACTACACCCCCCACTCATTAATATACAATAAGGAGAAAAATTTTCAAAAAAAAGTACTCTAGATTTAAGTGCTCTTTAAGTGCTTTTGTATGGAACCGAAACGAAAATGAAAAAATTGTATCCGAATAAAGGAATTAGAACGGTCCAGGGGGGTGCAGAGAGAATCACTTGCTCTTACGAATAGTCAGTTTCCTTTAGTACCACTTTTTACTCTTTACTATCACTTATCACTACTCTTCCTCTTTCTGTCTCTTACACTTTTCATCTTCGCACTATCAGTGACTTCTCTTTGCTATTCCAGTCCCAAGTAGCAAAATCTAACCTAGGTTATTTTATAACTTTCGTTTTTCTTACAAACAGGTTACTTAAGCGTTGTAATCTAACCAGATTACCTTCTAACTAAACGCTAACTTAGTTTTTAAGTTAGAATATTACTTATTTTTTAAGTTCGAATATAACTTCAAAATTTCGTTACTACTGAGTTACTTCAGCACTTATTTTTAATTTGTAATACTTTTGGTTACAAATATACACAAACTTAACCATGCAAACGTGTTTTGGTTTTTCGTAACGTAAATCTTCCAGTCCGCCATCGAATTTATATATTTAAGTATAACTTTAACCTATTAAACCTAAATTCAGGGAGTAGACCAGATACTCAGATAATTTGGTACCTGGCTCTTGGTCTATTATTTTTACTCGGGCTTTTTACCTAAAAATATAAGAAAATTAAAAAATTATGAATTTTATTAATGACTTTAAATATATAGAATTAATACTAATTAAAAACTTACCCACGTTTACTTTTTCCAAAAAAATATTAATTGTACTTAAATTCGCTTTTTACCCCCGTGAACTTCTTGACTTCACTGATGCTTCTTTGTAAATGAACACGTTTCGGCAAGCTTGTTCTTATATTTTACTCTTCGTACAATTCTAACTAGGGAACGCAATCCCGGGATCCCGTATCCCGGGATTCCGGGATCCCGGCTATTTTTGCGGTCTCGAAAACCCGGGATTGATACGGCCTAATCCCGGGATCCCGGAAACGTTTTTTAAACAAAAAACGTGATATATTTAAAAAAAAATTTCGGTGGAAAAATATTTTGAATATGAAACTTATAATCTTCAAATTTAATGTTGCAATTATTTTTTAACCGCAGCATACGAAACACGCAACGAAAAATCCAATTCCTTTTTGCAGCTTCTAATTTGCTCGGCCGTGGAGACCATTGCTCTCTGTATTTTCTCGTGTGTCCCTCTGCTTTTGCCGAATTCAACCGAGCTGCAAGCGACTCCAATACGCGCAAAATTGGCAGCATCACTCAGATTGCGTATACGTCAACGTGTTTGCACAGAACTCTCTGGAATCTTGCAATATCTCCACAACCCTTGTGCTCCGGAAGATGACGATCTTTTCGAAATATGTACCCTCGAAAGCTACGATACGTAAGGGTATACATAATCTTCTAAAAAGACTGTTAGTTATAAATCCTGATCAAGATCAGAGCGCTGAGGTAACTGACCCACCCGGAACTGAATTAGAATCCATTTCAATGGAAGACCAATTGCAAATGGCGATTGTGCAAGGGTTTGCCAAATCAGCCATTCCGACCGCATCGGCAGCGAATTTCAATTTAGTGATAAAAAGAGAAATGTCACTATTTGAGAGCGGTGGAGCGCTTGGCTTCCATATGCAGAAGGTATATGACTTTCTTTTGACGACCAACAAGCGTGGATACTGAAAGGGCCTATTCCGCAGCCGGAATTTTATTTACGAAGTTTCGGTCAAGACTGAATGACAAAACATTGGATGCACGATATACAGAAACGAGGAGCTGTTTCACACGAGACGACGGCCAACCAACAAAATCTGCTGTCATCGTCCATTCCATTTTGAAAATTGAGGAAAAGTCGTCCGGGCTTTCACACGGGCCAATTTTTTCAACCAACTGTACGTCAAAACGCTTTAGCTTATTGTTGTTGCTTTTATTTTAATTCCCTTTGGGTACTTTCCGAGTGAAACAAAAGTCATCTCCCTTTCTTTTCTTCTTCCAGAAAAAGGAACAAAAAACAACAACAACCACACCGCTGTCAAAAAGTCGTATCGAAACTCGTGTGAGAAAGTTGGATGGGAAAATCTTCCCTCCCCATCGTCCTCTCTCACCCTCTTCTCTAAGAAAATGAATATCGTACGATTTCTGTTGGTTGGCCGTCGTCCCATGTGCAACAGGCCAAAGTAATGAAAAAGAGACTGATAGCTTCGAATACCGTAGAAAAAGGGAACCAAGTGACGTCAGCACTAAAATACCGTCTTACAATATACAGTCTTTTTCATTACCTTGTTTCTGTATACCGTGATTGATTGGATGTACTTTGCTTCCTTCAAAACTATTTTCAGCAACAGGCTAAGCAGGCCTAATTTTTCCTTTATAAATAATGAATTGTTTTTTGTTTTTAATTCACGAATAAAAATTTAAGTTTGAAAACTACATAAGTATATGTATGTAACTAAGTTGCATTAAGCTTCTTTGTTATAAGTTATATGTTTTGTCTGCAATTATTTTTTTTTACTAGAAAAACAACCATACCATCCTTGTGTTCCTTAAAACACTCGAATGCTCGATAGCGAAAAAATTTAATTTTTGGCAACAGGCAGAATCCCGGTGTACCCCAGGATCCCGGGATTGATGAAAATGAATCCCGCAATCCCGGGTTTGGGAAAAACATCCGGGATTGCGTTCCCTAATTCTAACTCAAAATAAAACTATGCATTAATAGCGAGTATGTTTTAAGCTCGTAATAAACTGTTATGTTACGCTTAGGTATATTTCTAACTCGTCCTAACCCATGCATTAATAACGAGTCATATTTCGAACTAGATATAAACTCTTATATTAATTTCGTTACATCGCGAAATAATGCTTCTCTTTTCCTTACTTTCAGCGACGTCTGTTGGCATATTCAAGTACTTTGTTTCATTTCAATCATCGGGTTATTTTCGAGTTTATTCCCAAACTGCTATAGGAGAGTAAATTTTTAACTCATAATATGATCATACGTTATTTTGAAGAGTATTTCTAACCTACAAAATTATGTAGCGGCCCATACGGCCACTAATCAAAGTTGTTAACAATATAGTGGCCATACGGCCAATAGCCAAAATTAAATAAATATATTTATATTTTATTATTTATATATTTACAATGAGCTATATGATGATAACTAATTTTGTACATTGATGTTTTACCTTATATAGGCTGGAAATATTCCATCGCCTACTTAAAGTAGACGATGAAATATCTCCAGCCTGCTAATTAATTATTTCCTATGGGACACCAGGTAGTTGCTCTAATAGCCTACCTGGGTCCCATATTACCCCCTTCCAGCTAGGCGTCACTTTTGTGGAATGAAGAGATGTCTTATTGCGATGTTGCTGGGTGTTGCCTCCGGAAAAGAAGAGATGTCTTCTTTGGATGTTGTTGGATTTCGCCTCCGCGGAAAAAAGAGATGTCTTCCTTGGCCTTGCATCGGCCGCAGTTCCAGTTGATGTTGGGGGTTGATCTTGCAGCTGTCGTTGGTGCTGCCCTTTGAGCAAGCCATACCTGGTGATGATGGCGTCCCTGTTTTGATTTCCAATGCGGGGTCACCAATGTAGTTGGTCCTCTGCCAACCTTCAATCTTCAAGGGTGTCTTTTAAATTAAAGACTTCTTTGGGTTATGATGCAGTCTTTATTTATAATTTATGTTTTAACCTCTTATATACATATAGTTTTATTATACACTTCATATTATCTTTAACTACGTTTATTTGTTATACTGGGTTTATGAATATTTATTGATGTTTCTTTTATTGTCTATTATCTTTTTTGGAATCACTTTTAATTATTATGTGTTTTTAAAATCGAACTGTCAAGAAGGAAAAAACTCTTATTTTTTAATTCCTACTTAGCCTCGGCCGACTGGGTTTTATCCCCAGTCCCCTTGGCTAAGTAACCGGAAATAGTGGGACGATGTCCCTACAATTACATGTTAAATCAGAATATATTTCTGACTTATAATGAACTCTTACATTATTTTCGAGTTTTTTCTCTCCTCTGAAAAACCAAAACACGTTTGCATGGTTACGTTTGTGTATATTTGTAACCAAAAGTATTACAAATTAAAAATAAGTGCTGAAGTAACTCAGTAGTAACGAAATTTTGAAGTTATATTCGAACTTAAAAAATAAGTAATATTCTAACTTAAAAACTAAGTTAGCGTTTAGTTAGAAGGTAATCTGGTTAGATTACAACGCTTAAGTAACCTGTTTGTAAGAAAAACGAAAGTTATAAAATAACCTAGGTTAGATTTTGCTACTTGGGACTGGAATAGCAAAGAGAAGTCACTGATAGTGCGAAGATGAAAAGTGTAAGAGACAGAAAGAGGAAGAGTAGTGATAAGTGATAGTAAAGAGTAAAAAGTGGTACTAAAGGAAACTGACTATTCGTAAGAGCAAGTGATTCTCTCTGCACCCCCCTGGACCGTTCTAATTCCTTTATTCGGATACAATTTTTTCATTTTCGTTTCGGTTCCATACAAAAACACTTAAAGAGCACTTAAATCTAGAGTACTTTTTTTTGGAAATTTTTCTCCTTATTGTATATTAATGAGTGGGGGGTGTAGTCTGACGTAAAGCTACACCCCCCTTTTTATTTTTTTTAAAAAAAGAGCACAAAATTCATTCTTTAGGGAACAAATTAGCACATAAAGAGCACTTAAATCTAGTGTAATTTTTTTTGGAAATTTTTCTCCTTATTGTATATTAATGGGTTGGGGGTGTAGTCTGACGTAAAGCTACACCCCCTTTTTATTTTTTTTAAAAAAAGAGCACAAAATTCATTCTTTAGGGAACAAATTAGCACATAAAGAGCACTTAAATCTAGTGTACTTTTTTTTTGAAAATTGCTCTCTTTATTGTATTTTAATGAGTGGGGGGTGTAGTGTGACGTAAAGCTACACCCCCCTTTTTATTTATTTTAAAAAAAAGAGCACAAAATTTATTCTTTAGGGAACAAATTAGCACATAAAGAGCACTTAAATCTAGTGTACTTTTTTTTTTGAAAATTGTTCTCCTTATTGTATTTTAATGAGTGGGGGGTGTAGTGTGACGCAAAGCTACACCCCCCTTTTTATTTTTTTAAAAAAAAGAGCACAAAATTAATTTTTTCGGGAACAAATTAGCACACAAAAAGCACTTAATTTTGGACTTTGCGCCATCATTCTCCGGTTAAAGGGGGGTGCCGCTTGACTCACCTAGAAGAAGGACGCGCCCTAGCCGCCGTCAGTCTTTCACTGTTGGTAAAATTATATTATTATTATAGAAGTAAGCCAAATTTATTTTATATGTTTTTTATTTCAATATTAGCTGCGTTCCTTTTCTGATCATTTTTACTTATTTTCAGTCGTGTTTACTCGCAACTACTCTTGCTCTAACATACGAGTAAATGTACCTGTGCCTGTCCTGTAGTTACGGAATTGCAATCCGCTAGTCCAAAATCGCCATTTGGGGACTATTTCATATTATTTTTCTCTTATTGAAAAGCGCATAGATGGCGTTTGGTTGTGTTTAACTGCTTTCTTCATATAAAAACATCTATAAATTAAATTTCAGTCGTAATTATTTACAGCTATTATCTTTCATTTTATTACTTTAAACAATTTACCGTATTAATTTCAATTATGTTGTAAATGCTCCTAGTTAAAATTTTTTATTTGTATAGGTATATGTAAATGAAATAACCTCAAAAATTTTATCAAAAAGTTGGTGTTCCTTTTCTGTTTTACTCACAAGTAGGTATTAAAAAGTAGAAAAAGGCCATATTAAAAAAAATTAATACCAGATTCTTCTTGGTTACCAATTTCATTTATAAATATGATTCACTTATGGTGCTGAAAGTCCTAGTTTTCGCCCAGTGAGTTTTGAGCAATCGAGCTCCTCTATTCCTAACCCTTCCAATGTTCTGACAAGACTTAATGCGACATATGCCTGTCCTTTAGCAAATAATGCTGATCCTGTGTACAACAGCATGGTCTACTTTACATCCTTGCATTTTACAGGCCCAGCACAGTATTATTGGGTGCTGTGTTCGTTCGACTGATCCATTAGTAGGTATTCCGGCACTTGGCCGTGAGAACTTTTTGGTGACCGTGGGAACTAGGTCACGGCAGGTCATTGACCTTGGGAACTGGGTCAAGGTCAACCACCTGTCATCAATCAATCAATCAGGGCTGTGGGATGTAGGTCAAGGTGGTTGACCTTGAGACGCTTGGATGAGTCGGTCAGGGTCGGTGGCTTTGGGCTCGGCGGGCTCGGCTGGGCTGGGGCGGGGGACTCGGCGGGGTCCTCGGCGGGGGACTCGGCGGTGGTCTGGGGGCTTGGCTTGGCAGAGGATATGGCAGGTACCGGTCGCTTAGGCATCCAGCTCCAAAGATGGCGCACGTGCTCATTTGCCGCCGCGTACTAATGGGCTGCTATGGGAGATCTTGCACTCTGCGCAGGCAAGCAAGCATGTTTTTCTATAGGACCCCACACTTTGGCCAGACAGTAGTGGCCTATGAAATGGCGCCAGCGTGTGTGCCCGAAAGCGTTGTCCTATGAAAGGTGTGGGCCACGTCAGGGACTCAGCATGAAGCGAAAGGGGAAAGTAGTGGAGTTGCCTATGTGCAATTCTTGGAGAGTATTGCATGGTTGTTGTTGTTGTTATAACCTGAACTTATGAAACCGAGTGAATGAATGAGAAATAATTTATTATTTGCCGACTACGGCGGTAGCTAATGATATTGATCTTACACTCTGTACAAGTCATTCCCTAGAAAAAACGCAAACGTGATTGGGATTCGAACTCGCGCCGCACGAAACCGAATATAAAAAACCAACGCCTTAGCCAACTTGACCAAAACGGCAGTTGGATGAAGTCGGGTTATTTGTGTACATATATGCAGTTGTGGAATTCTATTTTTAGATCTTGCGAGGTTTACCTGTGCGACCCGACGAAAATAATGTGCACATGATCGTGATGGCAGTTTCAAGAGCCTGCGAAATGAGAAAGAAAGAAAAAACAAAACAAAAACAGAAAAAACTGCAGCAGCAGCAATTTGAGAAGCAAAATCTGCCGGTTTAAAATGAAAAAAAGGAAACGACGGTTTAAGACATGGAAATAAAAAAACAACTTCTGCGTGAATGAAATTTTACGGAAATGTTTATGCTTTATTTTTAAAAAATTAAAGATAATGTGTGTGAGAAAGGGAAAGGCTGCTTACTAACAGCAGTTAATAATATTAATAGTAACTAGAATATTATTATGGATAAAGAAAATGTTATGCGAGAACAAAAAAAGCAATTATTAATTCCAAAAGCTGTTTTGGCCGTAACTGAGTAAGTTACTGTTTTTATTTAACGTTCCCCATACATCACATCTTACCGTTGGAAAGATGTGATAAAAGCTTTTATCGTCCGCGGGGCTCAGGCGGTACTTCCGATCTAAAATCGAAAGAGCAAAAAAAATTCTGAAAAACACGTTGTTGTGTAATTATTACCCTGGTAAAGGTTTAAAGCGAAATAAAAAAGCCGCGGCTCAATGAGAAAGAATAAAAAAAGATCTTCAGCGAGCCGCGAGTGTGCAAAGCACCGAAAACATTTTACACCTTGAAAAGTGAAAAACTAAAAGAAGAAATGAATGATTCGAAGATGTATGAATGAAAAATACAAAATGCATGAAGAGAAATGGTGTAAAATAATCGACGGTTCTTGAAAGCAAAAGTGCTCGCTTAGAACTATTGGTGATGGCACTCGGGCATTAATTATATGCAATTGCAGGTGTCCATTGTCTGGCTCAAGCCTATTTAGAATTTTATGGAGATTCCCCCGACGTAATGTTTATGATTTTTACTGCGGCAATAAAGTGCAATAAATTATGCCTACTCTTGAGTCAAAGATTCGAGCGTTAATTATATGCAAATATGCCAGTGCCATGTCCATTGCCCTTTACTACAGAGAGAAAAACTTGAGTATCTTTATTTGTTTTGTTTACCTTTTTTTCTGAATGGGTAGTTATCTGTGTTTTTTGCTTCTTTTGGATTTTTTTGCCTGATGATGATATCTTAATATTGATTTATGAAAAACAAAATAATCAACCATCAGGTATCTCGACTGGATGAGAAAAGCAAAAGTAAAACTTGCAAGTTACTGCAGGCCGCCTTTAAGCGATTATTCGTAATATGCATAAGCTTACGCCATAAGAACCAGTTTATACTTGCGCATAGATTATCGCTTGGTAGAACATCCAGAGGATCACATGTTTGTCACTGTTTTTATTCAACGTTCCCCATACCCCTGATAAAAAAAACAACATCACATCTTGCCGTTGGAAACATGTGATAAAAGCGTTTATCGCCCGCAGGGCTCACGCGATACTTCCGATCTAAAATCGAAACAGCAGAATCGAAAAAAAGTCTGAAAACACAGGTTTGTTGTTGCTTGATTCTTACCCTGGTAAATGTTTAAAGGGAAATAAAAAAGCCGCGGCTCAATGAGAAAGAATAAAAAAGATCTTCTGCCTTTACTCAGTTAATGAAAAAGTGATCAATATAACTGCACTTAGCTGTAGTAGAAACGGTTCTGATCGAGCAGAATCTTTGCAAAAAAACTCAAGCGAAGACTTGAAGTGCAGAATGTATGCTATGGTGAGGATGCTGCTGATCTTTATGCGAACCTGTTATGACTGCAAGGTGCCATACAATTTCGATTATTACGTGCGTAGGGTATTTTGTTGTTGTTTTGTTTTGTTACGGTTGTTGTTTACGTTGTGAATGAATGAATTTTCGAGGAAACGAAGCCGCACGTAAAACCCACTGTATGATGAGCTATTAAAAATTGTATTAATATTTATTTGTACATAAATAAAAGTTTTAAATAAAACAATTTATATATATTTTTTATTTCTTTATTTCTTTCAAAATTAATCGATCAAAAATATGATTAGTAATACAATGCATAGGTATTTCGTAAAAAAGACGCGAATAATTCAAATGTACATAGGAAGTTCTACTTGGAATAAAAAAATCTTCGTATGTTAGGGTTAAAACATTTTTTTTCCTTGCATTTGTCTGCATGATTGGTTACATAAATTCCCGCCACCCTGTGCAAAATCCTTCAAATAAAAATTAATTATTTTCCCGTCATTTAAATCTAAGTCACTCGAGGAAAACTGATTTAAAAAAGTTTTCAGACCTCGCCCCCTGCATCGGGAATATGAGAAACACACAGCAATAATGCCCACAAGTCGATGAATGTTGTCCTTGCAATCGTTTTTTATTATTTAAAAAGGTGGTCGAATTATCTAATAAAAATTTTTTAAAGTGAAGATTGGTTGGGTATCTTCCAAACGAGTCAAAGTACTCCGCCGGTCCTTCTTCTGGAAAATAAAATGCTACCCAATGATTCCCGGCTTTATGTGCAGGATCCGTATTAGCTATTACGCATGCAGGTTTTTTTATTTTTAGCGGTAAATGGTTGCATGGAAAGACTCCTCTAAAAAACTTTTTTGTTATGCGATTATTCGTTAATGCATTTGCTAGCTCAATCGTCTTCATGGGGTCGCATAAGTTTGAATTTCCCTCATCATCATATTCATCTTGAATATTTAATTGATGGTGTTTGTAGCGATATTGAGGAAAGTTTTCGGTATCATTATTCGCATCTTCAACCAACTTGTCTCGTTTTGTTGAGACTTTGTTAATTGATTCTAAATCTGAACTTTGCAAGTTTTCATCATCTTCTCCTTCTTCAGAAGTATACAATTTTGACTCATCATCTTGGTTTTTACAGGGGTATTGGCGAATTTCACCATAGTTTTGACTATATTTATTTACATCTTCAACCAACTTTGCTCGTTTTGTAATTGGCACTGAATCTGAGCTCTGAGCTCTGAGCTCTGTTCCTAGAATTGGATTTTTGTTATTATATGGTTCCACTTGACTCTCTTCATATTTATCCATCTGCACTTGCTTAGAGAAAATATTACTAGATATATTCTCGCTGTTAGCATGTTCGGAAACTGTTTTCGGTGTTTGAATTTGTAAATATTCCCGACCTCTTCTTAATTTCAACATTTTATTTCTAATGATTTCTGTGGGGCTATGTCTATTATCATACTCATACTCCATAGCATTATAGATATCTTCATATTCTCTGTTTCTGAGTGTGTGCGTTGATCGTTTTTTATGTCTAACAAGACTCTCTCGACGAGTGAATGTCCTGTTACATTCCAAGCACTCAAACATAGTGATTGTAAGTTACTGCATTATATCGAGCGAGGTAAGTATTTATATTCTGGTATCGGTGCGCCGTGCCGGTGTTGGTGTGACGCCAGAGTTGGTCAACATCAACGCCGGTGCACCACCGGGGTAGTTTTTTCTTTTGTATGTGATTACGCCTGCTGTAAGTTTTTTCTTTGGTGTGCCACACATGCTAGCTATTCTAATGGTCGTGTAATGACTGAGTTTTTTGGACTAAGACCAAAGATTTACGTGAATAATATAGTGGATATATGTTAATTTAAGATTAATTAAAGTACACAGTTAAGTTAGTGAACAAGAAAAATATTGTAAATAGTATTATAAGAAAATAAAAAATATTTATAATGTTTTAAACACTGCTTTATTCGAAAATCCCTAATACCGAGCACATCGGTCATAGTGTATATATGCACATTTAAATTTTTAATAACAGATAAATGTTTAGAAAAAAATAAAAGCAGTTTTACACCATACATATTTCAAAATACAGTTTTTAAGTTAATTCATATTGTTCTACTAAAATTATTTTTGACATTATATGTTTGTAATAAATTTGGATTTTTATAAATAAAAATTATATTTCTTTTCATTCAATGCTTTTATTTACTAACATGTATAAAAAAATATTAACACAATTTTGAACAGCGCATCGTACAGCTTTTAAATTACCGTGTATTTGACAAAATGTGTGGAATTGTTTCAGGTTCTCTAATTTTGGTATTTCAGGTTGCTTTATTTTTGCTTCCGGAACGTATTTTTCAATAAATTTAGCCTTTTCAAGTCCTTTTACAAAAATTGTTGACTGTGATAAATCCTTCAGTATGCTAGGCAATTTATTGTAATTGATATTTCCGCTTTTCCATCTTAATCCATTTATTTTGCTAAACTTGAAATCATCTTGCCATCTAGCCTTTGGTGACAATTCATTATAACGGTATGGAGGCTTAAAATAATATAAGCTTGGTGTAAGCGAGCCATAATGTAAGACCGACAGCTCCTTAGCAAACTGCTGGCCATTATTTCCACTGACAAACTGAATGTCTAAAATAATCCCGTCTGAGCTCATGACTTCAACTATATAAAAGAAAATACCAAATGAGCTTTAAATCTATATTCAAATCCTTTTATGGCGTCACACCAACACTGGTGCGCCAACACCGGCGCACCAACACCGATGCACACGACCAATTTTTCGCTGCTTAAGAGGAGTCACAACATATGAATAACAACGTTACGCGAGGTGCCCCTTGCCCCACAGGCAGACAGTGTGGATGATGAAAGCAAAAATGGATCTTGAGCACTACCTATGAAAGGAATTAAGAGACACAGAGCAAGGCAGGGCCAATGATTTATGATGGCCAGGATTTTACAAACAGTATTATCCAAGCCTTAAGGCTGCTTGCTTTACACTTTGTTGTACTGGAAACGGTTCTGATCGAGCAGAATCTTTGCAAAAAAAAACTTGTTGTTACGGTTGTTCTTTACGTTGTGAATGAATGAATTTTCGAAGAAGCGAAGTCGCACGTAAAACCCGCTGTATGATGATCTATTAAAAATTGTATTAATATTTATTTGTACATAAATAAAAGTTTTAAATAAAACGATTTATATATATTTTTTATTTATTTATTTCTTTCAAAATTAATCGATCAAAAATATGATTATTAATACAATGCATAGGTATTTCGTAAAAAAGACGCGAATAATTCAAATGTACTAAGGAAGTTCTACTTGGAATAAAAAAATCTTCGTATGTTAGGGTTAAAACATTTTTTTCCTTGCATTTGTCGCATACTTGTTGTAATATTCCTTTAGACAATGGGTAGCGTTGTTGTTATGGAACATGATAATGTTGAAAAATTTCAATATCTCAAATAATTTGTATAGTTCCGTCGGCTTGAGTATGATATCCCTTGTCTCTTTCGTGATATCTCCATGTTCCTCAAATTAAACTTGTACTCTGAATACTAACACTTTATGTTCAGAATTTTATAGCGCTGATCTCAGGTCTGCATGATTGGTTACATAAATTCCCGCCACCCTGTGCAAAATCCTTCAAATAAAAATTAATTATTTTCCGGTCATTTAAATCTACGTCACTCGAGGAAAACTGATTTAAAAAAGTTTTCAGACCTCGCCCCCTGCATCGGGAATATAAAAACACACAGCAATAATGCCCACAAGTTGATGAATGTTGTCCTTGCAATCGTTTTTTATTATTTAAAAAGGTGGTCGAATTATCTAATAGAAATTTTTTAAAGTGAAGATTGGTTGGGTATCTTCCAAACGAGTCAAAGTACTCCGCCGGTCCTTCTTCTGGAAAATAAAATGCTACCCAATGATTCCCGGCTTTATGTGCAGGATCCGTATTAGCTATTACGCATGCAGGTTTTTTTATTTTTAGCGGTAAATGGTTGCATGGAAAGACTCCTCTAAAAAACTTTTTTGTTATGCGATTATTCGTTAATGCATTTGCTAGCTCAATCGTCTTCATGGGGTCGCATAAGTTTGAATTTCCCTCATCATCATATTCATCTTGAATATTTAATTGATGGTGTTTGTAGCGATATTGAGGAAAGTTTTCGGTATCATTATTCGCATCTTCAACCAACTTGTCTCGTTTTGTTGAGACTTTGTTAATTGATTCTAAATCTGAACTTTGCAAGTTTTCATCATCTTCTCCTTCTTCAGAAGTATACAATTTTGACTCATCATCTTGGTTTTTACAGGGGTATTGGCGAATTTCACCATAGTTTTGACTATATTTATTTACATCTTCAACCAACTTTGCTCGTTTTGTAATTGGCTCTGAATCTGAGCTCTGATCTGTTCCAAGAATTGGATTTTTGTTATTATATGGTTCCACTTGACTCTCTTCATATTTATCCATCTGCACTTGCTTAGAGAAAATATTACTAGATCTGTTCTCGCTGTTAGCATGTTCGGAAACTGTTTTCGGTGTTTGAATTTGTAAATATTCCCGACCTCTTCTTAATTTAAACATTTTATTTCTAATGATTTCTGTGGGGCTATGTCTATTATCATCCTCATACTCCATAGCATTATAGATATCTTCATATTCTCTGTTTCTGAGTGTGTGCGTTGATCGTTTTTTATGTCTAACAAGACTCTCTCGACGAGTGAATGTCCTGTTACATTCCAAGCACTCAAACATAGTGATTGTAAGTTACTGCATTTTATCGAGCGATGTAAGTATTTATATTCTGGTGTCGGTGCGCCGTGCCGGTGTTGGTGTGACGCCAGAGTTGGTGCATCGGTGTTGGTGCGCCGGTGTTGGCGCACCAGTGTTGGTGTGACGCCATAAAAGGATTTGAATATAGATTTAAAGCTCATTTGGTATTTTCTTTTATATAGTTGAAGTCATGAGCTCAGACGGGATTATTTTAGACATTCAGTTTGTCAGTGGAAATAATGGCCAGCAGTTTGCTAAGGAGCTGTCGGTCTTACATTATGGCTCGCTTACACCAAGCTTATATTATTTTAAGCCTCCATACCGTTATAATGAATTGTCACCAAAGGCTAGATGGCAAGATGATTTCAACTTTAGCAAAATAAATGGATTAAGATGGAAAAGCGGAAATATCAATTACAATAAATTGCCTAGCATACTGAAGGATTTATCACAGTCAACAATTTTTGTAAAAGGACTTGAAAAGGCTAAATTTATTGAAAAATACGTTCCGGAAGCAAAAATAAAGCAACCTGAAATACCAAAATTAGAGAACCTGAAACAATTCCACACATTTTGTCAAATACACGGTAATTTAAAAGCTGTACGATGCGCTGTTCAAAATTGTGTTAATATTTTTTTATACATGTTAGTAAATAAAAGCATTGAATGAAAAGAAATATAATTTTTATTTATAAAAATCCAAATTTATTACAAACATATAATGTCAAAAATAATTTTAGTAGAACAATATGAATTAACTTAAAAACTGTATTTTGAAATATGTATGGTGTAAAACTGCTTTTATTTTTTTCTAAACATTTATCTGTTATTAAAAATTTAAATGTGCATATATACACTATGACCGATGTGCTCGGTATTAGGGATTTTCGAATAAAGCAGTGTTTAAAACATTATAAATATTTTTTATTTTCTTATAATACTATTTACAATATTTTTCTTGTTCACTAACTTAACTGTGTACTTTAATTAATCTTAAATTAACATATATCCACTATATTATTCACGTAAATCTTTGGTCTTAGTCCAAAAAACTCAGTCATTACACGACCATTAGAATAGCTAGCATGTGTGGCACACCAAAGAAAAAACTTACAGCAGGCGTAATCACATACAAAAGAAAAAACTACCCCGGTGGTGCACCGGCGTTGATGCACCAACTCTGGCGTCACACCAACACCGGCACGGCGCACCGATACCAGAATATAAATACTTACCTCGCTCGATATAATGCAGTAACTTACAATCACTATGTTTGAGTGCTTGGAATGTAACAGGACATTCACTCGTCGAGAGAGTCTTGTTAGACATAAAAAACGATCAACGCACACACTCAGAAACAGAGAATATGAAGATATCTATAATGCTATGGAGTATGAGTATGATAATAGACATAGCCCCACAGAAATCATTAGAAATAAAATGTTGAAATTAAGAAGAGGTCGGGAATATTTACAAATTCAAACACCGAAAACAGTTTCCGAACATGCTAACAGCGAGAATATATCTAGTAATATTTTCTCTAAGCAAGTGCAGATGGATAAATATGAAGAGAGTCAAGTGGAACCATATAATAACAAAAATCCAATTCTTGGAACAGAGCTCAGAGCTCAGAGCTCAGATTCAGTGCCAATTACAAAACGAGCAAAGTTGGTTGAAGATGTAAATAAATATAGTCAAAACTATGGTGAAATTCGCCAATACCCCTGTAAAAACCAAGATGATGAGTCAAAATTGTATACTTCTGAAGAAGGAGAAGATGATGAAAACTTGCAAAGTTCAGATTTAGAATCAATTAACAAAGTCTCAACAAAACGAGACAAGTTGGTTGAAGATGCGAATAATGATACCGAAAACTTTCCTCAATATCGCTACAAACACCATCAATTAAATATTCAAGATGAATATGATGATGAGGGAAATTCAAACTTATGCGACCCCATGAAGACGATTGAGCTAGCAAATGCATTAACGAATAATCGCATAACAAAAAAGTTTTTTAGAGGAGTCTTTCCATGCAACCATTTACCGCTAAAAATAAAAAAACCTGCATGCGTAATAGCTAATACGGATCCTGCACATAAAGCCGGGAATCATTGGGTAGCATTTTATTTTCCAGAAGAAGGACCGGCGGAGTACTTTGACTCGTTTGGAAGATACCCAACCAATCTTCACTTTAAAAAATTTTTATTAGATAATTCGACCACCTTTTTAAATAATAAAAAACGATTGCAAGGACAACATTCATCGACTTGTGGGCATTATTGCTGTGTGTTTCTCATATTCCCGATGCAGGGGGCGAGGTCTGAAAACTTTTTTAAATCAGTTTTCCTCGAGTGACTTAGATTTAAATGACGGGAAAATAATTAATTTTTATTTGAAGGATTTTGCACAGGGTGGCGGGAATTTATGTAACCAATCATGCAGACAAATGCAAGGAAAAAAATGTTTTAACCCTAACATACGAAGATTTTTTTATTCCAAGTAGAACTTCCTATGTACATTTGAATTATTCGCGTCTTTTTTACGAAATACCTATGCATTGTATTACTAATCATATTTTTGATCGATTAATTTTGAAAGAAATAAAGAAATAAAAAATATATATAAATTGTTTTATTTAAAACTTTTATTTATGTACAAATAAATATTAATACAATTTTTAATAGCTCATCATACAGTGGGTTTTACGTGCGGCTTCGTTTCCTCGAAAATTCATTCATTCACAACGTAAACAACAACCGTAACAAAACAAAACAACAACAAAATACCCTACGCACGTAATAATCGAAATTGTATGGCACCTTGCAGTCATAACAGGTTCGCATAAAGATCAGCAGCATCCTCACCATAGCATACATTCTGCACTTCAAGTCTTCGCTTGAGTTTTTTTGCAAAGATTCTGCTCGATCAGAACCGTTTCTACTACAGCTAAGTGCAGTTATATTGATCACTTTTTCATTAACTGAGTAAAGGCAGAAGATCTTTTTTATTCTTTCTCATTGAGCCGCGGCTTTTTTATTTCCCTTTAAACATTTACCAGGGTAAGAATCAAGCAACAACAAACCTGTGTTTTCAGACTTTTTTTCGATTCTGCTGTTTCGATTTTAGATCGGAAGTATCGCGTGAGCCCTGCGGGCGATAAACGCTTTTATCACATGTTTCCAACGGCAAGATGTGATGTTGTTTTTTTTATCAGGGGTATGGGGAACGTTGAATAAAAACAGTGACAAACATGTGATCCTCTGGATGTTCTACCAAGCGATAATCTATGCGCAAGTATAAACTGGTTCTTATGGCGTAAGCTTATGCATATTACGAATAATCGCTTAAAGGCGGCCTGCAGTAACTTGCAAGTTTTACTTTTGCTTTTCTCATCCAGTCGAGATACCTGATGGTTGATTATTTTGTTTTTCATAAATCAATATTAAGATATCATCATCAGGCAAAAAAATCCAAAAGAAGCAAAAAACACAGATAACTACCCATTCAGAAAAAAAGGTAAACAAAACAAATAAAGATACTCAAGTTTTTCTCTCTGTAGTAAAGGGCAATGGACATGGCACTGGCATATTTGCATATAATTAACGCTCGAATCTTTGACTCAAGAGTAGGCATAATTTATTGCACTTTATTGCCGCAGTAAAAATCATAAACATTACGTCGGGGGAATCTCCATAAAATTCTAAATAGGCTTGAGCCAGACAATGGACACCTGCAATTGCATATAATTAATGCCCGAGTGCCATCACCAATAGTTCTAAGCGAGCACTTTTGCTTTCAAGAACCGTCGATTATTTTACACCATTTCTCTTCATGCATTTTGTATTTTTCATTCATACATCTTCGAATCATTCATTTCTTCTTTTAGTTTTTCACTTTTCAAGGTGTAAAATGTTTTCGGTGCTTTGCACACTCGCGGCTCGCTGAAGATCTTTTTTTATTCTTTCTCATTGAGCCGCGGCTTTTTTATTTCGCTTTAAACCTTTACCAGGGTAATAATTACACAACAACGTGTTTTTCAGAATTTTTTTTGCTCTTTCGATTTTAGATCGGAAGTACCGCCTGAGCCCCGCGGACGATAAAAGCTTTTATCACAT